>CM035170.1:115056212-115525225 GCA_020205615.1 Panax quinquefolius
AGAACGCAGTACTAATACGTTTAAATTATTTAGACGCGAAAACACATAACAAGGTTCAAATTTATTAGTTTAAGTTATGCTACATTGATAGGTTTATTGGACAGGTGCAATTTTTTGTATAACCCTATTTTTATATATATATATCCAAATTACACCTAAAACACTATATTTTGAAAAAATTCATGTTGGTATAAATACTATACATTTTTTGAGAGTCACAAGGAAAAAAAATAAACTGAAAATGTCCAATAAAAATGTCTGCCTAGACTTATTCTTAAGTTATTGACACATGTAAAAAAATTCCAAGACGCAAATTTAAAATAATATAAAGTATTGGATAAATCCACAATGAAATAAAAATTCAAATAATATTCATTTTAGGAAAGAGAGTATAAAATATAAATCTTGAAAATGGATATTAATTTAAGCATGCATGCCTGCCTGCCTGCCTGTTATTTTTGAATTTAATTTACCATGGAGTTTGATCTATAAAACAAGGTTGAGAAGTCAGAAGATATACAACGATTTTAGTGTTTTAAGGAAGAACTTGGGACTGACCATAAATCTAGAGAGAAAAGACATTGTTTCATATTAAATTTGCTCATGTGAAACATTTATTTATACTACTATTTATGTATAATTTGTGTCACTAAGTTTTAATATGTTTTTCTTTGGATTGTTTGAAATAGTAAGAAGAGATAAAAAGTTAATAGGAACTAAAAGAAGCAGGCCTAGTAGAAAGAGTACACATGAGCAAATTTAATATGAAACATGTGAACTCCTAAAAATTGGACCATATATATAATCCCCGTCAAAAACAAGAGAGTTTTGTGCAGAGTCAACATTGCATCTTGTTCTAAGGCTTGGAGTATAATCAGGACAACAAGGTTTGCTGCAAGTAAGTTATTTAGAAAAGCTCATGGTTGTGTTTTTCTTCTTCTTCTTCTTTTTTGCAGCACTATTTTCAGTATTGTGTTTGTTTGTATTGCCAACAGTATCGTTTCTGATTAGACACTAGAATGTCCATGCACTTATCTTAGAAATTCAACACTTTTTTATTTTTTTACCTTCTCAATTTATTTCAATGTCCGCAGCTTAATTTGCTCAATCATTCAAGAAACTTTATCAACGACTAGTAATATGAACTCAATATAGGAGGGTATATGGAGAGCAGATCCTCTATCCCCAAATTCACCGTCCCTTTGTGTCCCTCCACTTAAATTTTGACACCTAGTCTCTTACTTAACACTAATTAATTCTAAAATTAAATAAAATGACATGTGTCAAAATTTAAGTGGAAGGACACAAGAGAAATATAAAATTTAGAGATAGAGGATCTGCTCTCGGCTCGGATATATGTATGTAAAGAGTGGAAAACTCTTATCACATTTTTTTTACTTAATTGGTCCATAGTTTTCACACCCTAAAAATACAATTCAACCCTCCAAATAATGGCCGAAAGTTAGGCGTTACATTGATTACTACTTTATGAGTTAAAATATGATGGGAGTGTGTGATGAGACTTGATAGATGCCACTTTTCACCTATTCAAGACTTTTGTTTACTTGGGTAATCTAGAAGTTAAAAGACTTAATGAAAAAGGTTTAGGGCTTTTCAGTTTTCATTAGCTCATCATGGAATATAACTCTCTGTTCAAATTTATTTGTCTTAATTTGAAAGTACACGTTTATTAAAAAAAATTATTTCCAAATTACTCATCTTAACTAGTATTCTATTATCATATTTTTTGTTGTATTTAATCTCCAAACTCTTTCTTGAAACAATAAAATGGAGGAGAGAGATAGGGGAAAAGAGAGTCACCAATTTTCTCATGGCTCAATGGTTAAAAACGAGTCATAAGTTTTTGGGTGCATGAGGTCTTGGGATCTATTTTTTCAAAGACAAGAATGTCGAATACAAAAAAAAGTGTGGTTATGCTTCCGATGTCAAAATTAATAGTAATACTTTTTTAATGTATGTCGTGTTCTTTTCAATAAAAAAATTTAAAGTTAAATGAGGGTATTATAGGAAAAGTAAGGTAAATAATAGCATTAAAAAAGAAAGAGGACAAATAAATTTGGACATACCGAAAAGGAAATTATGACAAATAAACTTGAACGAAGTTTCTTACTCCCTCCGTCCCAGGATAAAAGTCTTTATTACTATTTTGGATAGTCCCATATTAAATGTCCACTTTCTTTTAAGAACCAAACTTTTACACATTTTTTCCTATTATGCCCGTAGTATTAAATATCTCATACTTTTCTTATTCTAATTCTATCTCCATATTTAATGACATTATTATGGATAATTTTGTCATTTTATTCCTCTTCTTAATATGCGTGAAAACTCCATCAAAACTTTTATCGTGGGACGGAGGGAGTATTATTTATTGTTTTTAGGACTACGCCCTCCGTCCTTTAATATAAGACGTTTTATAGTTGTGCAAAAGTATTAAAGAAATGATTGTATAGCATTAAATACATATAATATCAATTGTCTATACTACCCTTATATTAGAAAAAGAGGGTTATTTATTAGATAAAAAATAGTGAGAGAAACAAAATTATATTTAATACTTCAGGTAATATTAGAAACTAAACAATTAATATTTAGTTAAAATTTTAAAACGTCTTATTATATTAAAGAGGTACACAAATATTTTTCTAAGACGGATGGAGTATTTTCCCCTAAGCTGTGAGCTTCCATTCTTTAGCATCATTGTCAGTAATTACACGAACCATGTGCGTAAATGGAATACATATTTAACGTTTCATAACAATATAAAGAGAGAATTAAACAAACTCATTCATATAGGGAAATTACATACCAAAACAAAACTTTTGCTTTAATATAATGTACATCTGGTAAACTAGCAGTCCGCAGTTCAATAAATTCTACTTGTAAGTTGGCAACTGATTATTTTATGCACGAGGAAATGCAGGGTACATTAAGAGAGAGGGAGGGTAAACATGCTATTGAGCATGCTATGCCCGATGGCATTTGTTAGATACTGTGGGGCTTTAAGTCATGATTTTAGGGACAGGTGAAGATATTAATGGCTCGTCCAGGTGGATAGTGTTAAATTCCCATCTTCAACAAGTATATATTCGTTGGTGTAATAATAACAATGTTAATATCACATAAATATAAAAAAAAATCACATAATACTCGCATACACATGTATATTGTGAATCCCCGCCTAATATATGGGGTTCACAGTATGCATATGAGTATTATATGATTTTTTTTTTATGTAATAGTAACATTATTCTTGTTCGATTTAATCAATTCTTATGGGGGACTGATTTCTACTTACTGGTCTAGCGATCGGCTAATTTTTTTTTGACTTTCAAATAATTTATAATATTTATTAGAAATGAAATTTTTATAGAATGAAGTGATTTAATTATGTGTTATTTAGATACATATAAAAAATAAAGTTATAACTTCTGTACAATCATGTATTTTACTTGTATCCAAATAATATTTAAATCATTGAATTCGATAAAAATTCTAATTTTAATAAATATTATAATTTGTTTGAGAGTTCTAAAAAAAAATAAAATTGGCTGGTCTAGTGACCGGTACCCTCTAGACTTTTCCCGATTTAAATAGAATTAAGTCAGTAATAAATAGAGCAGCCCATGACGAATTGCAGAGTACATGAAACAATTTCATGGTCTTTGACCAAACAAAGCCTATTAATCACACTAATATTATTTATGTACATACTCTATACATAGAGAAACTATATCACCATATTGGCTTAAAGATTCTCTTGTACATCCTCAGATGTTGAATAAAATTTTCATGCAAGTATCAAACTTCTGTAACTGAAAAAAATATGTACTTATTTGACATAATGAAATCACTATATATAACAAAAGAAAATTATGACTAATTTTTAACTAATTAATCACAATTAAGTGGTACAAACAAGCTTCTAGCAAAACTCAACCTTATTTGGCTCAAGAAACAGAAAATGAGTCTCCCCTGTTTTGGCTGGTTCTGATTTACATCTTGTGAGTATTAAAGGCAGAGTTGCGTTTCTTCGAGTATAATCAGCCTCACTGTTTCTTCCATTGATGAAACCTTCAAAATGCTTGCGAATTGCCAAAATGTCCACACTTTCCTGATCAGTTCTTGATCCCGCCACTGATTTTCTGCTATTTGGTTCGCTCAACAAACGTGTTGGGCCCTCTAAATCTCTCTCTCCTACTTCAAAATCACATCTTTCCTTTGCTTCACTTCCATCCTCCTCTGTTTCTGAGTTCCCCTGAGGCGAACCCAAAAATCGGCATGCCAAAGATGAAGAAGATCTGTACGGGGCAGATCTACATCGTGTTAATAAAAACGCATTCTTTGGTGGCGTAGAAGAAATAAAAACATCAGGGACTAATTCCCCATGACCCTCTTCATCATCAGTTTCCCCTGTTTCACTGTCTTTATAATGAATTCTCCTATTTGATTCTACTTTTGATGAATCGTCTCTAACATTAACTTTTTTGCAATACCCAAATCGAAAAAACGAGACCCATTTGCGCCAAACGGAACGAAAAGATCCGAGCTTGGGTTTCCTTGGGTTGCAGAACAAATTTTTTGGGAGCCGGAAAGAGGGGCATTTGGCCAGAAGAGTTCTTGACCGGCCGGAATTTGAACCGGAGAAATGCTTGGAGGAACGCCGGACTCGAACTTGGCCGATGCAAGTGACTTTCGGGGAAGATGGTTCTTGGGTTTCAATCACAGCATTCTTTTTGCGTACAAACATAGGGCTTGAACGTGATCTTCCTCTGCTTTTGCTCCCCCACATTGCTCGTCAAAAACCTCATCATCAATGGCGGCGGAAACTTCTCTATCCTGCCAGGTTTTGAAGCAACCTTCATCACTCTCTCTCTCACTACATATATTTCTCTCTCTATATATATATATAAGCGGACAAAGAACGGATCAAAACAAAAATACGCAGATTTTAGGGTCCGGATCGAACCAACCCGCATATTGACCTTGAAATCCGCGTGTTTTCGATTCTAGTAGTAAGTAGTATTATTTAACTTTACTTTTAGCATCATCCGTTTATTATTTATTTATTATCACACGGTTGGGTATTTCTTTTATTTCTTGTTGTAGGGTTCTGTTTGGCTTCATATCAATAATTTATACTTGGGAATTTCCTTTTTGGTCTGCGATTCATATTTTTATATGAAAATATAATACTACCTCCTTTCCATATTGTTTCATCGTTAATTCATATTGTTTGATCATATTGTTAATTTTCCACGAGATTTTTAAATTTAAAATTGGCATAATTATTTTTAATTCTAATCAATACGATGATAAATATTATAAATTATTTAAAAATATTACACATTGTAAATTTTATTATTTCATAATTTTTAATGAATTATTTTAATTTTAAGTTTGAAATTGTTTAATTAATTTATTCTGATAATTTCCATCCTCCAACCACATAAATAAAATGTAAGTCAATTTCTTTTCCTTTTTCTTACTTTGAAATAAGTCAAAATCATAAATCGCTTAAACTCGTTGAGTTAAAAGTAAAATATAATTATTTTTAGGAGAGTAACTTAAGTCAATTGATCAATACAATATCGACCAACTTATCATGAAATAAACTTCATACTAACTGAATTATTTTAACGACTTCAATTTTTATTTTTTTAGCATTTAAACCCAAAAACAAATTAGTATATATTTGGAAAAGTAAAGAAAAAACCTCACGTGTATTTATTTTAGTGAAAGAATCAGTGCGTAGATAGATGTGGAAGGGCAAAAATTTCAACTCCCCTCTGCCTCTCACCACAAACGCTACATGGTTACTACTTACTACTAGTAGTCTAGTATAGTACTCCTAGTATATACTTATAATCTACTTTCCAGAATTATTACCCGAATAAATTTCAGACAAAACCAACTTTTACTAAACCCCATATTCAACTCACAAGTTTAGGTGTGTTTGATAGCATCTTAATATACCTGAATATTTTACCTTTTAATGTATTTTAATACTCATATCTTTGTATTAAAAGATTATCTAAATTGTTAAGATACAAATATGAGCAGAGGAACTCTTAATATAAAGATGTAAGTTGTTAAAATGTATTAAAAGATAAACTGTTAAAGATGCACCACCAAAATGAGCGAGAAATGGAGAAAAGTCGACTAAAATTTAAGACTTCATTTCTGGCACTCCAAAAAAAAAGAATTGTTTAAGAAAGAAAGGGATGCCAAAGCTAGGTAAGTCAATCAGTAATCAGCCCAGTGAAGAGTAGTGTAACACAAGGCAAACAAAAGGTCAAGAAATGAAGATGTTATGTAAAACAGTTAATTAATGCAAGGGCAGTGCAAGAAATGGTAAGTTGCATAGACAGAAACTGGCAAAGAGCCATTATTTGTGTAAATTATTTAATACTAATAATAATAAAATCTTATGGCATCCAATGATTGCCAGTTCCCTGTTCATTAACCACAACACACCACTTGTTTGTTGATAAATAAAAACATCCCAATTCCCAGTAGTAATATAATACTCATCTTGTGCAACAACTGTAGGAATGGGATTCATCTTCCATTGCCCTTTTAATCCCAATCACCGACTTCTTTGAATCAGGTTCTATGTTGTCATGAACACCACCATTGTTTTCCTCTTTTTTCTCCTGGCCTTCACTTTCTTCATCTACATATACATATAAAAGGTAAAACAAAATTTTACACTCCTATCAATCAATGAGAGTCTCATTTAACCTTTTAATGTATGTTAATGTTCCAAAATTAATTCCATGTCATTTTTTAATATTTTATATACAGCTATTTATTTATTTTCCCCTGAAAGAATTTATGTTTTTAAGTGTCTGTCTTGAAGAACAAGCCTTGATATAAACACAAATATATCAAATGAGACTCCTTTTGGGACAACTGTGTTACAAAATTTATAAATTAAAAGCTTGAGTAAACAAAGCCTCAATGAAAAATACTTCGAGTTGGTAGAATAGGAAGAGTTATTATTACGAGAGAAAAAAAGTTTGACAGAATATTAGATGAAGGATGTTGAAGGCCTACCTGAGGCACTTGCTAAAGAAAATCTGGTGAGACGTCTAACACAGTCCTTCAATGCTTGGAGTTCTAGTTCTTTCTCGTTGAGTTTTGAGTGAGACTGTTGCAGTTCAGACTCCAACTCCACAATATGGCTTTCCTGCTGTTCAAGGAGCACATGGCATAATTTCTGATCAAGTTCAGATGGCATCACCCCAATGTGTTGATAACACTTCAATTTCTGGCCATCTTGTTTGTCAAAAAACTCTTTGGCTGAATCTTCACTCTGAGCAACAAATATAGGCTCTGTGTCAAACTGAGATAATATTTTGAATTATGAAATAAGCATATTGACAGGTGCTTAGCATTTCTACAAGTATTTTTCAATAGTATTGTATAATTTTCAATTTAAACCATAGTAGGTTGGTTATATAGGAAAAGAGAATGAATAAAATCGAAAAAATGAAAAATTAAATGTAGCTTAAAAATGTATAACTATGTGTTACCTCAGCTGATCTAGGAGACGTTTATATTCAGTTCATCAGTCAGCTCCTGTTTAGCATATGCTATGGGAGCCATAAAAATGGAATGTTTCTCGTCTCACACCAAATATTATTTGGTATTTCTATTGGGTGTAGAAGTGTTAACTTAGTAAACTGACCAGTTTTTAGTGCAACATAAACTTCTTCCCCCATGCATTTTCAGAAACAGACTCCTACAGAGTATTGTTAATGCTAATACGGAACTAAGTAGGCACGTGTAAACTAGTTATAATAAATAAATTGGCAACTAATTGTAGTAATGATATCAACACTTTTGATGGCAACATGAGAAGTTTAAACACCTGAACTCTAATGGGTTTGATGGAGTCTTTGTCTTATTTTTAGTTCCACGATCCATTCCAGGTAAGGGCTTCCAAAGTCCATCAAAAACTAATCCTACCTGACCCAACTCAATATTAAACTTTATCCTTACCCAAAAAAAGTTGGGAGTGTCAACATAATCGAAACACCAATATTTTTGTCACCCATGATAACATATGATAACATGAGGTTCTTTCAAAGATCCCAACCATCTTAAATGATCTCATAACAAACATTTGTCCAAAATTTAGCTGCCTCTAAGGGAAAACCCTTACACTACCCAAGCATAATCAGAAGAAAGGTCTATCGCTGTACTGCACATCTAAGACATTACTTTGTGTCTAAACTGAGAAAAGAGTATAAGCAAACATAACTCCTGTCAAGGATAGGAAGGAATGTGTGGGTTAGTGTGCAGAGCACAAATAAGTTAAGATGCAATAATGCATATCAAGAATAAACATATTGGACTAAACAAACCTCAAAAAAATCTGAACATCTTTCAGGGCCAGAAGCTTCTGCGGTGCACCAAGGAAGCTTTTGCAGTTCAGATTCAAGCTCTACTTCAAGCTGATCCATCAAAACTTCTGACTGTGGCTCTTCGGTAAGAACACTACTTCCGCATTCACCTTCATTACTTGCAGGGAAACCAGAAAGTCTGATATCATCTGTTTTCCAGTGCTTGATTTGGTGAGCATTGGTCGAGAATGCTTGCCTCTGCTTCGGGTCTGCATTTCCTTCAGCTCTCAAACTAAGAACATCATTACGAGATGATTTTCTTTTAGCAATCTCAGTTTTCAATTCTTGAACAACTTTTGTAGTCTCATCCATTGCCGTGTGCAGCCTGCTGATTTCGGATTTCCCCGCTGACATCAAGTACATTAGTCCAACACCAAGTCCCAAAGCAAATGATGGGTCATCTGAAAGCCATCACATGAATTAGAGATGAACAGCTAAACATATTAAAATAAAACAAACTGAGTACTAATTACTGGACAGAGACTAAGAATTGGAATTACAAAGCCAGCATATGCGTGGGCATGGGCGACAGAAGCTGTTAATTAAGGTTTGTGATTGACCCTCTTGTCTTTAGGAATAGTAAATAACGAGCCATAGTTTGATTTAGTTGATGGGATGGATCAAACTATAGTACTACAAATCTTTGTCCACCGTATGGTCCGTATCTTCAAAAGATTATCCATTATTTTTAACCATAAGTAGTCTGAGATCAAAAGTTTTTGTGCATGTTATGTACTCGAAAACTATGGACACCATAAGTGTGCTGAAAAACCATATATTCTTCTTGCTACGGGGATCTAAATAAAGTCACAAGCAGCAACATTGAAATGACATTTAACTGATCATTATAAGATGATAAGAATAAACAAAAACTCATACAAATATCTCTGCTGGGGAAAAACAATAATCTAACCTTTGGGAACACAGGATTCGCATTTAGCACTAGCATTTTTACTAGTTCGCCTCTTCTTCTTCAAGCAAGCAGCAAATCTCTTTCCAATTTTCTTATGATGATCCACCAAAAACCCTTCATCCCCATCCTTCAAAACCTCAAATTTCTTGTTAAATGCCTTATTGCCCACATTCTGAATCCCCTCCACCGTCCCCTTAATTCCTCGAGACCCAGAACCCAATTTCCTCCTCGAATTCCTCCCACGAGTGCCTGGAGCACTAGAAAACCTGAAGATTGATTCCTCAGAGGGTTTTGAAAGATGTGTTTCAGTGTTTTGGGGGGAGCAATCACTGGGTGGCGGCGGTGAAAAGTTGGGACTTGAAGAGTTGTCGGTGGGTGATATGTTGGGTTGACCACATTTTTGATCAGTTTGTTGGCAGGATTCATGGGCATGGACGTCATGGAGGTGCTTAACAAAGTACCCAGATCCTGCTACTGCTGCAGCTAGCCAAACTTGCCACATTGTGATCTTTCAAGACCTAGGTTTCGGCCTTTCAGATGGAGAGAGAAGGCACCCAAAAAGGCATTGAATCAGAATTCATGTAATTCGGCGACTATTATGAATGGAGATAAAAGAGATCATAACTGGCTGAAATTAACGTGTACGTGCAGAAAATATGAATTTGATGGGGATTATTTACAGGTGGGACTGAGACAGACCCGAGGAAGAAGAGAGGGAACTCATCTGAGCACACGCGCTATCCATTTTGAACAAAATTTCAGTTGGAGGGAAAACTTACACTTTTGGTACGTGTGAATCATATCTCATTAATTATTATTGTTTTATTATTATTAGTAAGCAAATCTCAATAATAAAAGTCTCAATATACTTTCACTCGAAATGCCAAATAATTTCAGGTTGGAGATGAGATTACCTATCCTGTATATATGCATTAAACTCCAAATTTTATCAAAATAGGAATGAGATTACGTTATGCTTTAAAATTAGAAATTCTAAGTAAAATTAGAAATACATTTTAAGATTGACCAATTTTAATAATCGTTCTTTGAAGATAGAAATAGAAATTAGTTTTGCTATGTATGACCACAAATTTATATCAATAATATTATTACCTTATATGTTAGTTTGATTATATAAATAATTCTGCCGATAAAAATTATAGTCAAAAAAGGTCGTTGATAATGTTTAAAAAAATAATTATGTTACCAAAGTAACAAGTGTTACTAAAAGTTTGAAATGTCCTGAAATAAGTGTAAAAATGTCACTTAAAAAATAATGATGACTTAAAAATATTAAGTCATTTTATATTCTTAAAATAAAAATATATTTCTAACTATAAAAATGACTAAAAAAAATTGTTTTTTTTAATTTTCAAACGGAGGAGAGTACCAACTACTCAACTAGTTATGGCAAGGACACGGGCATTAACATGGAAAAAGTCAAACATATAGTATCTTTTTGGGTCATCTTAGCCTACTATTAGTTGTAACTTATTTTCTTATATGCAATAAATTTTTCCTCTGTCTTTCGATGTGGGACTGAGGTGTTACAAAACCACTACAATTTTGAAGCATTACATGTACCTACTGCAGATAAGGTATCCCCTTTGAGTAGCAAAATTAGTTTTACTAATGATTGAATCCCAATATATCACTGCTTGTACCACTATTAAGCATATATTTAAGGCTAGAAAACGTCTCACCTGCAATATACTCGCAACAAAAACTGCTAAAAAGATTCAACTTTAGTAGGAGAGGTTCAATGTGATACAACCCACTAAAGGAGAAAAAAGTTATTGGCAGCATTCCCACGAGGAACTGCATATCAATATACATCCCCACTTTGCCGACTTGTCTAGACGGACACCTCAAAAATGGCCACTGAGCTAGTGTATTGGCCTAGATTTCAAATACTTGAAGAAATTTTAAGTGAAGACTAGCAACAAAGCATAAATCAATTGCAAAGGAAACTATGCATTAAAACCATGGATATATCATTCAGCACTGGAAATTCGTTTAAGTAGTTAAAAGCACAGAGAGAGATATAAGTTCGTTATAGAAATACAAGTCATCTGACCAACTGCCTTTCCAACATTACAGAACCTATATCATGGTATCAGCTACTGTTATGTCATTCTGAAGAAGCCCAAAATCTAACCAGCTGGCTTGCCAATCAATGGGTTTTTGAAACAAGAACTCACCAAGACATGAATGGGAACATGAAGATAAAATAATCCACCTGGCAAGACAAAAAATAAAATACTTCAAACGATAAAGTTTTACCATGTTGTGTTGTAAGGAAAAATGTACACACTAATATCACTACAGATTTCAATGTACGGTGCTGTCAGCTGTGCCATGTGTGTGCATGTATAAGGGGGAGAGAGAGAGATTAGCATCTTCTTTCTTTTACTTATTACAAAATGCCAATATGTAAACCAGAATCTCAAATAAGTAAGACTACCAAAATAACCATCTA
Organism: Panax quinquefolius; assembly: GCA_020205615.1. Taxonomy (NCBI): domain Eukaryota; kingdom Viridiplantae; phylum Streptophyta; class Magnoliopsida; order Apiales; family Araliaceae; genus Panax; species Panax quinquefolius. The sequence goes on from CM035170.1 coordinate 115,068,037, forward strand.
GACTTGCAATGAACAATGAAATAAGGGTAAAGTTATCTATGCAAAATTCAATGAGTTTTCATGCATAGAAAAACATGTACACAACAAGGCCAATTAAGTGTAAGGGAAATAGGATAACAAAGAAACTAACAAAACCCTGAACCAAATGATTATCAATGAGCAAGAATAGAATGAATCATTAAAGCGACTAAAGTATTTGTTGTTTAAAAAGTTTCAAGCATTGGCATCAAGATTTTTATCATGAGGTCACAGCAGACATTCCAGTCACTGGTTCAGATGCAGATCACTATACGTACCGTCTATGACTATTAGAGTACACTGGAAGCATAAAATTTACTGTATATCCCCAAAAGTAACAGACTAACAGTTCTCTTGCTTAAACCACAGAATCTAGAATCTGAAAATTTTGGTAACCTTCATTAAGACCGTGATGAAACTTGCACAATTGTAAACATGATTTAAAATTTTAATTTGGTGTTTAGTTACATAATCAATTGGCAATACTTTTTGACTTCAAAAAAGAATATATTGAAGATGCTCAATACATTTAAAGCACGCTCATAAAATATTCTTGATGTAAAGTCGTCAGGACATTGATGTTTTAAAGCACATTCATAGAACACCCTTGATGGAACTATGTATTAAAAGAAGTGGAGTTTGTGGTATCAATTTCACATTTCACCTCCACAAGGATTAATGTAGGAGACACTTGTCCTGAGACTAAGCCACTACTTCATCTCTCCTCCCTTTGCCATATATTTTAGTGAACCTTCCATATTTCCTCCCACAGGGCCACCTGGTATGGTCATTAGGGCGGAACAGCTAAAAAGAATTGTTGTACCCAGTAAAGGCTATATGCTTCATGTCCATAGCAATTTGGTAAATGTTGATAGTATGGTAGTTAGCAACTCTCAATGCTATTATAACGAGATGGTTCACCAAGATCCAAATTTCCAAAATATTTGCATAACAATATATTTGTAGTTTTCAGATCTACTTTATAGATTACCCATTAGTTATAGCTCCACACAATGGACTATATGCTAAGAGAGGTAAGACAAAGGTCTTTATGGCAGATATTGGCGCACAAACCCTAGCTCACCTATAGCATTCTTATGCCCAACTCTTTCAAAAGGATCTTTAATCTCATAATCATCAAAGAGGTACCCAGCTCAAGCTCTACCACAATAGGTTATATCTATCACAGGCTTCTCTTGCAGTCTAGCACTACCCAAGAATGTGATGCAACGTCCATAAAAATAACCCCCATCCATGTCATTAGCAATTGATAAACTATTATCATTCTTACCCATTAACCAATAAATTTCATTTATGATATTTGAATACCAGGTCCGGTAATGACTCCAACCTCATAAAATTATGGATGATTTTTGAACGCCGAGGCCATCGCATTTCACAAAAACTCTAACGTAAGAACTAATTTTGCAAATCTTGAATGAACTAAAACACGGCAGGCAGTGGACAAAAAATCCTTTAGGTTGATTAAAAAATAACAATTTACTGATTGAATTACCATAACATAATCGCAAAGCTAAATTAGTATGAAGAAAATTCACCCATCCTATCCAATACATATTTGAACAAAAATATATGCACGCTAAATGGGTAGAGCAATAAAAACGCATCCTTCATTTATGCATATCATGTTAGTTTAAATTGGTAGAAAATTATTATAAGTGCATAAATCAAACAGACAAATCAAGTTGAAACAGTTACCTAATCCTTCTTTCATCATCAATCATTGCGTTTGTATGATTTGTGCCTCCTAGTACCTCTTGCATTCTCGTACTCAAATTTCAACACATTGGGTATGTGAGAAGTATCCTTAATATAAAAAAACCTCCCAAGAGCACTCTCCTCGATAATGGGAAAGTATACCCGAGCAAAGAATTGACAACCCAAAACCAAACTCCACCAAGAAAAGACCCAAGGGTGGCACCAGCAAAGACCTGTACAACACTGTGGTACCCTAGATAAATCCTAGAGTATAAAGTGAGCAATGCCAAAGGCCAAACCACAAGACCCACAACCCACATTTGTTGTCTACTCAAAAGCCCAATTTTCTTATAAGTTAGGAGAGTAAAGTAAACGGCGAAAAAGAGCATGAACTGAGAATGGCTGGAAGGCCAGCCATGGGAATCGCATGATTCAAGAAGAGCACACGTTTCAGGGCGAGCTTGTTGGACTGAGGACTTGATTAATTCATTGATGAATTGGGAAATAAGTAATCCCAGAAAAAAGAAGATGCCCTGTATCTCTCGGCGGAACATGAAGTGACAGGAGAAGCCACAGAGGCTGATGAATACAGGAACCAGTGAGACCCATGCCAAGAAATGGCCCAATTGATCCCCTTTCTGGTAGCGAACATGGGTGAGGGTCACAGCTTTCAGTGGAGTGTGAGCCATGGTTCTTGGTTAGAACGAGAAAATATGTATAATTGAAGTATATATAGAGCGAGGGAGATGAATTGAATAGGGTTAGGGTTAAAATGGTGGGATGATTCAAAAATCAAACAAAGGAGAGGATTTGATGTATGTACTGTAGCACAGGCCTACGCTCCACTGCAAATATGTATAATAACGTGGGGTTGACTTTTTTTTTTCTGTTTTTTATGCTATGTTACACCGAAATTTAAAAACACTAACATACCAATCAACGTCATTAGTAGCATAGGTTGAGTATTATCACTCGCGCCAAGGGCCTTGGATTACTCTTACTCATTATGGAACAGACATACTTGTCTGATTTGAAGTACTTAATGAAAGAATAATAAGGGTAAGGAAAGAATAATATAAGGATTTTTGGAGTATTAAGGGGGTGTTCGGCATTGATTTATAAGTTGTTAAACCGATTTATAAGTCATTTGTTACTGTTTGAATGTTTAGAAGTTAAGTTAGTTTTTAAGTCAAAAAAATTAAATAACTATTTCGGACTTATTTTAAAATGACTTATAAGTTATTTTTAAAATAAGTTAGTTTGATCAAATGTAATATTTATTTTTCCCTCTTTTTATTAATGTCTTTTTTAATAATCTTTATATTATTTTAACTTAAAGTCATTACGAGTCGAATATTTTTCTAACTTGTTTTAACTTAATTTTTGACTTATAAGTTAAATTAATGCTGAACACTTTTACTTATAAGTCGCAACGTAAAACAACTTCTAAGTCAACTTATATTTTAACTTATAAATTATTTAAGTGTTTTTTTATCAGCATTTGGAAAGTTAGGTTTGTTTAAAAAAATTTAACTGCATTAAAAAAATGTTGTATCTCTAATAACAACTCATTTCAAATTTGTTCAACTCTCATACACATTAGAGACCAAATGGATTCTCTTACTTCAATGAATTATAAGCCTAATCTTTAAAACTAACTAGATATAAATTACCGCGTTGAGGCAAAATTATTCATTTTGTTAATAATAAATTTATACGTGCAATTAATAAATTAAAATATAATAAAAAGATGGTAGATTGTTATGCGATGATCAAATTTTGGTAGCATGTGTTACATAGTGTTGCGTAAAAATTTTGTGCGCAAAAACATATCCAAATATATAATTAATCTGATCACTAAACCCCATAGCATTATATAACAGTTGTGTGTGTGTGTATATATATATATATATATATATATATATATAAATTTCTTGATAAAAATGTTTATAATGTAACCAATAGGGTTAAAAATGAATACCTCTTCCATTCTAAAACACTAATAAATATTTAGAAAGTGTAATGTACAATGTCATTGAGTTGTTATATTGATATGATTGCTAGTGGTATATTTGAAGTCTGTTACACATTACATAAATCTCATCAAGCCTCAAATATCTGACACATGTACTTGACTATAATTTTGATGATTTGTTTACTATTTAAAATAATATATAAAGAAAATTAAATCTTATTCATAAAAAGTTGAGTTCTTACATTACTGAAGTAAGATAAGAGTCTAACTATAATATATGCAATGAAACCCTTGTAAAATGAAGTAAGTCCATGGAAACTCAAACAAATCTGGCAAGAACGAGCTGACCACTACAAGACTAAGACGACCTTTTGGATATGAGATCTTTTACTCAAGCATTACTCAATAGAGCTGCAAGACTTACAGAAGTATCGAAACAACCACAATATGCACTACTTCCAATTTGTGGAAGACAATTTCTTAATGGTTATAGTCAGCTCAGGACTAAATCCCAAAAGTCATAAGGGGTTAAAGAGATATTGAAAGGGTTCCGTCCCGAAATTAAGATATCTATTTTCTTTTGACCAATTAGTACTCAAACCAACCTTGTTACGTTTATAATGTAAAGTTTGTAATAAAATTATAAAATATTTGTCTATGTTATTTAATTTATCGTCTAGTTTTTTTTGTTCATTAAAAAATTCAGTAACAAAGAAATCTGGACAATAGGCCATAACATTGGTTGGATATATTTCGTATGATTAGTTGTATCATAAATTGTTATTAAAATATTCAATACTATATTGTTATTTAAGACCCGTAATATTATTCTTTTCTTAATTGTTAATTCTTAAACTCAAAACCACCTAAAGGTGAATGACATTTACTTAATACTTTTTCACATTGTAAGCTATTTTTGTTGTTGCTGTTGTTATTTTGAGTTTAAATTTATTTTCAATATGTCTAATTACAATTTCAGAAAGCAAATAAATCAAAGAAAACATGGTTTGGGAAGGAAAAATCTCTAAATCCTGAATCTTCATCTTTAGAAACTGTCAACGTACCTCATCCTCTTTCTCCACCAACAGAGGTGAAGGTGACTGAAGTTGAGGATGAGCAGACAAAACATTCTTATTCAGTTGCCACTTCTACATCCGATGTGTCTGCTGTTGCAGCTCCTGAGGTTGTTGCAGAGGCTGTTCAGCCCATTTCAGTAACTCAGTTCACGGGAAAATTCAAGGAGGAATGGCGGTCCTGAAGATTCAAACAGCATATCGAGGATACCTGGTATATTTTTTTCAATATGTGCATGCACTTATTCCTCAATGTTCTATTCGTTTAAACTTCAAGGAGTCTATTTCTTGATTCCATCAAAGTTCACATTTTCTTTAAATATGCCAATATGATTTATCATATCTTGTGTCGGGTGAACTTTTTCTTCCCTTCTTTAATTTCGAAGACTTGAATAAGAACCAGGTAGAATCTTCTTCCATCTCTCAATCAAGCTCATGTATAACGACTTGTTGTTTAGAAGCCACGTCTTAATATAGTAATACATGTTTGGCAGATATAAATTTATAGATTGCCTAATATTTAACTAGTTGTAATTTGTCTACTTTCAGATAGGATGCTAGATTTTCTGTAATTTACTTAAACGTATGTATTAATTTATTTCAATTTGGTGCTATGATCCAAAGACAGTTCACCAAATTATGCAACAATGGACAATAAATATAGTGTAAAAATAAATTCCATTGCATTTGGAGCTTATATATGGGTATTAGGGACAGAAGATATGATTGAATCATTTATTTTCTTGAATATGGCTTTGAATCAAGTTTGGGAAACGTAAAGAGTTTATGTGAACCAAAATTGTTAGCTATCCAAAGGTGACAAAAGTCAATTGCATCATTGTTGTTTGGGAAAACTTATATGCTGTTTCATGTTTTACATACTAAAAATGATTTTTGTTGCATTATGGAAATGATACACTGGATAAGTTTTGTTGGTGTTTATTGTTTTCAGGCAAGGAGGGCATTGCGGGCTTTAAGAGGGCTTGTCAGGTTAAAATCACTAGTTGAAGGGTCTACTGTCAAACGCCAAACCGCAAATACACTACGATTCATGCAAGGTATATCTAGGGTGCAGTCTCAGATCAATTCTAGGAGGATTAGGATGTCAGAGGAGAATCAAGCACTTCAGAGACAGCTCTTACAGAAGCGTGCAAAAGAACTTGAGAGCTTGAAGGTTAGTTTTCTAAATTCCACTTTTTTAAAGATATGCTGTCCTTCCTGGAGTGAGATCTACACCTTTGCTCTTTGGTGTCTTCTAACATACGTTATTATTCTAGTAATTCAATTAAGGTTCTGTCAGACACCTTTATTCCACAAAAATGCATTTGATTGTGGGGTGGGCCAGGTTTACCTTAGGCTCATCTACTTGAACATGTCATTTGTAAAATGTACACAAGTTATCATGAATGTTGAATCAGCTCCGTGTAACAGAATGTTTGAGAAGGCTTTAACTTTCAGGCTAAAAGACCAGGTTTCAAAAATGATCATGCTCGAGTCTGTATCAAGTAGAAAATATCCCATACAGAAAATTTTCATTTCTGGAATGATAGCTCTTATTCACTGCCGCAAATTCCTGCAAATTCTTATTCTGCTGCTGCTTTGAGCTGAACATGATGGATTTAAATGTTGTACAGATGGAGGAGGAATGGAATGACAGTCTACAATCAAAAGAACAAATTGAAGCAAAGCTACTGAGCAAGTATGAGGCAACCATGAGAAGAGAAAGAGCAATGGCTTATTCATTCTCTCATCAAGTAAGTTTTTTTTCCCCTTCGAATCAGAAAGAAATCAAGTAAGCTATTCATTCATCTCCCTCTTTTTAAAAATTCCAGACCCTTCCAAAAGAACAATTGAATAAGAGGAGAGATAACAGAAGTTAAAACACAATAATTAGGAGAAATATGATTGCAATTTCTTTAATGTCTTATATAATAGATGGCATCAGAACATGCTGACAGGGCCTGATAAAAAAATGGAAACAACTTTTCCATGCAAAGACATTTTTTCTATGATTGCATGAAGTTCATGTTTTTGTGCTCTAGTAATTCCTATATCTGCGTAGACTGCATTGCTGGTCCATGGTTATCTTAGACATGTAGACAATCCAAGCTTTATCAAATGCTTGCTTGTTTGCAGTGTTCACAAGTATTTGTTTTTATTTTCTGTAAAAAAAAATTCTATAATTTTTTTTTCAAATTTTATAGTTTGGCTTCTTTCTTTTTTTAAATTTTTAAAAAAAAAATTAGTTATCTTTCTTATATTATTTTTTATTTAATGTAGAATTTTTTTTTGAACCTGTACTTTCACTTCGAATTTGAATCTTAAGATTACATTTTTCTCAAGCAGAAAAGAAACTTGTATCATGCAAACTGATTTATGAGTTTGGATTTAGATGCAAGACACTTTTATTGGTTAATCTGTTAGCCCGCATATCATGAACTTAAAGCAAGTGTCACTTTGTTTAGCATTTTTAAAATACTAGGCTACGAGCTACAAAGTATTATGGTCTAGACGAATTGTAGCAACAATCAAGTTTCCTATATTATGCATGTTTTTATGTATAAAGAAAGTGAGATGGTAAGGAAGGAGGGACTGAAAAGTGATTTTTTTTGGAAGGGCAACCTGCATCAGGAAGATGCCAAGAGATCACTGATGTGGTGGTTATGGGCTTATGGCCAACCCTTCCTTTTGTGTTGTTCAGTATTGGATAAGGTGGATCACCAGTATGAAGTCGAAAAAATTTGGAACAACTTCCAGCCATAAGGCTATTAGTTAACTCTAGGCTATTCGTAAGTTAACTCTAGGCTACATTGTGCGTTCCCGGATTCTCCCTCTCTCGGCATTTCTATATTACTTAATTTAGTTATGAAAACACAAAAAAGAAAAGATTACCAGTATTTAGCTTCAGAGATTTTCAGCATCTAAATTATTTTTTTCCAATTTTTAAATGAACAGCAAACCTGGAAGAAGTCTGAAAGATCTACAAACCTACTTTTCATGGACCCTACTAATCCCCAATGGGGTTGGAGCTGGTTAGAACGCTGGATGGCAGCCCGGCCATTGGAGTTTAGGACTGAGAAAGAATTTCATAATGGTTATTCTTCTGTTAGAAGTGCAAGTCTCAGCTTTGCTGGAGGCGAAATCGCCAAGTCTTACGCTCGTCACCAACTCAATTCTGATAAGCTGACGTCACCAGGCAATCAAAGGCCAAGTCATCCTTCTAGTTTCCTGTCCCCTTCAATTCTGTTATCCAAGGCAGCTTCTTCAGTAGTTGCCAGAAAATTTAAGCCGCCAAGTCCAAGAGGAAGTGTGTTGAGCCCGGATTATGACTCCAAGAGCATGTTCAGTGTGCAGTCGGAGCAGAACAGGAGGCACAGCATTGCTGGATCATCTGTGAGAGATGATGAGAGCTTGGCAAGCTCTCCAGCAGTTCCAAGTTACATGGCGTCCACTCAGTCTGCCAAGGCAAAATCACGTCTGCAAAGCCCATTGGGAATGGATAATGGGACTCCAGAAAAGGGATCGGCAGGGTATGCCAAGAAGCGGCTTTCTTTCCCAGCTTCACCGGCCGCAAGGCGGCTGTTGGGCCATAATCCTTTTCTTTATCGGTAAAAAATTATTGGCCCTCCTTGGATCACGTTATGTTAAGTCGTGGTTGAATCTCATTACTTGGGTCATTCTTATTATTTGGGCTAGTCATTATATTGCCCATTATACAAATTATCACTTAATCCCAATTTTGACCAGTAATCATTATGCCAAATGACGTTTGACTATTATGTCTGCCACATTGCTGCATGGCATTAATGAGGATGGGACTCTCGGATTGACGGCATGTGGCAAACAAAGGGCGAGGGGTGAAAGTAGATCGCTTACTTTTCATGAAGTGACCCAAGTAAGGGAAAAGGTGTCGGGAGGTGGTGGGTGGCACGAGAACCTGATAATGGAGTATGATGGGCTAAGATCACATAAGAGAGTAAATAACACATACATTTTTTCATTAGAATTCTTATTCTATCCCTCTCGACACTAGATAATATTTTCTCTCCATTGTTGACCTTGTGATCGCTCAGATCGACTCTCACGCCGGAAGCTATCCTCGACGGTCAGCCAGCCGAGCTTTTCGTGTGTCGACTTGTTGAAATGTGCGGGGATATTGACGCGTCTTGGTGATTGGGACGCGGGAAAAGATCCCAGACGTTAACATCAAGCGCTAGAAGGGAGGGCCGAGTTCTAGTGTCCCGAATATTTTTCAATCACAAACCGTGTTTTTGTTACGCATCGAAATTCATGGTGAAGAGTAGAACACTTACACACGAAGGGCGGTAGAGGGTCGCCAAAGAATCGACACCCCAGTAGTGTCATAAGGATCGTTTGGGACCGTGAATAAGTGTTCATGCAAAGACAAATATCAAAACGATCCCCGAAGATTTTCAAATCAAGAAGATGGGCGAGGTTAAACGTGGGTTAGTCTACCCTATCGATAAAGCATCCGCCACGATCGGAAACGGGTAAAGGCACTTCGCTTAGAACTCGATAATCGAGAAGACCAAGATGAAAAGACTTCACGACTAGTTAAGATGGTCGATGAGGCGGATAAAGCTATGGAAGTACTTGTGAAACAAAAAAACAAGATATAGCCGAAAGCGATGGTCCGAATGATAGAGTTGAGAGATGAAGAACTCTCGCTTATAATCAATCAAGAAGCAAGGACACCGGCGGAAAAGAACCTCGCTCATTCGTGACGAGAGTCTCGAGGCCAAATCGAGGAAGAAGAAGATCCCAAGCCCTACTCCTCAAAGATCGAGGAGGGTACATCACCGCCGATTCTAAGGAGCAGGTCGAGGAAACGAAGAGGTCGGGCCCAGGATCGTACTCCTCAAACCACAAAGAGAGCCCTTGTTGTTGCACATTCTCGCCTCGCCGCCCGAGCACAAAGACGAAGCATATCTAGAGATTGTACTCCCGAGAGTCTCATGAGGGTACACCACCAGAGACACTCACACCATCGAAGAAGTCCTTCAGAGTCAAGGTTCTATTGTGAGAAACCTGGCCTACCTATGGGAGAAAAGAGTCATCGAAAAAGGAAGCATCGTCTCAACCGTAAGGAGTAGATTATTTGGTTAAAGAGTTAAAAGAGCTTCTAAGCAACCATTAAGCACGAAAAGACGAAGGACACTTCTGGAAAGAAGGAATCCCTTTTTCCGCGGAAATTCTTAGAGAAAAAGTCGACCCTACCAAGAAGTTACCCCATATGGAGAGTTATGATGGATCAGGGGATCCCTATGACCACGATCGGCGCTCAATCGAATCGATGGATTATTATGACTTTAGCGATGTCGCTAAGTGTCATACTTTCGTCACAACACTTAGAAAGGATGCCCTATAGTGGATGGGGACTTTGCCTCAAATTCAATTTCATCTTGGCGCATATGTGCAAAGAAATTTCATGCTCGCTTGGGAAGCAACAAAAGAAGGGAAAACCAACCGTTCATCGCTCAGTTCGACAGCCGAATGAGTCTTTGGGCCAATATGTGAAGAGATTCCGTGAAGCAGTAGGCCAGGTGACGACTTGAATGATCTACAAGCCGTTGGACTGTTTTAGGAATGGGCTAGATCTGGTCAAATCAGAAAAGTTAGTGAAGAAGTTAATGTTTCATCACCCAAGAGTCTTCACGAGGCCTTTGACAAAGTCAAGGTTATATCGTGGTAGAGGAAGCTATGGATGTACTTTTAAACGCCCCGCTTGCACCGCCTAAAGAGAGACAGATCGGGACAGAACTGATAAAGATCAGAGAAAGAATGAAGATAATAAAGACCGTTACGAAGGTGGGTTGAAAAAATTTAACAATTGGAGACAAAGTGGAGGGCGTTCGTCCGCTCCAGCTCAAATAGTGAATAGAACGTACACAGCACTTAATACAGATAGGGCTGTTATCTTGGATCAAATTAAGAACCAACCTATTTTCGAACCACCTCGAGATAACATTAAGCCCGGCAAAGGGAATTCTCGTAAGTATTGTGATTATCATCAAGCTTCGGGTCATGATACAATTACGATTGTGCTAGTTTGAAAGACTTTATTGAAAGGAAGGTACAAGGTGGAGCTTTAATTAAATATGTAGTCGCTGTAACCAATCAACAAAGAGACGTAGGGCTGTTCAGTAGCTCAACCAGTTCAACAAGTGTTACCCGCTTCCCAACAAATTTGCAAGGCATGTGATAGATGTCATCACCGGGGGTACTTCTGGCAAACTCGTTGGAAAGAAGCGCCGAAGCTACTTGGATTCTTGGCCACGATAAAGGAAGTGTACCTCCCGAAGATCGATGACACCTTATCCGAAGTTCGGTAATCTCTTTTATCGATGAAGACTACCTTCTGAAATTATCGAACCGCACGAGGGATCATTGGTGTTAACCGCATGCAAGGGTTTGGTAGATATAAACGGATGATGGTGGATAATGGGACTTCAGAGATATTCTCAGATGCCCACGCTTATCGGAGAATGCACCTGGATGGGCGAAAGATGGAGGTAGACGAAGCTCCTTTATACGGTTTTAGTAATGACCCTTGTCAAGGTGGTTGAACTATTGAATTACCAAATCTTCTTGAACGACCCTCCCAACAGTAGAAATTATTTGCAAATTTTATGTTGTAAATGTAGATTCTCTTATAATGCTATTTTTTGGAAGGCTCATGAATTGCTTTGCAAAGTCGCGACTTCTATTCCTCATTTCAAAATCAAATTTCCTACGGCTCATGGGCTCATGAGGTGAAGGGGATTTGATCCGCCGTAAGATGTTATAGAAATGTTGTGATCACTTTGAGTGGGACTATCGAAGCGTAAGCATGCACTGGTGATAGAAATCGAACCTTTCACAGAGAGTAGCTCAACCATTGGTCATGCTTACCAAGAAACGGAGGAGATAGAGCTCATCCCAAGCAAAGCAAACAAAACGGAAAAATAGGTTCGGTCTCCACGGAACCTCTCCCTGGACGAACCTCACGGAGCTCTTGCAGAAGCTATGTTGATATTTTCGCCTGGAGCCTCGTGGATATGCCCGGTAAAAATAGAGATATCATTGAGCATCGGCTGAGAGGTAGACCCGTCAAAAGAAGCCAAATCGACAGAAGAGAGAATTTTCGCACCTAAACGTCGTTGAATAATTGATGAAGAGATTGCAAAATTATTGGCGTGGACTTCATCTTCGAGATCGACTACCCGCATGGATGGCGAATGTGGTTCGGTACAAAAGCAAAATGGTAAATGGCGAGTCCGCATCGACTATACCGATTTAAATAAGGCTCATCCAAGGATTTCTACCCTACCCCACATCGACCAACTAATCGATGCCACTTCGGGGTATGCTTTATTAAGTTTCATGGACGCGTTCTCTCGGATATCATCAAATTTCCACGTGTAGAAGAGGATATACCAAGACGGCGCTCATTACGCATCGCTCGGTAAGATGCTTATAAGAAAATGACCTTCTACCTCATCAATGCCGAGCCACATATCGTAGGATGATGAACCATGTTTTCGTGATATCACCGGTAGTAGAATGTGGAGGTGTACGTAGATCGACATGATTGTCAAAAGTATGTTGGTACATAAACATCTGGATGATTTGGAAGAATGTTTTCAGACAATTCATCAACACAATTTGAGATTGAATCCCACTAAATGCACCTTCGGTCTAGGAGCTGGCAAATTTCTGGGATATCTTGTCAGTCAGAGAGGAATCGAAGCCAATCCTGAGAAGATTCAAGCGATCCTGAACATGAAGACTCCTCAGTCATTTAAAGATGTTCAACGTCTGACTGGAAGGATTGCAGCTTTAAGGAGGTTCATGTCCAAGTCGGCGGAAAGATGTCTACCGTTCTTTGATACATTGAAAGGGCCGAAGAATGCAAAGACGTTTCAATGGACTTCGGAGTGTGAAGACGCCTTTCAGAGTATCAAGTCCTATTTATCTTCGGCGCCTTTGTTGGTGAAGCCCGTTCCTGCTGAACCTTTATATTTGTACTTAGCAGCTAGTTCATCGCGTAGGAGCGCTTTTGCGCGTGAAGTTGGGGGTAAGCAGCACCCGGTTTATTATGTAAGCCATGTCCTTCGGGATGCTGAAACAAGGTACCCGAATATTGAAAAGTTTGCTTTCGCTTTAATAACTGCTAGTCGAAAGCTTAGACAATACTTCCAGGGTAGATTGGTAATAGTATATACAGATCAGCCTTTAAAGAAGATTATGGGCAAACCTGAGGTATCGGGAGATTAAATGCGTGACGATGATGGAGTTGTCACAATTTTTCATTGAATATCATCCCCGAACTGCCATCAAAGGACAAGTCTTGGCTGATTTTGTTGTTGAATGCTCGCTTTAAGTCGATGAAGTTGTAGCGAAGGTCAAGGATCTGGACACGTTAGCTTCGCAGCTCTTCTTGAAATTGAAGAGTTCGTGGACGCCAGATGCAGATGGGTCTTCTACCACTTTGACGCCGATGGAGCAGGTGTTATCTTGACGAGTTCGGAGGGATTCAAGGTACAACAAGCCATCAGATTTCAGTTCAAAGCGACAAACAACAAAGCTGAATATGAAGCGGTACTTGCAGGGTTACGGTTGGCAAAGAGTCTTGAAGTGCAAAGAATAATCATCTTTAGTGATTCTCAGTTAATCGTTAAGCAACTTTCTCGGGGAATATGAAGCTCGAGGCCCAAAATGATCCAATATCTAATGTAATCAAGGAGCAACTTCAGTATTTCCAATCTTATGAGTTTCAAGGGATCGAGCGTAATAACAATTCAATTGCCGATGCATTCTCCAAATTAGCCACTACGGATGTTAACGTCTTTGATGGGTCGGTTTATTTACAAACTTTGCAACATCCCAAAGGTTCATTATGAATCGGTGATGTGCATCGATCAACCAATCACCGGGTCGACTCCATATATAGAGTATCCGGCGATGGCGCCTTACCTTCTGGATCGGATGCTCGCCAAAAAAGTTAAGTATAAAAGTGCTAATTTTGTTCTGATTGATGGAGATCTGTTCCGAAGAGCTTTCTCATCTCCACTATTGAAATGCTTGACTCCATCCTGTCGACTATGCTCTTCTTGGGAGTACATGAAGCTATTTGTGGTGACCATATGGCAAATGCAAGTCATTAGCCTTATAAGGTACTTCGCCAGGTACTATCGGCCTACCATCTTTAAAGAAGCAATCGAGTACGCCAAGAAGTGCGAGAAATGTCAACTAAACAAATTGATCCATATCACCACCGTAAGAGCTATACTCGATCTTATCTCCTATACCCTTCACATTGTCTGGGGGTTGATATACGGGTCCATTACCGAAATCTAAAGGTCGTCACTTTCATTATAGTTGCTATTGATTATATGACTAAGTGGGTGGAGGCAAAACCACTTTGGCCAATAACTTAACAGAATGCCTAAAGTTTATAAAGGAATCTGTGGTGTTTCGCCGGATTCCTAAGGTGTTGGTATCGGACAACCAGGACGCCAACAGGGGATTGAAATTTGAGGCATTCTTGAAAGAACTAGGATTCAACACGAAAAGACCTCGCGGCTCATCCACAAATCAAATGGACAAGTTGAAGTGACCAACGTAACGTCATTGAATCGGGATCAAGCGCAGATTGAATGAAGCTGGCGCGAGATGGCCGAGGAGCTACTTAATGTGTTGTGGGCTTATCGAACTACTCCGAGGACTACAACAGGGATTCACCTTTTAGATCGCCTATGGTATCGATGCCTTAGTCCCAGCTTGAAATTGGATCTCCAGCCTTTCTGAGTTAGCCAATTCAGAGAAATTTACAATAAGGAAGGGCTTAAGGCCAATCTTGATTTACTTGAAGAAGTAAGAGAAATAGCCTTAATCAGTCAAGCGACTTATCGTCAAGAGTGGCTAAGCATTATAATAAGGGAGTAAAATGTCAAGGTTCAAGGCGGGAGATTTTGTCCTCGAGAAGCCAAGCATCTACACCTCGTAATATAGGAAAGTTCGATGCCAAACCGGAAAGACCGTATGAAATAACCAAGTGTCAAGCCGGAACTTATCGATTGAAAGCATTAGATGGGTCAAGAATTAAGAATACTTGGCACAAGCGGGTGCTTAAAAATACTTTCAAAGAAAATGATGATGACGACACGGGAAGGTCAGAATATTTATGTCATCATCAATAAAAGTTCCTTTTTTCTCGAACAAATTTTGTCTTCATTCACGATCGACCATCGAAGTTAGGAGGTTCGGTGGACTCGTTGGCCATTCGATGGCGCCTTTTCTCAGGTGGTGGTCCTTATGAGTTTGTCGTGCCCTTCGTGGTAGGCAAACGCCATTGGTGTTGGGAGGTTCGGGTGGACTCACCGCCATTCGATGGCGCCCTTTTCGTAGGTGGTCCTTATGAGTTTGTCAGCCCTTCGTGGTAGTAAACGCCATTGGTGTTGGGAGGTTCGGTGGACTCATTGGCCATTCGATGGCGCGACTTTTCTTCTAGTGGTCCTTATGAGTTTGTCGTGCCCTTCGTGGTAGGCAAACGCCATTGGTGTTAGGAGGTTCGGGTGGACTCACCGGCCATTCGATGGCGAAATTTTTCTAGCGAGTGGTCCTTATGAGTTGTCGTGCCCTTCGTGGTAAACGCAAACGTCATTGGTGTTAGGAGGTTCGGGTGGACTCACCGGCCATTCGATGGCGACCTCTTGAGTGGTCACTTAGACCTTGTCAGCCTTCGTGGTAGGCAAGTGTCATCTTTAAGACGTTGTCGCCCTACGTGGTAGGCAATTGTCAACACTTAGACCTTGTCTGCCCTTCGGGGTAGGCAAGTGTCATCCTTCCTTCGACTTTGTCGCTCTTCTTGGTAGTAAATGTCATCTTTAGGTTTTGTTAGCCTTTAGGGGTAAACAAATTCCTAACGGGCGAGATATGTCTCACACTTTCTAAGAATTAATAAGTATTCTTTTACTTTATTACCTAAAATTTTTCTAAGTGTTGAGTTCGTAAAGTTTCATTCTTACACTTCATCCGTTATATGGCATGTTTAGTTGTTACCTAACAGCTTCGTGTTCAAATTCATGAGGAAGGGGTTGGTGCATTTTTCACTTAATGAAATATCGGAGTATCGCGGATAATAAACCGAAGTCATAAGGAATAAAGCCATTTTCATTCAATATTTAATTTAATTACAATATTGATAATTTTTACAGATGTTGTAAATTAAAGATGTAAAAAACATAAACAAAGAACATCGCTTCTTCAGCTCCATCTTCGTCTCAAGAATCGAGTAAGGATGGGTCCAGATTGGTCACAGACAAACTTCTCCTTGCCACGACTTCTAAGAAAGCTCATAACTCTCTGAGTATATCTTCATTATTTCTCCGCTTGATCTCGTCCGAAGTTCCAGATTTTCGTGATATTTGTTTGCGAAGGTCGTTGCTAATGGAGGCCCAAGGTCCCAAGAGCCTCGAGTTCTCTGATTTCTCCTCAAGTTTGAGCCGCTTACTCATGTGACGATTTTCCCGCGCCTCCAACTTATGGATGGTCTTGGTCAAGATCTTTGCATCGCCTTTTTAGCTCCTCGATCTTTTCCATCCTTATCTCGCTCTCCGAACCAAGTCAACGCTCATTTTCACGATCTCCTCGTCGTCCGCCGTGCTTTGGTCGACTTCAATTCTTCCTCGAGGCCTTCACATCTCCTTTGGCTTGGGCTAACTCTTTTTGAAGACCTTCATTTGTATGGAGAAGGCATTCACGTTGAGTTTTCTCCTTCGCCAAAGCGACTTTCAAGACGGCATTCTCCTTCCTCAAGATCTCTTCTTCTCTTTCAACTTCGAGAGACCTTGGACGAAGACGTCCAACACCGTGATTGGCTCATGTATTTTCAATACTATTTGATCGGGCCAGATATACAAGTATGCGAGATAAATTCGTAAATAAAGAAGATACTGCGTTTACCTTTCTTCGCCAAGTAGCTTTCATGCCTTCACTAAGTAGATCTCCATTCGAACTATTCCCGAACCGATGATCGCTTGCTTTCACGAACAAAAGTGTTGAATAGCTTGGAATGGAAAATGAGCATCGAGTCTGGGGCCACATTGTTGGAGAGGCCATGGCTTCCTTCGATCAATCTCGATGGGTTTGTTCTCTTGGTGGGAAGGTGGAGGTTCTTCAAGAGGTGAGGGGTCTACGGTATGGTTTCGTGAGAAGGAGATCGGTGTGTATGCATTCGAGTCATTGGCGAGGAACAGAGATGAATCGTGGATGAATGTTTGATGGTCGCTTTTTTTTTTAGGAAGGCGCGTGGGTTGGTTCTGGCTGGTTCATTATCGTCGAACAGGGGTTTCGTGGATGTGGTTGGAGGAATGACAACCGCAAGAAGTAGGACTCAAGCTCTTCTACAGCCAAAGGAGTTATTTTGGTTCTTATTTTCTTTACACGGCGACCTTGGCCCGATCGCAAAAAGGAATATCGAGAAGGCTTCTCCTCAACGGATAGGTTCGGAGGTCGGAGGATCGGGATTAGTTGAGGAGGTTGTTTGGGGGTTGCTTTAGGACTATTTCGTGGACTCGCTTTCAGATCACTCTCGTGGTTTGTTTCGATCAAGTGATTTTGGTTCGTTTCATGGGATCTTTTTTCTTCTACGAGGTCTAAGGTTTTCTTCGGGAATATATTGGTTCGCTGCTTTTGAGGTTCGTCGGTTTGAAGGAAGAAGTTGAGGATCGGCAGTAGAGGGGTTAACTCAGGGAAGATCCTTCTACGGTGCTCTTCACTCAGATCAAATTTTTTCCCCGCCAAAAATCTTCCGTGTCTCTCACCTCCGTGGGAGTTCGGTTTGATCGTAGATACCGCAAAAACCACACATCGTAACATATATTACTTATACAAATTTCGTAAATTATATTGCAGAATTAATCAAAACTTACATTTATGGTTGTATAACCAAGCTTGTTTGGTCAGAAGTGTAAAACTCCATTCCTTTGGAGGAATTTTCCTCAAGAAGTCCGCCATCTCCCTCACCCGTTCTTCGGATATATCTCCGAAGTCAGCAGAGACTTGGTCAGAGGTGGTCCAGTCTGGAAGGGAAGAAATCTCAGGCCCCGTGATGAAAAACCACTTCTCATGCCAACCTTTGTCATTGCTGGAAGGAGTGTTCATCAAAGGTCTCCTCTCGAACCTAGTGTTGGGTCGAGGAGATTGCTTACTCAACACTTTGAAGCCCCGCTTCTCGAGACCTACCAAAGCAGAGAAGAGGTGAAGAAGATGTCAACAGAGGGAGTAATCCCAAGTTCGTGGCGCGTAAGGCAATGAATGCCAAGATGTGGATGTAGGAGTTGGCACTTAGTTGGGCGAAGCCCACTCCTATAAACCCTAAAAGGTAAATGATGAAAACATGAAGAGAAGGCGAACTCCCTTCTCCGTAAGAGTGACCGCATGATGGCGACCCAACCGTCCGGCTGCGTTGATACATACGCCTTCTTGAGTAGGGCCTTATCGGATACATATCGTGAATCGATAACGACTCTCGAGCATGCAAATTTCCGATTCAGAGAGACCAAGAAACGGATGTCAGCATTAGGAAATTGTTCCCGCCTTTGAAGAAGTCGTAAATAGAAGAAGTCGGGAGAAGGTTTCCCCATGGTGGATGATTGAGGGTTGGAGCTCAACCCTCTCGTTAGGGTTCAAATTGGGAGAAACGATGTCATGGGAGTCGCACGCAAAGGAGAGTTCTGTTAGAGGTTTCACCACCATTGTTTCGATTTTAAGAAGTAGAGGAAGAAATTTGCAGAGAAAAACAAAAGCTCTAAGGTTCAAATTTTGAATTAGCAGTAAAACCGCCGAATTGGTAAAGTTTACCTTTTATAATCGACAACAGCACGGTAATTAAGGGCGACACATTTAATTCAATCGCAATGATGATGAATGGGAAGGGTTTCATCCGCTTTGGACCTAAATATCTTCACTTTCGTGGGCTTCAAGATCTATCGGGTTTCTCACTTCAGATTGATGACAATTTGGGCTTTGGCAAATTTCACTGATCTCTTATGATTTTTTATAGATGGTTACGCCCCGGCCTATATCGCTTTATAGTCTTTCATTAAACACTCGCTTAATATAAGACTAGGGGGTAATGTTGGGCCATAATCCTTTTCTTTATTGGGCCTAAATTATCGGGCTCCTCCTCGATCATGTTATGTTAAGTCATGGTTGGATCTCGTCACTGGGTCATTCTTATTATTCGGGCCTAGTCATTATATCGCCCATTATACAAATTATCACTTAATCCCAATTTTGACCAAGAATCATTATGCCAAATGACGTTTGATTATTATGTCTCGCCACACCACTGCACGGCATTAATGAGGATGGGACTCGGATAATGGCGGTGGCAAACAAAGGAAGAGGGGTGAAAGTAGATCGCTTACTTTTTCTTTGAAGTAATAAGGAAGTAAGGAAAAAGGTGTCGAGGAGGTGGTGGGTGGCACCAGAACCTGGATAATGGAGTATGTATGGGCTAAGATCACATAAGAGAGTAAATAATACATACATTTTTTCATTAGAATTCTTATTTTATCCTCTCTCGGACACTAGATAATATTTTCTCTCATTGTTGACCTCATGATCGCTTGACTTGACTCTCACGCCGAGCTATCCCTCGACTCAATCAGTAGCTGCTTTTGGTGTTGACTTGTTGAAATGTGCAGGATATTGGACGCGTCTTGGTGATTGGGACGTGAGGAAAGATTCTGGCGTTAACAGCGGCATTCAGGTCCGCCAAGGTTGGACGGCGCCTCTATCGCAGATCATAAGGTGAATGATGTCTCGGTCAAATAATTATTTTTAACAAGGTGAGACAGAAGAAACAATATACAGGGTGGTTGGTTTTTGAAAAAGAAAAAAAAGGGGCAAAACTATGATTTTAACCACTAAACTTGTCACGTTTTACTTAATACACCACTGAACTTTTAATTTTTTGGATTACATCATTAAACTAATTAAAAAATTTTAATTGGGTCATTTCGTCCAAAATAGTTGACAACGTTAAAGTGGCGCTGACATGGCGCTGATGTGGCAAAAAATAAATAAAAAAATTGCTTATGTGGCAAAAAATAAATCAAAAACAGATTTTAAAAAAAAATTAACATTTTAAAGTTTTAAAAATAACAAAAACATAATAAAATACAACAAAAAATTAATTTTTTTTTTTAAAAAAACAGATTTTTTTTAAAATATATTTTTTTTGAAATGATTTTTTTTGAAAAAATAAAATTTATAAAATATATTTTTTTAAAAATAGATTTTTAAAAAATAGAATTCTATAAAATGAAATTTTTAAAAAAAGCTTTTTTTAAAAAAATAGTTTTTTTTAAACAATAGTATTTTTTAAAAAAAGTTTTTTAAAAAGATTTTTTTTAAAAGCAGCTTTTTTTTAAATGTAATTTTTTTAAAAAATCGATATTTAAAAAAATAGAATTCTAAAAAGTATATTTTTTTAGAATTCTATTTTTTTAAAAATCTCTTTTTCAAAAAAAAGCTGCTTTTTAAAAAATCTATTTTTTTAAAAAAATTTATTTTTATAGATTTTAAAAAAAACGTAAGACCAAAATTTTTTTAAATAAAAGGAATTTCCTTTATTTATTATCTTGAAATAGTAAGGGTTGATTTGATTAATGTGGATAGTTAAGGGTTAAATACGCAAATATTTTAAAATAAGCAAGTGGTTATAAAATATTCATTGTTGTTTGGGAATATTCGTTTGGTCGTGGAATATTCGTGATCTTTGAGAATATTCGTATGACCAAGTAGCGACCATGTGGGCCCCATAACTGGAAAGCGATTGGATGAGGAAAACGACAAATATAAGTTGGTTAAAAAATAACTACAGTAGTTATTACTGAATTAAGATCGCTGAATACCCGGTGGTTAAAATACGAATACGCGCGTCGGTTGCACGCGATGACACCAGTATTGCACAAGATTGTTGAATTATTGATCCTTACGTAAAGAAGGCACTACTTACAATAATTATTACGATGAATTATTGCTCAATAGTTTATTTTATTGATTCAATAATTGTCATATTGGTATTTTATATTATTGTTGTTCAATAATTGTCACCGCACAAAGATTTCCCATTATCGGATCAATAATTCATATTATTTGAATAATATTATTAGATAACATTATTGGCAATGTCTAGAAAGTTCTCGCTCAAGGAGAGGTTTGGTCACCTAATCAAGGCGCCAAGAAGGAGAGATCCTTATTGAAAGCCCTCTTTCCTGGAACTACTGGGTTGTCATAATTGTGATTCTCGTAATATTATTTGTGAATAATTAATTATTGATTCATATGATAAGAAAATATTTATTTTATATGAATATAAATGATGGATTTATTTATGTGGTTATTAATGAAGGAATTAATCTTTGAGATGTTTTATTTGTATTTTGTTTGGATTGGAGGTATTAAAAGATCAAATCGGTTGTTATTATAGCTTTATTGTGTGAGTTATAATATTTAATCCGACCGTTGGATCGTTGTAATTTTTGGGTATGTTATACATACATAAGTTGAGTATATGTCCACAAATTTTGAACCGTTAAAAATGCACGAATGATTTGTTGTGAATTTTAAGAGGTGTCGGATTCTAAATTAGGTTTATAATTGATTTTGGTGGAAAATTCTAGAATTGAGTGGGCCCCACTTGTGGTTGGTGAAAAATGTGCTGAATTTTATTTCAAATGTGGTGGGTGGCAATAGTAGCGAGTAAAAGCCATCGGTAGCTTGGTCAAGTCTGCTTTGTACGGCTAACATTTTCCTATAAATAGAGGGCTAAGTTAGAATTGAAAATCACACCGAAACAAAGTTTTCTCTCTTCTCTCTCTATATTATTGAGCGTATTTTGTGAGTATTTAGATACTTTGAGAGTTCTTTGCTCAAGAGAAGAGTTTCATTCAAAGATCACTTCCGACCTTTCCTTCCAAGTCTTGATTCTTTGAGGTAAGGATATTATTTTTTCAGTAATGATATTATTTCTTCAATATCATTATCTTTGAAATGTTGATCCGAGGTTTTTATCAAATTTAGAACTTTTTCATGCTCTGGGTTACTATTCATGAGTTACTTATTCACGCAGTTACTATTCATGAAGTTATTATTCACGAGTTCTTATTCACGAGTACTATTCATGAAGCGTGAAAATGTTTTTTTGTGGAATTTCTATCTTTTGGTGTCGAGTTATTATTCACGATACTCGCACTATTCACGATATCTGACTATTCATCGAAAAATAAAATTTCTTCTTTCGTCAAAAATATCTATTTTGAATACTAGCTTTGATTGTATCCATGTTTTGATCATTCTTGAATTTTACACCACTATGATTATTTTTGAGGTATTGTTGGACATGGATAAAACAAAATGCTGAATCCTTAATCCTTAATCCTTGTCATTTTGTTTCACCGGATTCGTTCTTTAAAAATATTTTCATCATCCTCGCCTTAAATGATGATATTATTGAATATCTTTGGCCTCGTAGTGCAAAGATGAATGATTTCTGAAGAATATCTTTGGCCTGTAGTGCAAAGATGAACAGGTGTTTAAATGAACATGACCGACTGATGAATATCTTTGGCCTTTAGTGCAAAGATGAGCAGGTGTTGAGATGAACATGACCGATTTATGAATATCTTTGGCACAGTAGTGCAAAGATGAATATTTGATTTGAGATGAATATTGATTGATGTTACTGAGGATAAAATATTGATGATGGATCGTTAAATTCATAGATTATAGTAGATTTCATTCTCTACGTAACTCTTCTATGAATTATTATTTCACGTGCGAATATTGATCTCGAAACTTGTTGTCTATTGTATTCTATCGATTTTTCCTCGTTGGAGACTAACGATAATTTGTTGTATATTATCTTAGTCATAACATTCTTTACTTGGGCTAGTTGAGCTCACCCTTTTCCTTGTTGTTCCATTTTTCTTCTCGGGAGGCGAGAATGTAGCGAGTACTTAGTCGGGGTATGGAATGAAGGTTCTAGAGAGAGTTGTTTAGTAGTCCTCACCATTATTGTAAAATAATGTATCAATAAATGTGATGAGGATTTATTTGAGTATAAATATTGTCTAGAAGATAATATTTGTATTTAAACTCACGCTTTTATTGTTGTGATAATAAAGTTGTAGTTGTTTCGCATCTACGATTTGGCGACTCGGAATGGGTTGGATGGAATGGACCTATTTTGGGGCGCCATACTTGGTATCGAGCTTAGGATATGATCTCTGGCGGAGATCGGGGAATAGAACTAGGAGGGAGAGGACGAGTAAATCCTTCGCTAGTGTGTCTTACCTAAGCTTATTTGTTGGTTGGTCATATTATAGGAGTATTATGTGATATATTTCTTTAATTAACCCTTATTTTATGACAAAGATTTGAGAATGTCGATTGAGAATATTAACAATGGAGTAAATGAGACCGTGGAGATGCTCAGACTCACCAACGAGGAGAACGTGCAACAGTCGGCAATGTTCCTCCCATGAACAACACCACCGAAGCGAGATGATGAACGAGGGATGTTTAGAAGTTTTTGCAGCTCATGCAAAATCGATTTGAGGAGACTCGTGTTCAAAATACGAGGAGAAATGATAGCAATTCACGGGTGGTCACAATGAAAGCGATTCAAAGAGTTGGGACCACCGTATTTAAGGGAAAGCGGATCCGATCACGGCGGAAACATGGG
Source organism: Panax quinquefolius (assembly GCA_020205615.1). Lineage (NCBI taxonomy): Eukaryota > Viridiplantae > Streptophyta > Magnoliopsida > Apiales > Araliaceae > Panax > Panax quinquefolius. The sequence continues at coordinate 115,091,582 of CM035170.1, forward strand.
TCAAACAAATTACCAAGATATTCGATGTCTTGGGATGCACGAAAGGAACGAAAGTTCCATTCGCTACTTTTATGTTCCGTGGCGAGTGACATCTTCGGTGGGAATCATGAAGCGTACTCCATTCAATTTGACTTAGCGTGTCGTGGGAGACGTTTGAAAGCATTCAATGACAAGTACTTCCTGAAAGTATTCGTCGTACGAAGGAAGTGGAGTTTATTAGATTGGAGCAGAATAACATGACGGTGTCCCAAAGACGAGGCGAAGTTTGCGGAGTTATCCGTGTTTGCACCTCATTTGGTGGAGAATGAGGAACGTATGACGCGGATGTTTCGAGAGGTTCAAAACCGCAGATACGTCAAGATCTCATTTCTCATAAATTTTCTCTCTATTCGGATGTTGTAAAATGTGGAGGCTCGATTGTTAGAATGAGATAACGAAATGCGTTCAACCGAGGGACCATAACCGTGATCATACCAAAGATAAGCGATCATCGAATAACGATAACCGGTGGAGAAAGAAGAATACGGACAAAGGCGGAACCACTCCGGTGGTAATCGTGGCCATGAAAATAGAAGAAGCGAGTTGGGAGGAGATTTTAAAAGAGGAGATTCAACAACGACCATATGAAGACGCTCGGCGCAAAGGGCAATCGGTTCCAAGGGAGGAGAAAGACCATCTGGTCGTATATTCTACAAATGCGGGAAAGAGGGACATATCATTGGCCGCCTAGCAACAGTTTAAGGTATGCTATAATTGTGGAAAAGAAGGACATATCGCTCGAGATTATGCGATATCGAAACCTAGTGCGGTGGGCGGTGACTCAAAAGGATGTCCCGAAAAAGTCAAAGTCAACGATTTACGGAAGAAGCGTTTGTCGTGACCGGTCAAAAATGCGAGAACCCGAACGGTTAGCATGGGTTAGTTAATTATAAATTCTTGCGAAGTTTATACCTTACTAGATATCGGTTCTACCCATTCTTTTATCTCTTTTGCTTGCATACCAACGTTTGAACTTGACTACGAGAAATTAGACTTTGACCTATTTATGGAAACTCCGCGTTAGAGAAACTTTCATTACATCCGTTGTTTAGAAATCTTGTTTGATTCAAGTTGGCACCATTACCTTACCGTGACCTTATCTCTTTAAAGATACTTGCTTTGGGGATTGATTGGTTAACTACTCATCACGCCAAAATTGATTGCTTTTGTAAGGTTGTTAGTTTTCATATTCCTAAGCAACTCGTTATTCGAACTCAAGCAAAAACCATTGTAGTCAAACATTTTCATATCAAGCCATAAAGTCATTCGCTTATTACGGATGTCAAGTTTTCTTAGTCCATGTTATGGATTTGAATAAAGACACGCCGATTTGAATAATATTCTTGTTGTTATTGATTTTTCCCGACGTATTTTCTCAAGAATTTCTTGGCTTACTCCCAAAGCCCGATATTAAATTTTGTATCGACTTTGAACCGCAGTACAAAACTCATTTCTAAAATCTTATATCGAATGGCTCTATTGAACTTGTGAGTTAAAAATTCAACTATAGAATTTGGTACCGAGCCTTTATCTTATGACTTCCTTTGTGGAATTCACCTGCCGACTCTCCTGTAGGGGGCGTCATATTCGATGCGATAGTAAACTAATAGGTGTCATTGTGACGTCTTATCCAAGGTTGGGATATGAGTCACGATTGAGAAGCAACCTAAGTCGATGTCGAAATACGTAGCTTTCAGTTTAGTTGGTTATTATCGGAGGATATTCTCGAATCGCTATTCCATTAACGTAGGTGACTCTCATAGAGATACAAAATTCAAATGGAGCAAGGAATGTGGGAAGAGCTTCAAGAACTCAAGAGGAGACTCATTTTAGCATATGTTCGACCATACCATCCCTCGAAAAGCGAACGTGGTAGTGGCGTGTTGAGTAGAAGATCGTATACAAGTCTGAGTACAATATCACAAAAGACTCATTTCAGATAATATACAAATAATAGAGATGGAGATGAAAACTCTAGGTACCCACGTGATGATATACGATGCACGTGATGATATACGAGTATAATCGACTTTAATCGATAAAGTTAAAGTCTCAAGCTACACAACGGAGTGATGAATTTGAAGAAGGAGGTGCAAGAAGTTGTTATTTTAAAAGCGAGAATCGGTGAGGTGAGGAAAGCTCAAACCTTCGATTTATTAATCCATTTGAAATTCTCGATCGAATAGGAGCTGTGGCCTATAGACTCGTTTTACCACCAAGTACGACGCGCGTGTTCATAACGCTTTTCACGTGATCGATGTTACGTAAATATGTGGACGACCAAAAACACGCTCATTGAAGTTAAAACCAGGACGAGATAGCCAAGACTTAACGTCACGAGGAGGTACTGTCAAGATTTTGTAGAGGAAAGAACACGACCTATGTATCGAGGTTATACCATAAGTTAAAGTTTTGTGGAGAAACCATGCTATTGAGGAAATGACTCGAGTTGGAAACGAAAATGAAAGCGAGGTATCTTTACCTTTTCGAAACACCAGTATCGTCGTCGTCAATTTCGAGGACGAAATTTCATAAGGAGGGAGGTTGTAAGACCCCAAAATTTTTTAAATAAAAAGGGAATTTCCTTTATTTATTATCTTGAAATAGTAAGGGTTGATTTGATTAATGTGGATAGTTAAGGGTTAAATACGCAAATATTTCAAAATAAGCAAGTGGTTATAAAATATTCATTGTTGCTTGGGAATATTCGTTTGGTCGTGGAATATTCGCATCGCGGGGAATATTCGTATGCACCGCAAGAATGCCATGTGTGTGGGCCCCATAACGGAAAGCGATTGGATGAGGAAAACGACAAATATAAGTTGGTTAAAAATAACGGCGTAGTTATTACCGCTTAAGATCATTGAATACCCGTGGGTTAAAATACGATGTCTGGCGTGGTTGCAAGAACGAAGACACTTCAGATTGCATGAGATTGTTGAATTATTGATCCTTACGTAAGAAGGCACTACTCAATAATTATTACAATGAGTTCTTCGCTCAATAGTTTATTTTATTGATTCAATAATTGCTTTGCGTTGGTATTTTATATTATCATTGTTCAATAATTGTCACTCGCACGATATTTCCCATTATCGGATCAATAATTCATATTATTTGAATAATATTATTAGATAACATTATTGGCAATGTCTAGAAAGTTACGTCTAAGGAGAGGTTTGGTCACCTAATTGCTAGGCTTGCCAAGATGAGAGAGATCCTTATTGGAAAGCCCTCTTTTCGGGAACTACTGGTTATAAATTGTGATTCTCGTAATATTATTTGTGAATAATTAATTATTGATTCATATGATAAGGAAATATTTATTTTATATGAATATAAATGATGGATTTATTTATGTGGTTATTAATGAAGGAATTAATCTTTGAGATGTTTTATTTGTATTTTGTTTGATTGGAGGTATTAAAAGATCAAATCGATGTTATTATAGCTTTATTGTGTGAGTTATAATATTTAATCCGACCGTTGGATCGTTGTAATTTTTGGGTATGTTATACATACATAAGTTGAGTATATGTCCACAAATTTTGAACCGTTAAAATGCACACGAATGATTTGTTGTGAATTTTAAGAGGTGTCGGATTCTAAAATTAGGTTTATAATTGATTTTGGTGGAAAATTCTAGAATTGAGTGGGCCCCACTTGTGGTTGGTGAAAAATGTGCTGAATTTTATTTCAAATGTGGTGGGTGGCAATAGTAGCGAGTAAAAGCCATCGGTAGCTTAGTCAAGTCTGCTTCTGTACGGCTAACATTTTCCTATAAATAGAGGCTGTTAGAATTGAAAATCACACCGTAAACAAAGTTTTCTCTTTCTCTCTCTATATTATCGAAAGCGTATTTTGTGAGTATTTAGATACTTTGAGAGTTCTTTCAAAGATAAAGTTTCATTCAAAGATCACTTCCGACCTTTCCTTCCAAATCTTGATTCTTTGAGGTAAGGGATATTATTTTTTTCGTAATGATATTATTTTTTCAATATCATTATCTTTGAAATGTCGATCCGAGGTTTTATCAAATTTGGAACTTTTTCATGCTCTGAGTTACTATTCATGAGTTACTATTCACGAGTTACTATTCATGAGTTACTATTCACGAAGTTACTATTCACGAGTACTATTATTCTGAAGCGTGAAAATGTTTTTTTTTGTGGAATTTCTATCTTTTGGTGTCTGAGAGTTACTTATTCACGATATCTAAGACTATTCACGATATCTGACCTTATTCACGATACTGGCACTATTCATCGAAAAATAAAATTTCTTCTTTAAATCCAAAATATCTATTTTGAATACTAAACTTTGATTGTATCCATGTTTTGATCATTCTTGAATTTTACACCACTATGATTATTTTTGAGGTATTGTTGGACATGGATAAAACAAAGTACGAATCCTTAATCCTTAATCCTTGTCATTTTTGTTTCAATTGGATTCGTTCTTTAAAAATATTTTCATCATCCTCGGTCTTAAATGATGATATTATTGAATATCTTTGGCACATAGTGCAAAGATGAATGATTTCTGAAGAATATCTTTGGCTGTAGAAGTGCAAAGATGAACAGTGTTTAAATGAATACGACCGATCGATGAATATCTTTGGCCTTTAGTGCAAATGAGATGAACAGTGTTGAGATGAACACGACCGATTGATGAATATCTTTGGCCAGAGTAGTGCAAAGATGAATATTTGATTTGAGATGAATATTGATTGATGTTACAGGGATAAAATATTGATGATGGATCGTTAAATTCATAGATTATAGTAGATTTCATTCTCTACGTAACTCTTACATGAATTATTATTTCATTGCGAATATTGATCCAAAACTTGTTGTTTATTGTATTCTATCGATTTTTCCTCATTGGAGACTAACGATAATTTGTTGTATATTATCTTAGTCATAACATTCTTTTTACTTGGGCTAGTTGAGCTCACCCTTTTCCTTGTTGTTCCATTTTTCTTCTCGGGAGGCGGCGAGAATGTAATGCGAGTCTTAGTCGGGGTATGGAATGAAGGTTCTAGAGAGAGTTGTTTAGTAGTCCTCACCATTATTGTAAAATAATGTATCAATAAATGTGATGAGGATTTATTTGAGTATAAATATTATACAAGATAATATTTGTATTTAAACTCACGCTTTTATTGTTGTGATAATAAAGTTGTAGTTGTTTACATACCATGATTTGGCGACTCGTAATGGGTTGGATGGAATGGACCTATTTTGAAATCACAAAATCTATTTTAAAATCAAATTTTAAAAAAGTTCTACTTTTTTGAAAAATCTGTTTTTAAAAAGTTCCATTATTTAAAAATTCTCTTTTTAAAAATCATGCTTTTTTAAAAAGCTGTTTTAAAAAAAAACTATTTTTTTAAAAAATGTTTTTTAAAAAAGTATATTTTTAGAATTCTATTTTTAAAAAATCTGCTTTTAAAAAAATTGATTTTTGTAAAAACTGCTTTTAAAAATATATATTTTTTAAAAAATCTGTTTTCAAAAAAAAAAAAAATTTTAAAAATCTGTTTTTTCAAAAAAAAATTTAAAATTTTTTGTTGTATTTTATTATGTTTTTGTTATTTTTAAAACTTTAAAATGTTAATTTTTTTAAAAAAAAATCTGTTTTTGATTTTTTTTGCCACATAAGCAATCTTTTTTTTATTTTTTTTGCCACATCAGCGCCACGTCAGGGTGTCAACTATTTTGGACAGAATGACCCTATTAAAATTTTTTAATTAGTTTAATAATGTAATCCAAAAAATTAAAAGTTCAGTGGTGTATTAAGTAAAACGTGCCAAGTTTAATGGTGAAAATCATAGTTTTGCCAAAAAAAAACTCTTTTCAAGTTATTCTTTATTTTTCAAAATTCCTATTTCATTCTTGATTTTCTGGTGGGAAAGTCAGTCTTTCTAGCGGTCTCCCTGTTTTAAAGATGTAATCATTTAGAAAGAACCTGGTTGATTACAACAGGTGGTTTCATTATTTCTTATGAATGTAGTACATTTTAAATATTTATTTCCTCATTCTGGTGTGGTGTAATGAAAAATCCTCTTTGCCTTCCAAGTTTGTGTACAAATTACTACTTATAATAAGGTTGCTTTATGCATATGGAATCTTAATCAAAGCATTCTGTTCCTGTCAATCTGTTGCATAATTACTGTTAGTCCTTTCAGTAGCTATTTCCAATAAAGATCATTAGACGGGTTGTTTTTGTCATGTGTTGTTTTGATGCATTATGCGTAACTGCGAAATGATTGTAGATTGTGTATGCGTGCATACAGTAGATTGTAGATTGTAGGTTGTAGGTTGTGCATGCATGCATACCGATACCGTCGCTATAGCCGGTTCGTTTTTTGTTCACTTCATCGAGTGTCCTGAAAAAACGGACAAACTAAATTCCATTATTAATACTGGTTTTCGGTCTAAATTGAATTTTATCTTTTAAAAAAATAAAAAAATTAAGGAGGTTCAATTCGGGTGATTAATGAGTTGGGCAAATTCAATTGTTAATTTTGTAAACTATCCACAAAATACTATTAATTATAAAATTTAAATAAATTACAATTAATTTAGATTTTATAATTTAAAAATTAACTTCAAAATGTCAAAATAAAACTACTATTGTGAATGGAAGAAGTGTTGAAAGGCATAAGTACAACTTATGTTTAAAAACTTGAAAAGACCATTTCACATTACACAATTATACAAACTTTTGATATAAAGTATTATTCCTTTTTTTATTTCAAATACTCCCTCCGTCCCATGATAAAAATTCTGGTGGACTTTTCACGCATATTAAGAAGATGAATAAAATGACAAAATTGTCCATAATAATGTCATTGAATATGGAGAGAGAATTAGAATAAGAAAAGTATGAGATATTTAATGCTACAGGTATAATAGGGAAATATGTGTAAAAGTTTGGTTATTAAAAGAAAATGAACATTTAACATAAGATTACTCAAAATAGTAATAAGAACTTTTATCCTGAGACGAAGAGAGTATCAAGCAGTGTAAAATTTGCAAAAGTGATTTTTTTGCTAGTTGAAAAAAAATAAAAATCTCATGACGTACTTATTCTATTTCAAATTATAGCATCTATATTTACCTTTTCAAACTAATTTGTTTTTTCTTTTCTAAATTTAAAATTAATATGTATTTGTTTGAACTTTTTCTTTAAAAATTAATATGTGTTTATTTTATTTTAGACAATAACTTATGAAATTTATAAAACTCTTAAAAAGTAGTACTATTAATTATAAAATTTATTTTATTTCTAAATAAAAAAAATTTAATTAAATAATTTTTAAAAATATCTCTAGACTCTAGTTACTTATAAAAATTAAATTTGATATTATATTCAAATAGAGGGAGTATAATGTATTTAGGAAGTCAAGAAAAAAACAAGAGAGAAGAGGAAAAAAAATGGCTCCAATATCCGACTAATTTTTTGTATAATGTAATTAAGAAATCGCCTACTCTTTATTTTTATTTATATATATATTTCTTTTATGCCAATTTTAACTTGCAAGAAGGGGAGGGGGAAGGAATACGCTTTACCGAAACCCTAATATCGTATTTTGATTTCTCTAAATTGACCCGCGAATGTTAGTTTTCATTTCTCGCGAGTTACTCTGAGGTACCCAAGGAATGGTGAGTCTTGCTCTAGATACACCTAATTCTTGCTCATTCAATCTTCTTGTTTGTTTTTTATATTCTACATGATATTGAATAAATTCAGGGCTTTTAATTGAATCATTTTGATTCTGAGCTTGTCCTCTATTTAGATATTCTGACATTCTCTCTTAGGTATAAATCACAAATATAATATTTGATTTTTACGGCTTTAACTTGTTATTACTCATAAATTTATACTCTATGTATTTGTATGTATGTATTCTCTATGGCTGCAACTTTTTTGTTGTTGGAGAAGGATTTCATGATTACTAAATGTTTGTTCTAAAATTACCTGTTCGCACGGGATAGGCAAGAAAACTCCCAACCGTGTCATGTAGTTGCATTAGAATCTGTTCAAAGCTTAATTTTTTGGGCTGTTGCTTGTAATAATTGGGCCAGTAGATTGATGCGTCCAATTTTGGGACAGGAAAAGCAAAGCGACAGTTACCTTTTCTATTTTATCTTTAGTGATTATCTTTTTATAGGTATTACTGATTTTTCACCCAAGACTTTAACCCGATAGTCCCCATTATTATGGATGGAGGTGAACTATTGTCTTTAGAATTGTTTTTTGATTCATTAACTTAAGTAGAAACTACCTCTAGTTTCTTGCATACTTTATCACATAAGTAGCAAACCTACGGCTTCAATAAATCTTGCTTTATGCTGTATATTCTTTTGAAGGTCCTTTATAATTATAGCCCATTAAGTGTCTTGAACTTTGATATACTTTTTAGTCCTGTCTATCCTCTCTGTCGATAACTTCATATGCTGGTCTTCAGTTATCAACATATTGAACCTATACACCAAGTCACCCTCAAATAACTACTTTTTGTTTTCTCAAGTCGTTCGAACTCATTCTTCCCCCCTCATGTCCCAATTAATAGCTTCATAAATAACAAAATCAACTTCTTGAGTCTGCGTATCCCTGAAATTTCTTTTATATTATGGTTTGTATGACATGGAATTTGCATCAGGCTACACCGTTGATAGCAGGACTTGCAGTTGCTGCTGCTGCTTATGCTGGAAGATATGGCATCCAAGCCTGGAGCGCATTCAAGGCAAGACCAGCTACAGCTACACTACGCAAATTTTATGAAGGAGGTTTCCAACCTACGATGACAAGAAGAGAAGCAGCTCTTATTCTTGGAGTAAGGTACTTTTAACATATTTTACTTTAACCTCTTTTGTTTGATGGATGGAAAACTAGAAAGAAATGTTGGAGAAATATTTAACTTCTTTTTTTAAAAAGAAACAAAAATAAAATAGAAGTAACAATAAAAATAAAAATAGTTGAGCAGGGATGGCTGAAGTAAAAAGGAAAGGGCTTTATACTTTATTTACCATTATTGCTCTATGTACTAAAAGATGCTGTTTGAGTAGACTTCTCCCTCCTTTCCATCATTGAACATAATAGATTTCACGACAGTTTTTTTTTAAATAATCAATAACTAGTCCTTTGGCACTTGTATAATTCCATGGGCAGATATAAGTTCAAAATTGGTCCTGTATGAGCTGCTAAAAATCCTGTATCATTTGAAGCAACTTTATGTTCAACTGAAAGATGCTAGCTGTTTAAGTTGATTGGCACTAGAAATATCGACAACTATCATTTATGTAAAAAGGAGAAAGACTTTATTAGCAAAATCAGAAAGACCTTTTTGCCACAGTTGCTTGTGAATTTAGTAATTAAAATTAAAAAAGAATAATCATTCCTTATAAGTCATGTTTATAAGAAAAAACTCATGTTATGGGTAACTGAACACCTCACGTTGTACAGTCCTAGGTGTCCTAGTCCTTCCGTATAGGTTTATGCACCTGCACTGAAATTGTGTTTTGATGCATCTGGTTTGGTTCTGTGGTCCATCCATGCTCTCGAGAAGTCAAATGTGAGCCTCACTTAATCGAAAGACTTATCTATAAAATTTAAAGATAAAATCCGATCACATTTTGTCGCATCTGGTGTGGATCTGTGGTCAATTTGCGCCTTGTTAAGTCAAAAGTAGCATATGTCAAATTTTAAGATAAAAACTGCTAAAAATGGACTTTGCAAGGATTCAAACACAATACCGTGATATTGATACAATCAACTAATCACTGTTGGGCAGTTAATGTTGTGTCTACATATTGGGCCATAATTTACATATAGAGAAACAGAAGTCTATTATTTTCTAACACAATTCTATATTTTCTGTATAAATATCTTTTCTCACATAATGGAAATTGTAATAAAGCATATGGTGAAGTAAAGTAACCTACAAGTGGGGTTCTCGTGTATTTGTTTTATCAGCAGACCAGTTCTTAAATTCCTTCTGGCAACATGTTTTGCCTTTTTTTCCTATTACAAGTATACAACCTGTGGACCTAATTTATTGCCTTTGTATAAATTTTTTCTCATTTGTCATTTACCTGATATTTTTCAAATTTGATCTGACAGGGAAAGTACTCCAATAGATAAGGTTAAGGAAGCACATAAAAGGGTGATGGTTGCAAACCATCCAGATGCAGGTGGTAGCCATTATCTTGCTTCTAAAATAAATGAAGCAAAAGATATGATGTTTAGGAAGACCAAGGGCAGTGATTCTGCATTTTGATATCGAAAACATAGTTTTAGATAACTTTCAGAAGGCGTGTTTCAAGAGTTGAAAGGCGAGTTTTTAATAGTTGGGATAATACCTTAATCAAACGAACGTTAGCTTCCTTTACAGCTAATCTTGATGGTTGAAAGAGTGTTCTGCCAAAATTGTTTGGGAAAACGTACCATTAATTCGTTAGGACCAATGCCATTGGTTTAGTAGGAAAACACAATTATTTAATGAATCAGTTTGTCGAGAGAAGGCACTTCTGTATGTTTCACTTGCGTTACTTGACTATGAAATTACATTATCAGCTGTTATAGACGTGATTTATTTATAGTTCCAATACATGTTAAATTGTCAATTATTTTCCCTTCAATTGTTTTACGTTAATTTTCTGTTCTTTTCATTCTCCTATGATTGATTAACTAACCTGGTGTGTGTATTGTGTTCCCATTAACCACTTTTTTTTTTTCTTTTCATTTTTTTGGGGGAAGTACAGAAAATTTACTTGTGAATGGGAAAAGATGGAACTAAAATTGTAAGAGAGTTAGTTCACTTGCCGTTCTTTGCTACTAAAGATATCAGTGATACTTGGCCAGACTGAACATGGGAATAGTGTGTTGCATTTGCCAGGATTTTGATGATTAACAGACCAAGTCTGCGACATATATGCCAAGGCGGAAACCCTTTCGTTAATTTAAGTAAAGACGGTAAACATAACAGTGAAGGAATAATCTTAATCCCTTTAGACCTTGCTTGCAATACAGTAGACTAACATGTATATTTTGATGGCCTATGTGCAGAGCAAGTTACGTGGACCATCAAAATATGTATGTAAGCGGTTGTATGTGATAGTAGACTTATTTTTGAGAAAAATATAAATAATGAGAGAGCAACGCTGCAAACTAATTTGGGTATGTTGAAGGCCGTAACTCATGTCTACCATCACGGGTGATGTTCTTTTTCTTTTGTTTATTTACTTATTTACAGTTAATTAAGATTTTCAGATACAAATTTTACATGAATCTCTCTCTATCATGTATACATGAGTGAATTGCGAGAGAAATTATGTGGTAATTTAGACATTGTACAAAAATATGTGATTGTGGATAATATTAGTGTTAGTAAATTTAATTTAAAATAATAAGCGACTCATAATAATGGAAGTATGCAAGAATATTACTCGGTAAATATAAAGTTGGAGTAATTCAAATACTTTGGCCCTGAAGCCTTTTTAGATTTTGCCTTCTAACCCATTATTATTATCATCTTGTAATTTCTACTTTATCCTTACATGTTCAACTTTGCATTTCTTTCTATTGTACGCTATAAATTTAAGTATCTTACCATTCCAAATTTACCTATCTATCCTCCAAATTAAATTTTAATTATTTTAAATAAATAATATATATGAAATAAACACGCATAAATGCGTGTGTTCCAAGGCTAGTCTATATATAATGATGAAGAAGTCAAATACTTTAATAATGCAGGTAGCTTCTTCACCAAACATTATCCTAAATTTAACAATTATATTTTCATTTTATCCTCTAAATTAAAATGTATAAAATTTAAAATTAATAAATTATATGAACTACACAGGTAGCTCGTGTGACCGTGATTATAGTATTAAATAGTACACGTTGAACTTGAATTTTTCTTGCACATCTCCATCTTTTTGTTTGATTCAAAAAGTTGATGGGCAAGAAAAGCTGTCCCTGCTATATATCAAATAAAAAACACTTATTTTGTTTAGAACTATATATCAAATAAAAGCGTATTACTTGCGAGTTGTGATATTTGCAAAATTTGAAATTGGGGTTTGTTTGATAATTATTTTTACTTTTATGTTTCAGCTTTTTATTGTTGTCACATAAAAATCAGCTAACATTGTTTGATATTATTTTTAACTGCTAAATTTATTTTAAAGAGGTAAAATTTTAAATTTTGTTGTTGACACCTCAAGCTTATTCGAGTTAAAATGACTTATTGCGTTGTCGAAATTGGAAAAATAAATTATTTTTTTTGTTGTTAAAATTGATTTTGTTTTCACTTTCTTTCAAAGATGAAGCCGTTATCAAATATTATTTTTTGCTTTTAATTTTTTATAAAAAAAAACTGAAAGCAAAAAGACAAAAATTTGAAAGCATAAACAAAATGACTAGAATAATGAGACTAACTGTTTGATAAACCGAGAATTAAGACTTAATAAATTAAATCATTTAAATGATTATAAAATCTGAATTTAAAAATTGTTTGTTAACTAAAAATAAGTTCTCTTAATGACACTATTTTATCATTTTGAAGGGTAAAATTTTATTTAATAATTTTAAATAATCAATTTAATAAAAATGAGTGCATAATATTATTGAATATATTTATATTAAAAATTCTTTATTAAGAGATACCTCTAAATTATTAAAATTTTATTTTCTGTCTTAGACATTCAAAAATAATAATAAAAAAAACAAATAACATATCATGTCTCTTAACCAATAAGAGACCATCAACGTAAACAATCAGCACCTAAATGAAAGGAGACGCGTGCAAGTACTCTTTCTCACACACAAAATGTAGAGACTGTTGTCTATTACTATCATACACTTTCAACTCGCAAGAAAGCTAAACAGACAGAGAGACTCGGGAACTGCGCATTGCAGCATAAGCTTGTAAGAGAGTAAGAATGCAAGTAGCAGCAACCATCTGGAGTCTTCAGCTTCCCCAAATAAACTAGGGCTTCTTTTGTCTCTTGAAATTAACAGCTCTTTCTATTTGCTTCATTGTTTTCTTTTTAAAACTAAAAAATCAGCTTCTTAGTTGCAGAAAAACCAACTGATCTTTCAAGTAAGTTCAGGCATTGTTTGATCACCCACCAAAACCCCCCCAAAACTCTTGTCTTTTTTTACCACTTTTTCTTTCTGGGTACTCGAAATTTTCGGTTTTTATCAGCTAGTTGTAGTTGAAATCCCAATTTTCTTTTATGGGAAAGTTATGGTTTTTTTCGTTCCTTTTGATATTTTCTACAATGCCGAATTACATGTCAGCTTCAAAGCTCGAATTATGTAGGCTTTAAGAGTTTTATATGCATATGAATTAATGTGCGAGTTTAATTTGTGTGTCTGAATATGTAGTTGGTTTTATGCTGTTTTGTCTTCGATGGGGTGACTGAAGTTATTGGCTTTAGTAGATCTAATAATGTCTATCAACAAAAATGTTGAAGGTCAAGAACTGCTCACAAAGTCTGCTGGCTCAATGTTTATTTTGTTTTCATTTTTCTTATTTTGATAGATTTTTGAAGTCGTATATAGGGACAATTTCTTTAATTTCTAGTTGTCATGGGTTCTTTGTATTTATCTATGTTGGGTCATGATATTTTATCTCTTTACGGTAGACGTGTATTATTCTTTAATTAATTATTATTGGGCCTTTATTATTTGAACTATGAAAGTCATTAAATTCTCACCATCATATTATTTTCATTTCAAACTATAAGATAAGGCCGGCCAATTGGATCAATCCTTTAGACATTTTAATATCTACATCTTTGACTTGTAATGATGAAAAAAAGCATGTCGGTTGACTAAATAACCTCGCCATGCATTAATGTGGATGGGATCATAATCTATTTGTGCGAGTAGTAATGATGACCAAAAGCGTGGATAAACTACGCGCGATCGGCGGGACCCATCGAGATAAAGGGGTGTGTCGGTAGTAGTGGGTGGCACAGTAATTCAGGCAAAGAGAGTATAACTTAGCAAGGAAGTCTTCACCAAGAGGTACGTTCTCATAAACTTCTTCATTCAGAATCACATACACACAGAGAATTATTATTATCTCTTTATCTCAATATACTTTAGGTGATATAGCCTCCGCTTTTCGATAAATCTTGTGAACACATATCTTGACTCTCACGCTTTGGCTATCCCCGACGAACCGTAGTCGAAACAGGGTGTTTATTGTGTTTACGTTGCGAGATCGTGGACGTTTTAAGTGATTGGGGCGTGACAAAAGATCTTGGCGTTAACATTGGCGCTTTAGAAGGAGGGCTTTTTCAATCACAATCGTTTAAATTTGCTTCAAAGATGATGAGGAGTAGAGATGGTACACCGGAAGGGCGGCGATGGTCATTAGTTCATCAACGCCTCGTATTTCGATAAAAGGATCGCTGGGTCCTTCTAAAAGTGCTCGTGAGAGACGCGGCTTCTAAGCCTGATTCGGAAGAACTTCGTCCAGAAGATCCACGGTGGAGCCGACGAAAGTTGGTTTTCAACGCTGATAAAGGCGTGATCTTGATCGAGAACGGGTAGAAGGTTCACCGACCGGGACTCATCGTCAAAGTGGTCAAGAAGATGAGCCACCAAGTTGGCGAGGATGGCGACGAAGCGAGATAAGGCTTTGGAAGTTTTGTTAAAACAAAGGAAGATATAAGCCAACGATGCTTGGTGAATGAGTTGAGGACGAAGCATCTAGCCATATTCATTCCGGAAGGCGGAGTAGGCATAAGGATGTACCCGTCGGAAGGGTAAGGCCGGAACATTACGACGTGTGTCCGAGGATCATTCTCGCAGTAGGAGGAGATCGAGGAGCAGAACGCCTTCGGCCTCGAAGAAGGCACTGACAGTCGTTAGATCAATTCATCGCGACGATGAAAGACGAAAAAGCAGGTCGAGAGAAATTATGCCAGAAACCCGAAGGGTGGAGTACCGACATAACCGTTCTTATCACGAGGATGAGATTGTACGCCCTAGTAAATCAAGAAGTCCCTTAAGGGCAGTGGGATCGGCAGAGAAAGGTCGATCCATTCCAAGGCCTAAATATCGCCAGAGAGAAGGAGATCTCATCACAACCCGAAGGTGTTGATTTTCTGGTAAGAGAGTTGAAAGAACTCCGAAAACAATTGGCTGAGGTCCAACAGGCGAATGATACTTCTGGAAAGAAAGCGTCCCCTTTTTCCTTTGATATTCTCAAGGAGAAGGCAGATGTTACCAAAAAGTTGCCTCGTATGGAAAGCTATGATGGGTTAGGAGATCCTTATGACCATAGTCGTCAGCGTTTGGCCACGGCTTAATGGATTACTATGACTTCTTGATCTTTGCTAAATGTCACACTTTTGTCACTACTTTGAGAAAAGACGCTTGGAGACGTGGATGGGGACTTTACCATCGGATTCTATCTCCTCGTGGACCGAACTTTGTGATAAGTTCCATGACGCGTTTTGAAGTAACCGAGAAGAAGGGAAAGCTTCTGAGGCTCTTTAAAGACAGTCCGTGATTCACCAATGAATCTTTAGGCCAATATGTAAAGAGGTTTAGGGGAAGCGGTCGGACGGATATCCGATCTTAATGATCTCCAAGTCATTGGGTTGTTCCGAATGGGCTAGATCTGGTTAAATTGGAGAAATTGGTAAAGAAATTGATGTTTCACCATCCGAAAAGCCTAGCAGAAGCCTTCGACAAAGCAGAGGGCTATATTGTTGTAGAAGAGGCTATGAACAGTCTGAAAAATCCTTCTTTGAGCCAATTAAAGGAGGTAGAGGTTCCCAAGACTGATGTTGATCAGAGAAGAGTGGGAGGGTACAACCAAGGGGCAGAAGGTAGCTCGAAAGAAGTACGATAACTTCGTGGCGATAAAAGCGCAAAGATCAGACACTGCTTTCTACCCCAAGGTTAATAAGGTTTACACCAGTTGAATACGAAAAGGTCGATAATTTTGGATCGAATCCAAACCAAATTTCTTTGAACCACCTCGTGATAATTACAAAAGCGGACACGGCGATCCTCGCAAATATTGTGGTTATCATCAAATTTCTGGTCAACCACTAATGAGTGTTGTAATTTAAAGGATTTTATAGAGAGCAAGATTAAAAGCGGCTTGCGATTCAATATGTGGTGAGAAAAGACCGTCGTGGTCGCAAGTCATTAATCATATCTTTATTCAACGGTTCAAGTACCGCCTGTTCAAAATGCTCCACCACCGCCAAGGCAAGTCGTTGATGTAATAACTGGTGGGTCTGTTGGGAAATTAGTAGGGAAGAAGAGGAGGTCTTATCTTGATTCAGTTATGTCAGTAACAGATGCTACTCTGAAGATTGACAGGCCTTTTCCAGGAACTGTTATTTCGTTTACGGATGCGGATTATCCTTCGGAGCCCATTGAACCGCATGAAGGGGCATTGGTGATCACAGCGCAAGTGGGCTCAGTGGATGTGAAACGCATGATGATAGATAACGGATCTTCGGTGGACATTCTTTATGCCCATGCTTATCAGAGAATGCGTCTCGATGAGCACAAAATGGAGGTCGGACAGGAGGCTCCTCTATATGGTTTCGGCAACGACCCAGTCAAAGTGGCAGGCACTATTGAACTCCCTGTTATCTTCGGCACGGCCCCTCAGCAAGTGGAGATAACTTGTAAATTTTATGTTGTGCACGTGGATTCGGCGCCATTTTGGGAAGACCTACATTGACAGCTCTTCAAGCTGTAACTTCTATCCCACATTTCAAAATCAAATTCCCCACAGCGCATGGAGTAGGTGAAGTGATGGGTGATTTAGACCTGGCCCGACGATGTTATCGAAACGCTGTTATTTCGTCCGGAATGGGGGTTAGTAAACAGAAAAAGACGATGGCAATTGAGATCGAACCCTTCACCGAGAGCAGCTCAGAACCCTTGGTAATCCCTCCTGGGGACAGAGGAGATTGAGTTGGTCGTCGGAAAGCCGGACAAGACAGTGAGGATTGGTTCAGGTCTACCAGAACCTCTTCGGACAAATCTTATGGAACTCTTGCGATGTTATGTTGATATTTTTGCATGGGAGCCACAAGACATGCCTGGAGTTAGCCGGAAGGTTGCTGAGCATAAGCTGGAGATAGATCCTTCGAAGAGGCCGGTTGTCTCAAAAGACGCAGATATGCTCCAGAGCGTCAGAAGATCATCGATGAAGAGGTTGCAAAATTGTTTGGTTGACTTCGAAAGTAAGATATGCATTACAAGCCAATCATGTTTGATGATAAAGCATATACTTTGTAACAATCTTATTCATTTATTAATAAAAGTATTAATTTATTAAAGGCTTTTAATTATCTACATGATCTTTGTTTTATAATATGTGATAAACCCATAGTTTTAAGCAATGCTTTTAGAATAATGATGATGATCATTCTAATGAGATCTAAATTCTTAGAAAGCTTAAAACTAAAATAGTTCCCAATCATTGGATTACTAAATTGGGGATTAGTGAATCCGGATAGATTGGTACATACGTTGCTTGCTCATTGGATGAGGATGATTGATCTCACGATCATTTGTGTGGAGACACTAAAGCAAGTATGTAGGTGCTTATTAGAGAATAAGTTCATTTGAACGTGGCTCGCTAAGGAATACCTAATGGAGTTTTATTTGCTGTCGATAGGAATTCTCGTAGTGATAGTAGTCTGAGTAATCCTTGGACTTGAGATCATCATAGTATCTTGTGTATGATGAGTTATACTTTGACTTATTCCTTAAGACCCTTAGGGTATATCAAAGGGTATGCTTGGGTATAATAAGTTTATACGTGGAGATAATGTATGATCAATAAAGAATCTACCACTTCTAATAAAAGAAGAGAATGTCCTATGTGATTCGATAAATGACAACCCAAGAGTCCTTGGCGGCGTAATGAAATTAGAAAGGAGTTTCTAATTTGCATTATTTGGAGTTGTGCATTTAAGGATCGAAATACATATAATTAAATAAAATAAGACTTGACATAATTCCATGTCTTATATTTAATTGGGACATTGTATGGTGGAAGGATTGAATTATGCAGTAACTATTTACTCAAAGGTTCTTTAATGATTAATGTTGAAATCTATATTATCTGGAAAGTCGTTGATCATTAGGGAGAGCTTATCCTATTGTAGAATAAATATTATTTATTTAAATAAATTAATTGTTTGATTTATTTATTTAAATAAGATTAGAATTGTTCTAATTGATTTATTCACAACCTAGGTTTAATATGGAGAACCTAAAGGGTCACACCATAAAAGGAAGAATAATTATTTAAGAAGTTAATGGCATAATCGTAATAATATATTAAGTATATTTATTTTAATCTATGGTGATAGAATAAATTAAATAGCTTAATATTTATTATTTAATATTTTAGAAATATTAAATATAAATTAATAAGAGGAGTCTTATTAATATTATTACAATTATTATTATTTTAATTTCTAAAAGAGTTTAGGAATTAATTTAATATAAGTACTCTCATTTATTCCTAATTGGATTAGGAAGGAAAATTAATTAAAAGAGTTTAATTAATTATCCCTAATAAGATTAGGGGGAGCTTAATTAATTAAAAGAATTAATTAATTAAAACCCAATTCCTTAATTGTTAAGGTGGGTTGCCCACATCTATAAATAAGAGGAGTCTTATTATGGGTGTGGAGGGGTTGTTGATTTTTCAACATACGTAATAATTCCAATTGTTGGGAGAGAGACACCTTTTTATAGAGATAGAAAAACTAGGGTTTAGCCAAACACCCATCTTCTTGAATTTTATTCTTCCTTGGTGGATCACCTCTGAGAGGCCAAACACATGGGTGGCTAACGTTGATCAAAAGAAGGAACCAAACCCGGTGGATTCAAGTTGAGCGAAAAGGATTGGAGGTGAACTTGTACTGAGGAAGCTCGATCTTCAAGGTATGATTTTATTCTTTATCTTTTTTCGTTTAATTAATAATTGTGCATAAAGGGTGATCCGGTATATATGGTTTGTAAATTTTTTAAACTCGATTTTACACGCTTATGATTTTTTGCAATTTGATTGCGTTATGAATATTACAAACCTAACAGTGGCATCAGAGCCAAACCTTTATGCGAATTATTAATTATTCAGATTTGATATGTATGTTGATGTGTTTAGAACAATTTAATTGGGCATAATTTTATTGTATAAAATTTAAATAAAAAAAAAAAAATAAAAAAAAGCATGAAAAACCGGATTTGTTGGTTGAATAAACATGAAGCGTTAAGTTAACGGATAAAGAACTATTGTTGCACTAAAAACCGTTGCTTAGCCTAAAAAAAAAAAAAAAAAAAAAAAAAAAAAAAAAAAAATTGGCATTTAACAAAAGCGAAGACACGGAAATCGATTATTTTTTTTCGATGAAGTACTGCAGTTTTGAAATAAAAAAAAAAAAGGAACAAGCAAAGAAATTAACAAATTTTGATTGAAGCATTATGCCAAAAATAAATAAATAAAAAAAAAAAAAAAACAAATAACGTGATTGCCTCCCGTTACATGTGATTCACGCTAATAAGCTTACTAACATAGTTAAATACATGGATATATTTATATTATATATATATATATATATATATATATATGCATATATATATATATAATATATATATATATATTATTTTTAATTATTATATAATTAAAATAAAAGTTTATTTTAATTTTAAAATAAAAGGTTTATTTTAATATTAAAATATAAAGTTTTATTTTAATTTTAATAATTTTATAATTAAAATAAAAAAAAGGTTTATTTTAATCTTAAAATAAAGGTTTATTTTAATATTAAAATAAAAGATTTATTTTAATTTTAAAATTAGAATTTCATGCTAACTAATTAGAGTTGGAATTGGATTCCATGATAACTAATTGGAGTTGAAATTGATCTTTCCTTAAATAAAGGAGTTTATTTAGATATGAAATAGATTTCATATTATTCAAAATAAAAAGAGTTTATTTGTGAATAGAAAAGAAAATCCATGTTTCCTTAAATAAATGAGTTTATTTAAATATGAAATAAGATTTCATATTATTCAAAATAAAGGAGTTTATTTGTGAATAGGAAAAAGAAAATCCGTGTTTCCTTAAATAAAGGAGTTTATTTAAATATGAAATAAGATTTCATATTATTCAAAATAAAGGAGTTTATTTGTGAATAGGAAAGATAATCCGTGTTTCCTTTAATATTTTTTTACATGAAATTGGATTCCATAATTAATTAAAATAAAAGAGTTTATTTTAATTAAAAAAATTTATTACATGGAATTGGATTCCATAATTAATTAAAATAAAGGAGTTTATTTTGATTAAAATAAAATTGTTTATTTTATTCAAAATAGGATAAATTAAAATAAAATAGTTTTATTTTGATTTAAATTTGGATTAAAATAAAGGAGTTTATTTTGATTCAAAAATAGATTTTATACTAACTAAATTTGCCCATTAAATGATATCAATATATATATTAAATGTTTATTATTCATGAGATGAATATTATTTATTGATGCGTATGGTGATGTGTATGATAATAAATGGGATTGATTATGGACTATTGACCATATGATTGGATTTTATTTTAGTTGGATGCGTGAATGTATGGGTTTTTATTAAATGGGGTTCTGCATGCCTCGTCTTCTCTAATTTTTCTTAATGTAAATTCTATCTCCTCCTATGTACTTCCCCTCGATCACGATCAAGGTTTCTATTTATTTTAAAATAGTTATGTAATAGGAATAGTTAGAATTATTTTTGAAGAATTAGAGATCGAGGAGCAAGGGCGCTTGAAGACCCGTTTGTAATGGAGCCCGGTTTTAAATGTAATAGTTATATTTAAATATTATTTCTTGCACTTTGGGGTTTTGACCTTTTGGTTCACTTGGTGGCTCTAGTGAACCAAACTAGAATAAAAGTCCATAATCAATCCGGGTAGAATATAGTATTCTATATGTGCATGCTTACTATATATATTATATATTATGCAAACATGCTTGCATGTTCATTAATATAATAGCGTATTTTATATATATATATATGCAAATGCTTGCGCTAAACAAGATGAGACAAATTAATAACAAACCCTCAATTTTTTATATTAAGTCCTAAGCGTTCAAAGATATTTGGAATATCGAACGTCAAGCCTTCTAACATGATAAAATTAATAGAGTATTAAATATTTAATATGAGTTTGTTGTGTCACCACAAGGCAAGTATTAAGTATTTAAGATGTTAATTTATCACATTTGATGCTTATAAAGAAAATTGAACAATATTGTTTTGTTGTGTCACCACAAGGATGATATTTTTCTTTTTGAATATATGGAGTGCTAGGTTGGACTTAACTTGGATAATTTTGATTCGGATGTGCCACCACTTGATCAAAATAATCTAAGAGGCAAAATACAAGGAGTTGCATAGTTGATGTAATTGACAAAAGTTGTCTACCTATTTATTTATATATAGTTTGTTGTGTCACCACAAGGCTATATACATTTGAAATGGGATCCTTATTCTCACTAGCAAATCTTTAATTAGATTTTGCTTAACTATATAAGTGAGGTAATATAGTTTGAAGAAAATAGTGGGAGATACCAATTTAAAACAAGACCTAAATTATTTTGGTAATTAATAAAAGAATGTATGTTAAAATGTTGTTAAATACAAATTCATCTATAAATTTTACAATGTCTAAAATTACTATCATCTGCGAAGCATATTAGATGCTAAATTAATCAAACCTGAATTAAACGGATTGGTTAAGGAAATTGAGAAAAGTTCTCATGGTGAAAAAGCTATCTTATGTCCTTAATACGCCTATCCTCGCAATGGTTGCAGAATAATGCCTCGAGGGAAGACATTGCTACTTTTAGAAAGTGGCGAAGATGATGCACAGTTGGCTCGATGCATCATGCTCGCATCCATGAGTAACGAGCTTGACGTCGTCGGCATGAAACTATGGATGCTCTACTTATATTCCCCGCACATCAAGTAGTTGATGGTGAGGAAAGTAGGACTGATAGATATCGGATATCTAAGGAGCTCTTCCGATCTAGAATGACTGAAGGCACTACAGTACAGACACATGTCCTAACATAATCAATTTGATTGATCAATTAGGACAACGAGTTTTGTCATGGATGGAGAGTTGAGCCAAGATTTGATCTTCCACTCACTCCCGGACTCCTTTCACAATTGTTGTGAATTTTCATATGAACAAGCTAGATATCAGCCTCGCTGATTTGCTTAACATATTGAAAAATGTTGAGAGTCACTTTCCAACCAAGAAAGACCATGTCTTACTGGTAGGGGCCAAAGGATCTTCTGAAAAGAAGAACGATTCAAAGAAGGTAAATAGAAAGGCGTAAACAAAGGATAATAAGAACAAAACTGATATGGATGGCAAAGGCGTTTGCTTCCACTACAATAAGCACGACATTTGGAAAGAAACTGCAAGAAGCATCTTGCAGAGGCTAACAAAAGAAGCTTAGTGAAGTTTCAGTCACAATACAGTTTTTGTTCATGATTGAAGTAAATTTTTCTTTAAGTCAAGGTTCTACTTGGGTATTGGATACCGACTTTGGTTATCATAAATATAGATTTATGAAGGGACCAAGCAAAAGTAGAAAGCTAAACAAATATAAGTAATCCGATGTGCGGGAAATGTAGCAAAGGTTGCCACATTAGCCATAAAACTTATAGTTTAGCAATGCCTGGGGAAAATCTATTAAGTCGATAAGTTGTTATTGTATTCTAGTTCTTGTTAGAAATATTATTTCTATTTTATTGTTGACAATAAAATTTTTGGTATTATAATTAAGAACAATTGTTGTTACATTTATAATAATAATGTTTTGTATAAATGAAATATTACTTAATAAATTTTGTATACTTGACTTACGTGAAAAATTATTTTGTAAATTGAACAAACTAGTATAAGAAAAGGAGATGATCATTCAAAGAGTTGAATGTGTGTATTTGTTTGAAATACTGAAGTGTGAATTATTTGAAAGGTTCAAAGAATTGAAAGTGAAATAAATTGGCAAAGTATTAAGATTCTTTGATTAGATCAAGGAATAAATACTTGAGCAATAAGTTTCTAGATCATCTCAAATGGTTTTTTTCATAATGGACGCCTCCTCGATCGCAATAATTGATTGATGTATTTGAATGGAAAAATCGTACCTTGTTGGACATAGTGCGGTCCATAATGATTTTCTGAAACATTCCGGTATCCTTCAGGGGTCATGTCCTAGAAATGGCTGCATATACTACGAAAAGGTAACCTCTAAAATCCTATTTCCAAGACTCCATAAAAGTTATGGACAGGGAGGATTCCTAATCTTAAGTATGTTAAGATAAGGGGTTGTCCAACTTATATGAAAAGGTTTCAAAGGATAAGCTTGGGACAAGGTTTGACATGTACAGATTGTGGGACATCCTAAAAGTAAGTTTAGGATATATGTTCTATAATCCTACTTAGCAAAAGGTGTTTATTACGAAACACGCGCCTTCAAGATAAAGGTGTTTATCATTGAAGGACTAGTGGGAGGATAATAGATCTTGAAGAGTTCAAGAACCACAAAATACTATAAGTCGAATAAGAGGAACACAGTAGATAGACCTATTGTACCACAAACAAGATAAATAAATCGAATAGTACCAAGAAGATACCTAGGAGGTATGGATTCATCATAGATGATGATGATGATGAGGTACGATCATAAAAAGATGATGATCCAGAGTTACATATGATGAGGTAAGAGTTCTAGTGTGTACAAAAGGGTCAGTGGGAGCGTCGTGACATTCCTAATATTATATGTTGATATACTACGGATAAGGAATGACATACCAATGCTACAATCAGTAATGGTAAAGTTGTCTAAACATTCCTCCATGAATGGTTTGGGAAGAGTATCTTAATTGGGGATATAAATCTATATAGATAGATTTAAGAGGATGCTCGACTTAACCCAAGGAACGTATATTCATTTGATGCTAAAGTCGTTTAGCATGGAAAACTCCAAGAGATGTCTCATGTCGATGAGCTATGGAGTGTATTCTCTCTTAATAGTCCCCACAGACTCCAAAAGAGAGATCACATGAAAGAATTATCATGTATGCAATGAAATATACTCGACCGACACGATGTTGATCGGTCATATTCTGGAGAAGTTCACTGTGAGTCAGTGAAAAACATCTTAAAGTTCTTAACCGGCACTAAGGATGTGAGCATTCATGGTGGGTCTGAATTAAAACTAGAGGGCTTTACAGACTCAAGTTTTTCAGACAGACCAAGACGACAGAAAAATCCACTTTAAGGTAAAGTGTTATCTTGAACAGTGGTGCAGTGAATTGGAAAGGTTCCAAACAGCAAAGAGTTGCTGGTTTAGTGATAAAGACAAAGTATATAACTATAAATGAAGCTGCAAGTTGATTGTTTGGATTAAAAGTTCATTACAGAACTAGGAATAGTTCCTAAGTCTCATCTTGGATCTAAACATGTGTTGTGGCACTTTCATTTGATTATTAGAATCATTGAAAGATGGAAATCACTATAGAGATAGTGGACTCTCATAAACAACATTACATATCCATTAACTAAAGCTTATCCAACAAGATAGTAAATCACTTAGAGAAGAAGAGTATAAGATACCATGACGATTGGCTTTAGTGCAAGTGGGAGATTGAAAGTAGTATGCACACAAGCCAATCATGTTTGATGATAAAGCATATACTTTGTAACAATCTTATTCATTTATTAATAAAAAGTATTAATTTATTAAAGGCTTTTAATTATCTACATGATCTTTGTTTTATAATATGTGATAAACCCATAGTTTTAAGCAATGCTTTTAGAATAATGATGATGATCATTCTAATGAGATCTAAATTCTTAGAAAGCTTAAAACTAAAATAGTTCCCAATCATTGGATTACTAAATTGGGGATTAGTGAATCAGGATAGATTGGTACATACGTTGCTTGCTTCATTGGATGAGGATGATTGATCTCATGATCATTTGTGTGGAGACACTAAAGCAAGTATGTAGGTGCTTATTAGAGAATAAGTTCATTTGAGCGTTGGCTCGCTAAGGAATACCTAATGGAGTTTTATTTGCTGTCGATAGGAATTCTGTAGTGATAGTAGTCTGAGTAATCCTTGGACTTGAGATCATCATAGTATCTTGTGTATGATGAGTTATACTTTGACTTATTCCTTAAGACCCTTAGGGTATATCAAAGGGTATGCTTGGGTATAATAAGTTGTATATGGAGATAATGTATGATCAATAAAGAATCTACCACTTCTAATAAAAGAAGAGAATGTCCTATGTGATTCGATAAATGACAACCCAAGTAGTCCTTGGCGGCGAAATGAAATTAGAAAGGAGTTTCTAATTTGCATTATTTGAGTTGTGCATTTAAGGATCGAAATACATATAATTAAATAAAATAAGACTTGACGATAATTCCATGTCTTATATTTAATTGGGACATTGTATGGTGGAAGGATTGAATTATGCGGTAACTATTTACTCAAAGGTTCTTTAATGATTAATGTTGAAATCTATATTATCCGGAAAGTCGTTGATCGCTAGGGAGGCTTATCCCTATTGTAGAATAAATATTATTTATTTAAATAAATTAATTGTTTGATTTATTTATTTAAATAAGATTAGAATTGTTCTAATTGATTTATTCACAACCTGGTTTAATATGGAGAACCTAAAAGGTCACACCATAAAAGGAAGAATAATTATTTAAGAAGTTAATGGCATAATCGTAATAATATGTTAAGTATATTTATTTTAATCTATGGTGATAGAATAAATTAAATAGCTTAATATTTATTATTTAATATTTTAGAAATATTAAATATAAATTAATAAGAGGAGTCTTATTAATATTATTACAATTATTATTATTTTAATTTCTAAAAGAGTTTAGGAATTAATTTAATATAAGTACTCTCATTTATTCCTAATTGGATTAGGAAGGAAAATTAATTAAAAGAGTTTAATTAATTATCCCTAATAAGATTAGGGAGCTTAATTAATTAAAAGAATTAATTAATTAAAACCCAATTCCTTAATTGTTAAGGTGGGTTGCCCACATCTATAAATAAGAGGAGTCTTATTATGGGTGTGGAGGGGTTGTTGATTTTTCAACATACGTAATA
The DNA here is from genome assembly GCA_020205615.1 of Panax quinquefolius. Taxonomy (NCBI): domain Eukaryota; kingdom Viridiplantae; phylum Streptophyta; class Magnoliopsida; order Apiales; family Araliaceae; genus Panax; species Panax quinquefolius. Next base: position 115,117,857 of record CM035170.1, read on the forward strand.
ATTCCAATTGTTGGGAGAGTACACCCTTTCTATAGAGATAGAAAAACTAGGGTTTAGCCAAACACCTATCTTCTTGAATTTTATTCTTCCTTGGTGGATCACCTCTAGAGGCCAAACACATGGGTGGCTAACGTTGATCAAAGGAAGGAACCAAACCCGGTGGATTCAAGTTGAACGCGAAAAGGATTGGAGGTGAACTTGTACCTGAGGAAGCTCGATCTTCAAGGGTATGATTTTATTCTTTATCTTTTCGTTTAATTAATAATTGTGCATAAAGGGTGATCCGGGTATATGGTTTGTAAATTTTTTTAAACTCTGATTTTTACACGCTTCCGCAATTTTTTGCAATTTGATTGCGTTATGAATATTACAAACCTAACAACTTCATCTATGAGATTGATTACCCTGAGTGGATAGCAAATGTAGTATTGGTGCAGAAGCATAATGGAAAGTGGCGGGTCTGCATCGACTACACCGACCTCAATAAAGCTTTGTCCAGAAGGACTTTTATCCTCTCCGCTTCATGTCGATCACTCATCATCGATGCCACTTGGGTATGCATTACTAAGTTTTATGGATGCTTTTTCAGGTTATCATCAAATATCCATGTGCAAAGAAGACATTCCAAAAACGTTTATTACACACACCGCTTCGGTGTATGCGTACACAAAAAATGACTTTTGGCCTCATTAATCTTTGGAGCTACCTATCAAAGGATGATGAACTTCATATTCGATAGCGGTTTGGGGAGGAACATGGAGGTTTATGTAGATGACATGATCGTGAGGAGTATGCAGATTCGTAAGCATTTGGACGATCCGGAGGAGTGCTTTCAAACTATTCGTTATCGTCAATTAAGGCTTAACTTGAACCAAATGTACTTTCTACCTTAGTGCGAAAAGTTTCGGGTTATCTGGTCACCAAAGGGGGCATCGAGGCCAATCCGGAGAAGATCCAGCCATCCTTGACATGAAGACTCCTCGATCATTCAAAGCGTTCAACGTCTCGATCGTAGGATTGCGGCTTTAAGGAGGTTTCGTCGCCAAATCTGCAGAGCGATGTCTTCCTTTCTTTGACACATTAAAGGGGACCAAGAATGCGAAGACATTCCAATGGACTTCCGAGTGTGAAGACGCTTTCCAAGGTATAAAGACGATCTCTTGGCTGGCTCCTTTATTGGTAAAGCTTCATCCCGTGAGAGACTTTATATTTGTACCTTCATGGCAAGTTCCTTAGCGATTGGAGCGATTTTGGTTCGGAGATCGGTGGGAGCGAAAGATCCGGTCTATTACGTCGGCCACGTCCCCACGAGATCTTTGAACCGGTATCCAAACATTGAGAAATTTGCCTTTGCTTTAATAATTGCCGTAAAAAGCTTGGCGATATTTTCAAGGTCGACTCGGTCATCTACTACGGATCGACCATTGAAGAAGGTGATGAGAGCAAGCCCGAGGTCTCGGGCGGACTAAGCGGCATGGACTATGGAGTTATCCCAGTTTTTCATCGAGTATCATCCCCGAACTGCCATCAAAGCCCAAGCCCTGGCTGACTTTATGGTAGAATGCTCGTTCACCGAAGCGATCTTGATTTATCGGTGAATCTTCCGATCGAAAGCGATGGCCGTTCTTCAAATAGGTCGAAAAGCGTGGACGCAGATATGCGAGATGGATCTCTCTACGATGATGATTAGTGGAGCAGAATTATTTTAATAAGTCCGGAAAGGATTCAAAGTTCAAGAAAGCCATCGATTCGGGTTTAAAGCAACGAAACAATGAAGTTTGAATACTGAAGCGGTGTTAGCGGTGTCCGATTAGCAAAGAGTCTCGAAGTCCAACAGTTAATTATCTATAGTGATTCTCAGTTGGTCGTTAAACAGCTGTCGGGAGATTATGAAGCTCGTGGAACCCGAATGATCAAATATCTGGCAGAATTAAGAAACCAACTTCAATTTTAAGCTTCAGACGAGTTTCAGTATATAGAGCGCAATGATTCAATTCTAATCGCCGATGCATTGTCGAAACTAGCCACTCTGATCACGTATGTCTTTCATGGATCGGTGTATTTGGAAATTTTACGTGAATGTGTTGTTCAAAGACGAAGTCGTGATGTGTATCGACCGAACAAACCGTTGGATGACCCCTACATCGAGTATTTTGCGGATGGCGTCCTTCCTTCTGGGATCAAATGCTAGCAAAGAAGATCAAGTACAAGAGTACTAATTTTAGTCTTATTGACGGGGATCTCTATCGATTGGCATTTTCCTCACCATTATTGAAATGTTTGGCTCGTCCGCCGAGTATGCTCTTCGGGAAGTTCATGAAGGGATTTATGGTGATCATATGGTCGCCAAGTCTTTGCACATAAAGTGCTTCGACAAGGTTACTATTGGTAGATAATTTTCAAAAGAAGCTACTGAGTACGTCCAAGAAATGCGAAAATGCCATTTCAATAGTCCGGTCCCATCGACCACCGGAAGAGTTATACTCGATTCTATCTCCTATACCCTTCATTTATGCGGGGGTGGATATATTGGGACCGTTACCTAAAGCTAAAGGTCGAGTTAGCTTCATTCATAGTTCTTATTGATTATATGACTAAGTGGGTAGAGGCAAAACCACTTCTACGATAATGTAACAGAGTGCTTAAAGTTTATAAAGGAGTCTGTGGTGTTTCGCCTTGGAATCCCTAAGGTATTGATATCGGACAATGGACGCCATTCAATGGGTTCAAAATTTGAAGAATTTTTAACGATTTGGGGATCCAAAGACAAGAAGACTTCGTGGCTCATCCACGGTCGAATGGGCAAGTTGAGGTAACCAACGGAATGCATTGAACGGAATCAAGCGTAGATTGGATGAAGCTAAGGGAGATGGCGGAAGAATTCTTGAAAGCGTCTTTGTGGGCATACCGAACTACACCAAGGACTACTACGGGGGATTCACCCTTTCGATTGGCCTATGGTACTGATGCCTTAGTCCCAGTCGAGATCGGATCTCCAAGTCTTCGGGTAGGTCAATTCAAAGAAATCTACAACGATGAAGGACTGAAGGCTAACTTGGACCTGCTAGACGAAGTCAGAGAGGAAGCTTTAATCAAATTGGCTGCTTATCAACGAAGGGTGGCCAAGCATTATAACAAGTGGTCGAAACTTCAGTAGATTCGGCGGGAGACTTCGTTCTTAGAGAAGCCGAAGCTTCTACACCTCAAAACACGGGAAAGCTAATGCCGAATTGGGAAGGGCCATATGAAGTAATCGAAGTACCAAAGCCAGGTACTTATCGATTAAAGGCACTCGATGGTTCCGAGATCAAGAACACTTGGCATGCTGGCAGACTTCGGAAGTATTTTCAATAAAGATTAAGTCAGTTTATCGGAAGTCTGTACACGATTATTTGATATTAATAAAAGATCACTTTTCCATAATTTATCACTGGTCCTATTTGTCCGATGGTCACTATGGTGTAAGGAGGTATGGTAGGACTCGCTGGCCATTCGATGGTAGCCCCAGGTCCTTTTGGTCCTATATTGATCTTATCAGGGTGATAAGTCAATGGTCACTGGTCCTATTTTGTCCGATGGTCACTATGGTGTAAGGAGGTATGGTAGGACTCGCTGGCCATTCGATGGTAGCCTCAGGTCCTTTTGGTCCTATATTGATCTTATCAGGGTGGTAAGTCAATGGTCACTATTAATCCTTATGTCTTGGTTCTTATCTGTTTGTCGTCCAAATTTACTTCACGTATGACTGATCTCACTCTTCGGTACCGATGAGTATAAGTTATTTATTTTGTTTAAGTGTTGAGTTCAGTTTATTTAGTTCAGTTAACTTGAATCCTGTCCGTAAAATTCAATTCACTTCATTGCATAAGTTAACTGTTATATGCTATGTCTAATTCAATAGTTCATCTTATTGGTACTAAATTATTGACAAGAAACTGATCGGAACAGAAGTCATAATCAAGACAGTTAAAGATTTATCAATATACATAAAATGCTCATTTCATTTAAGTCAATTATAAATTAATTACATAAACATAAAAAGTTTAAAGTAGTTAAATATTTACATAAAACCAAAAACATGATATATATTCAGGCACCGCCTTCATCATCGGAATTGAGCAATGCCGAGTCCAACTGAGCAGCCGATAGCTTCTCTTTTCCTCGTTCCCGACAGTCCTCATATCCCTCCGAATAAACCTTCATGATCTCAACATTAAGTTCATCCGAGTCCCTGTACTCTGCCTGAATCTGCTTCCGGAGCTCTTCAGTCAAAATAGGGCCTCGTCCCTCAAGGTCCTTTATTTTTGGGCGAGTTGTGACGCGCTTACGCCTTATGCCTTCTAAGCCATCTTGAATCCTCGTCTCACCCTCACCAAGTTGAAGGACTAGAAGCTTCATTGGTCAAGAAAACTCCTCATTTTTCGCCTTGAGAGTAAGTTCTCTTCAACCAAACCAAAGATTCGTGTTGGTCGAGTTTGTTGGGTCGGCTTTTGACGCACCAACCCATCCTCAGTAGTTCTTAGTTCATTCATCGATGTCTTCAAATCCATCTTAGCCCGATCCAATTCTATCTCAAGACCGCTTGATGGTATGAAAAGCATCTTCACGACCAAATTCTTTCTCGGTCCAAGGTCGATTTCAAAGATATTTATCTCTTGTCGCATGAAATCTTCCTCGGCCTTCTCCATTTATGTGTCTCGGACGCATCGTCCAAGAAAACGACATTAACTCGCACATTTTCAAAATATTCGAGTCAAACGCCTCTAAAATGCTCAAAGGAAAATAGAGATGTGGAGGAAGAAGTGATTGTTATTTACCTCGCCAAATAACTCATTCCTCATCGAGAAGATTTCCGTCCGTATGATCATCGAATCGGTGGTCGCGGTGTCTTAACGAAAGCTCAAGAGGTCAAAAGGAAAGTTGGCGTTGAACACCGGCCACGATGTAAGACCCCAAATTTTTAAATAAAAGGAATTTCCTTTATTTTGAAATAAGTAAGGGTTGATTTGATTAATGTGGATAGTTAAGGGTTAAATACGCAAATATTTCAAAATAAGCAAGTGGTTATAAAATATTCATTGTTGTCGGGAATATTCGTTTGGTCGTGGAATATTCGTCATCGTTGGGAATATTCGTATTTACTGACGCCGTGCCCATGTGTGGGCCCCATAACTGAAAGCGATTGGATGAAGAAAAACGACAAATATAAGTTGTTTTTAAATATCGGGCGTAGTTGTTGCATTATTATCATTGCTGAATACCCGGTGGTTAAAACACACTAATACGCGTTGTTGAACAAGAAGACACTACGGTATTGCACCAATTATTGATTCTTACGTAAGAAGACACTACTCAATAATGGTTACATGTATTACTGCTCAAATTTTATTGAGTTAATAATTGCTATGTTGATATTTTATATTCTTTGTTGTTTCAATAATTGTCATTACACAAAGATCTTTCATTATCGAAGCAATAATTCATATTATCTCAATAATATTATTAGATAACATTATTGGCAATGTCTAGAAAGTTCTGCATCAAGGAGAGGTTTGGTCATCTAATCAAGCGCCAAGAAGAAGAAATTCTTATTGAAAGCCCCTCTTCCTGAACCGCTCGGTTGTCAATATTGTGATTCTGTAATATTATTTGTGAATAATTAATTATTGATTTATATGATGAGGAAAATATTGATTTTATGTGGATATAGATGGAGAAAATTTTAAAATGACAATTGTTGAAAATTAATATTTTATCTTTTTCCGATAAAATAATTCATTTAAATATATTATTTTAATAATATATTAACTATGATATTTTTACAATGAATGTGGGATATATGAGTATATGAGGAGGAAGAGTATTTTGTGGCATTAAATGTTTAACACATGTTTTGTGTGTTGGTGGACACAATTATCGAATCAAATTTGATTATAGCTGTAAAATCGCCTGCTTGTGGATTTCTGTCGATTTTTGTTTGGAATTTGAAAAACTTTCTTCTGCAAAGTTGTAGAGAATTGAATTTCCTATAAAAACTTGCGAGATTCGAATTTTCTGATGAAAGGGCTATTTATTATGAATTATTGAAGTTCAAGTTCAAAATAATTGATTTTTGGGAGTTTAAATTATTTTGTTAAGAAAAACGTTTTTTGTATTTTTTTTTGACATCATTAACATGTGTGGCTGGTGTTTTGACCAAAAGGTGGGCTAAGGAAAATTTGTATAATTATATTAATATTATATTAAATTTTCTCGCTTTGGTGTTCTAAGCATTTTCCTATAAATAGGGTGCTTAGTTAGAATTGAAAATCACACCGTAAACTCAAGTTTTCTCTATTTCTCTCTCGATATTTTGAGCGTATTCTTGTGAGTATTTTGAGTATACTTTGAGTATTGCTAGACGGTGCAAGTTCCTTCAAAGACTATACCCTTGATTCTAGCTAAAATCTTGATCTTTCGAGGTAAGGGATATTATTTTTTTGTAATGATATTATTTCTTCAATATCATTATCTTTGAAATGTTGATCCAAGTTTTATCAAATTTAGAACTTTTTCATGTCGGGGTTACTATTCACGATTACTATTCACGAGTTACTATTCATGAGTTACTATTCACGAGTTACTTATTCACGAGTACTATTCACGTAAGCGTGAAGATGTTTTTTGTGGAATTTCTATCTTTTGGTGTCTGAGTTACTATTCACGATATCAAGACTATTCACGATATCTGATACTATTCAATTTAAAATAAAATTTCTTCTTTTCGTCTAAAACATCTATTCGGATACTAACTCGATTGTATCCATGTTTTGATCATTCTCGAATTTTACACCACTATGATTATTTTTGAGGTATTTTTGGGCGTGGATAAAACCAAGTACGAATCCTTGATCCTTAATCCTTGTCATTTTGTTTCACCGGATTCGCTTTCTTTAAAAATATTTTTTCATCATCCTCAGTCTTAAATGATGATATTATTGAATATCTTTGGCCTGTAGTGCAAAGATTAATGATTACTGATGAATATCTTTAGCCTTTAGTGCAAAGATGAACAGTGTTGAGATGAACACGAATCGATTGATGAATATCTTTGGCAGTAGTGTGAAGATGAACAGTGTTTTAAATGAACATGACCCAATGATGAATATCTTTGGCACGTAGTGCAAAAGATGAATATTTGATTCCGTATGTATATTGATTGATGTTACAGGATAAAATATTGATGATGGATCGTTAAATTCATAGATTATAGTAGATTTCATTCTCTACGTAACTCTTCTATGAATTATTATTTCATTGCTATAATATTGATCCGAAACTTGTTGTCTATTGTATTCTATCGATTTTTCCTCGTTGAAGACTAACGATAATTTGTCAGTATATTATCTTAGTCATAATATTCTTTACCGGGCTAGTTGAGCTCACCCTTTTCCTTGTTGTTCCATTTTTCTTCTCGTGAGGCGAGAATGTAGCAGTACTTAGTCGGGGTATGGAATGAAGATTCTAGAGAGAGTTGTTTAGTAGTCCTCACCATTTTTGTAAAATAATGAATCAATAATGTGATGAGGATTTATTTGAGTATAGATATTGTCTGAAGATAATATTTGTATTCAAACTCACAGCTTTCTTCGTTGTAATAATAAAGTTGTAGTTGTTTCGTACCCATGTATTTGGCGACTCGAATGGGTGTTGTGTATACCTATTTTGGGGGCGCGCCACAGTTGGTATCGAGCCATAAGTAAAGAGCCCCAGCCTCTCATTTGGTGACTTCTGTTTATGGGGATGCACCAAAGCCGCACTCTCCGTAGGGGCCGCCGCTTTCATGGTGGCAAACCGATAGTACCATTGTGAGGTGTTTGTGGTTGAAGCACCATGAGGGTCACAGCTTGGTATCGAGCTTAGGGATATGATCTCAAGCGGAGATCGGGAATAGAACTAGGAGGGAGAGACGAGTAAATCCTTCGCTAAAGTGTGTCCTACCTAAGCTTATTTGTTAGTTAATCAAGATATATAGGGATATTATGTGATATATTGATTTCCTTAATTAACCCTTATTTTATGACAGATTTGAGAATGTCGATGAGAATATTAACAATGGAGTAAATGAGACCGTGGAGATGCTCAGTCTTTCACCAACGAGGAGAACGTGTAACAAGATGTGGCAATGTTCCTCCCGTGAACAACACCACCGAGCGAGATGATGAACGAGGGATGTTTAGAAGCTTTTTGCGCTCATGCAAAATCGCACGAGGAGACTCGTGTTCAAAATACGGAGGAAATGATAGCAATTCACGAGTGGTCACAACCCAAGCGATTCAAAGAGTTGGGACCACCGCAATTCGGGAAAGCCGGATCCGATTAAGGCGAGACGTGGGTCAAAACAAATTACCAAGATATTCGATGTCTTGGGATGCACGGAGAGACAGAAAGTTCCATTCGCCACCTTTATGTTCCGTGGCGCGCAGATTCTCGGTGGGAATCATGAAGCGTACCCATCCAAATTTGACGGCATATGTACATGGAGACGCGTTTGAGAAGCAGTTCAATGACAAGTACTTCCCCGAAAGTATTCGCTATACGAAGGAAGTGGAGTTTATTAGACTAGAGCGAGAATAACACGACGGTGTCCCAAAGACGAGGCGAAGTTCGTGGAGTTATCCGTGTTTGCACCTCATTTGGTGGAGAATGAGGAACGATGACGCGGATGTTTCGAGAGGTTTGAAACCCGACATACGCCAAGATCTCATTTCTCATAAATTTTCTCTATTCGGATGTTGTCACAATGGGCTCAATTGTTAGAAATGAGATAACGAAAGACGCTCAACCGAGGGACCATAACCGTGATCATACCGGTTAGCACGGGTTAGTCAATTATAAATTCTTGCTGAAGTATATACCTTACTAGATACTGGGATTCTACCCATTCTTTTATCTCTCTTCTTTGCCAACGCGTTTGAACTTGACTACGGAGAAATTAAACTTTGACCTATCTCGTGGAGACTCCATTAGGAGAAACTTTCATTACATCCGTTGTTTAAAAATCTTGCTTGATTCAAGTTGGCACTATCACATTACCTCGTTAACCTTATTTCTATAGAGATATTTGCTTTTGATGTGATTTTAAGGTTAACTACTCATCATGCCAAATTGATTGCTTTTGTAAGGTTGTTAGTTTTCATATTCCTAAGCAACTCATTATTCAATTCAAGCAATCAAACCATTGTAGTCAAACATTTTCATATCAAGCCATGAAGTCATTCGCTTATTACGGATGTCAAGTTTTCTTAGTCCATGTTATGGATTTGAATAAAGACACGCCGATTTGAATAATATTCTTGTTGTTATTGATTTTTCCCGACGTATTTTCTCAAGAATTTCGCTTACTCCTAAAGCTCGATATTAAATTTTGTATCGACTTTGAACCCGTAGACAAAACTCATTTCTAAAATCTCATATCGAATGGCTCTATTGAACTTCGTGAGAGTTAAAATTCAACTATAAATTTGGTACTGAGCCTTTATCTTGTGACTTCCTTTGTGGAATTCACCTGCTTGAACTCTCCGTAGGGGACGCCATATTCGTGCGATAGTAAATCGATAGGTGTCATTGTGACGTCTTATCCAAGATTGGGATATGAGTCACAGCTGAGAGCAACCTAAGTCGATGAATCGAAATACGTAGCTTTCAGGCTTAGTTGGTTATTATCGAGATTCGTTGAAGGATATTCTCGAATCGCTATTCCGTTAACTTAGTGACTCAGAGAGATACAAAATTCGAATGGAGCAAGGAATGTGGGAAGAGCTTCAAGAACTCAAGAGGAGACTCATTTCAAAGACATGTTCGATCATGCCATCCCGAAAAGCGAACGTGGTAGTGACGCGATGAGTAGAAGATTATATGCGGAACGAAAAGTGCGATGATGTCAAGTATACGACAGAGCCAACTTTAATAGAAAAAGTTAAGGTCGCTTTCCAGCCACCGAATCCGGAAATGATGCGTATGAAGAAGAAAGTCTACAAGAAGGAGCTATTCCTAAGCGAGAATTGATGAAGAAGGAATACTTGAGTCCACTCTGACTTTGTGTTCCTAACGACTCGATTTGAAGAACAAGATTATGATGGAGGCACACAATACATCATTTGCAATCCATCTCAGGAGTACCAAAATGTATTATGATCTTCAACATACATTTTGGTGGAGCAATATGAGGAGAGAGATCGCGTAGTTTATCTCGATGTGTTTAACTTGCTTAACGTGTAAAGGCGGAGCATCTTGTACCTAAAGGGTCCGTTGCAACCACTTGAGATTTTGAAATGGAAGTGGGAACACATTACTATGGATTTCAATTCTTTTGGTCTTCCTACGGTTTCTCAAGGCATCAATGCTATTTGGGTTATTGTTGATAGATTAACCAAGTCCGCTTCATTTCTTACCGATCGAGAGACTTATTCCTCGAACGCCTTTCTCGTATGATGACGTAAATGAGATTGTGAGATTGCATGGCATGCCAAAGATCCATAGTTTTGGGTTAGTTTGTAGAAAAGCTATGGGCACGAATTTACGATTCATTTTGGCATACCATCCTCAAACGGATGGGCAATCGAAAGGACTACTCAAACTCTTGAAGATATATTAAAACTCGTGTCCTAGATTTCAAAGGAAGTTGGGATAAGTACTTGCCATCGGTGGAATTCTCATACAACAATAGTTATTAAACAAATATAGGCATGGTTCCATTCAAGCATTATATGGACAAAATGTCGCTTCTCCATATATTTGGGATGAGGTGGGTGAAGCAACATTGTTGGGACCCGAAGTTAAGACGTATGACTAATGATTCGACAACGATACAAACGGCACAAGATCGACAAAAGAGTTATGCGAATCTTCATCGAAAGGACGTGGAATTTAGTGTGGGGATCATGTATTGTTGCGAGTTGCTCCATGGAAGGGGAGTTACAAGATTTGGGAAGAGAGGAAAGCTCAATCCACGATTTATCGGTCCATTTCAAATTCTTGACCGAAGTAGAAATGTAGCCTATAGACTTGCATTACCTTTTCGAGTATGTCTCGTGTTCATAATGTGTTTCACATATCCATGATTTCAGTAAATATGTGAAAGACCCGAACCACGTTATTGAAGTTAGAACCTGACGAGATAGTCAAGACTTAACGTATGAGGAGGTACCGTCAAGATTTTGGATAGGAAGGAGCATGTCCTACGCCAAGAAAGGTTATACCACAAGTTAAAGTTTTGTGGAGGAATCATGCTATAGAGGAAATGACCCGGGAATTGGAAACAAAATGAAAGCGAGGTATCCTCACCTTTTCAAAACACTGTATCGTCACGCCAATTTCGAGGACGAAATTTCATAAGGAGGGGAGGTTGTAAGACCCCGAAATTTTTAAATAAAAAGGAATTTCCTTTATTTTGAAATAGTAAGGGTTGATTTGATTAATGTGGATAGTTAAGGGTTAAATACGCAAATATTTCAAAATAAGCAAGTGGTTATAAAATATTCATTGTTGTCTGGGAATATTCGTTTGGTCGTGGAATATTCAGATCGTTGAGGAATATTCGTATTTACGACGCAATGACCATGTGTGGGCCCCATAACGAAAAGCGATTGGATGAAGAAAACGACAAATATAAGTTGTTTTTAAATAACGGCGTAGTTGTTGCCGTTAATACTGTTGGAATACCCGGTGGTTAAAACACACTAATACGCGTTGTTGAACAGTAGCACACGGTATTGCACCAATTATTGATTCTTACGTAAGAAGACACTACTCAATAATGGTTACGATAATTATTGCTTCAAATATTTTATTGAGTTAATAATTGGCCGGTTGATATTTTATATTGCTGTTGTTTCAATAATTGTCATTACACAGTATCTTTCATTATCGAAGCAATAATTCATATTATCTGAATAATATTATTAGATAACATTATTGGCAATGTCTAGAAAGTTCTGTCTAAGGAGAGGTTTGGTCATCTAATCATACGCCAGTAGAAGAAATTCTTATCGAAAGCCCTCTTTCCCTGAACCGCCTGGTTGTCAATATTGTGATTCTCAGTAATATTATTTGTGAATAATTAATTATTGATTTATATGATGAGGAAAATATTGATTTTATGTGGATATAGATGGAGAAAATTTTTAAATGACAATTGTTGAAAATTAATATTTTATCTTTTTCTCGATAAAATAATTCATTTAAATATATTATTTTAATAATATATTAACTGGTGATATTTTTACAATGAATGTGGGATATATGAGTATATGAGGAGGAAGAGTATTTGTGTGGCATTAAATGTTTAACACATGTTTTGTGTGTTGGTGGACACAATTATCGGTAGAAATTTGATTATAAATTTGTAAAATCGCCTGCTTGTGGATTTCGGTCGATTTTTGTTTGGAATTTGGAAAAACTTTCTTCAAAGTTGTAGAGAATTGAATTTCCTATAAAAACTCATGAGATTCGAATTTTCTGATGAAAGGGCTATTTATTATGAATTATTGAAGTTCAAGTTCAAAATAATTGATTTTGGGAGTTTAAATTATTTTTGTTAAGAAAACGTTTTTTGTATTTTTTTTGGACATCATTAACATGTGTGGCTGGTGTTTTGACCAAAAGGTGGGCTAAGGAAAATTTGTATAATTATATTAATATTATATTAAATTTTCGCTTTGGTGTTCTAAGCATTTTCCTATAAATAGGTGTCTTAGGTTAAATTGAAAATCACACCGTAAACCCAAGTTTTCTCTATTTCTCTCTCGATATTTTGAGCGTATTCTTGTGAGTATTTTGAGTATACTTTGAGTATTGCTAGATTTTGCAAGTTCCCTTCAAAGACTATACCCTATTATTCTAGCTTGTAAGTCTTGATCTTCTTCGAGGTAAGGGATATTATTTTTTTGTAATGATATTATTTCTTCAATATCATTATCTTTGAAATGTTGATCCGAAGTTTTATCAAATTTAGAACTTTTTCATGTCAGGGTTACTATTCACGAAGTTACTATTCACGAAGTTACTATTCATGAGTTACCATTCACGAGTTACTATTCACGAGTACTATTCATGTAAGCGCGTGAATGTTTTTTGTGGAATTTCTATCTTTTGGTGTCTTGAGTTACTTATTCACGATATATTGAGACTATTCACGATACTGATATTATTCAATCGAAAAATAAAATTTCTTCTTTTCGTCTAAACATCTATTCTGCGGATACTAACTCGATTGTATCCATGTTTTGATCATTCTTGAATTTTACACCACTATGATTATTTTTGAGGTATTTTTTGGGCGTGGATAAAACCAAGTACGAATCCTTGATCCTTAATCCTTGTCATTTTGTTTCACCGGATTCGCTTTCTTTAAAAATATTTTTCATCATCCTCGCCTTAAATGATGATATTATTGAATATCTTTGGCTCAGTAGTGCAAAAGATTAATGATTACTGATGAATATCTTTAGCCTTTAGTGCAAAGATGAACAGTGTTGAGATGAACATAACCGATTGATGAATATCTTTGGCACCGTAGTGCAAAGATGAACAGTGTTTAAATGAACATGACCAATCGATGAATATCTTTGGCACATGTGCAAAGATGAATATTTGATTCCGATGTATATTGATTGATGTTACAGGGATAAAATATTGATGATGGACGTTTAAATTCATAGATTATAGTAGATTTCATTCTCTACGTAACTCTTCTATGAATTATTATTTCACCGCGAATATTGATCCGAAACTTGTTGTCTATTGTATTCTATCGATTTTTCCTGTTGAAGACTAACGATAATTTGTTGTATATTATCTTAGTCATAATATTCTTTATTGGGCTAGTTGAGCTCACCCTTTTCCTTGTTGTTCCATTTTTCTTCTCGGGGAGGCGAGAATGTAATGAAATACTTAGTCGGGGTATGGAATGAAGATTCTAGAGAGAGTTGTTTAGTAGTCCTCACCATTTTGTAAAATAATGAATCAATAATGTGATGAGGATTTATTTGAGTATAGATATTGTCTAGAAGATAATATTTGTATTCAAACTCACGCTTTCTTGTTGTAATAATAAAGTTGTAGTTGTTTACATACCATGTATTTGGCGACTTTAATGGGTGTCAGTGTATACCTATTTTGGGGCGCCACACATGTGGTCCTGGAGATCCCACAACTTGACGATAACCTTGACACGAAGGACCGGGCCTTTCGGAGAGGGTCTCGACCTTCGAGAGAGAGAATGGGTACATTCGAGAGAGGTATAGAGTCTGCATGAATAGTTTCGATTCTGAGGGATTTGTTTGGAGTGGGTTCTTTGGGTGTTGAAACAGAGGCGTAACTTGGATGGCTATCGAGAACGCTTCTCTTTCCGGATAACGTTGGAATCCTTCGCCCCGGTCACCGTCCTCTTATCTCAGTATTTCTGCTGAGGGCACGAAGGGTGGAATGACCAAGACCGAGGAACCCCGAGCTCTTCTAAGATTAAGGGGGTTATTTTGTTTTAATTTTTGATCCTAAGTATATTTCTTCGATCGTAACGATCAAGTAAACCTTTGATCGAGGAATGGTTTTGAGGTTGGTTCTGCTTCGCACGGGTTCGGGAGGAGTTACAAAAGGGGTGACACAGGTTTTCGGTAGCTTTCTCTCTCGCATCGAGGGTGAAGGGTCTCTTCCGGTATGAGAACCTCTTCGGCCTCTGTTTTTCCGCTTTGAAATTCATCCGTATGAATTTACGGTGTTGATTTACTTGTGGGTAGCTTCAGGTTGGTGTAGCCTCAATTGCTTCAAGACTTCCTGATAAGAAATCTTCGAACTCCTTTATTTCTAAGGAGCTCGATTCGATCAAAGATATCGCATAAATCAAATGAGTTCTATGTTAAAATTATATATCATAGAATATTTTCAAAAGGTATACATATATGAAATAAGTTTGGTACTTACACTTACGGTCATATAACCATGCTTGCTTCGAGAGGAGTCCGTATTTCCATTCTTCTTCGGAAGTTGTCAAATAGCTCCATCATTTCCACTTCCCGCTCTTGAAAACGCTCCAAAGTCGCCAGATATTTTTTCGTCGATTGCCCGATTCGTGAAGAAAGAAATCTCTGGGCCTTTGACGAAAAAACCACTTCTCGTGCCATCCCTATTGCTCAAGGGGTGTTCACTCAAATGAACGTCTGTCAATTTCTCTCGCACTTGGAGAATGTTCACTTGAGGGCTTCAACCCCTTCTCCTCGGATTGCACTATCTTGTAGACAGTGAAGAAGAAGTCCAGGGAGGGCTCGACGCCCAATTCATGACAGAAGGCCACGAAGGCCAGAATGTGGATGTAGGAGTTTGGCACCAGTTGTGAAAATCCCACACCCAAGAACCCCAGTAGGGTCACTATAAAGACATGAAGGGGGAAACGAACCCCCTTCTCCAGTAAAGTCACCGGGACGGCCGTCCATCCTTCAGGCCGTTGATACATCTTCTCACCAGAACGGGGTACCCTGACCGCATGGGTATCCGGAATGTGGAACCGAGTTCGAACCCTCTTTAGTTCAAATTTCGCCATGATGGAAGGAGTGTTAGCGTGCGAGAATCGCTCCGCATCTCTCGTAGTATTCTTGAGGGGGTTTTTGGGTTTTCTGCTTGGGATTCGTGTCAAGTCCCCTCACGAAGATTAGGGTTTGGAGGAACCACGGTGATGGGTGTTACAAGTATGGGGAACTCGTTCGTGGTTGTGGGAAGCCATTTGTGACGATTTGTAGAGAGAAAAAATCGAAAAAATTTAGAAGGCGCTTCGAATTTCAAATGAACAAACCTAAAATCACAAAATTTGGTAAAGTTATCCTTTATATCTTGTGATTTACGACAAAGTGTTCAAGACGGTGCATTAAATGCTAGTAATAATTTGGAATTTGAATGGGAAGCGTCCGGGTTTAAATCCCGTATTTAATGGATAGAGCCTTTTCGATTTGGGCCATTAAATTCCTTTCATTTCATTTCATGAAATGATAAATGGGTACGTTTTTAATTACATCTTGTTATTTATTGATTCTCAAGAAAATATCATGGATTGTTTATAGTTTTATTAAACATTCTGCTCAACAAAAAACTAGGGGCAATGTTGGGTCATGATATTTTATCTTTTTAGTAGGGTGTATTGGGCTTATTCTTTTAATTATTCTATTGGGCCTTTATTATTTGAACTATGAAAGTCATTAAGGTTCTTACCATCATATTATTTTCATTTCAAACTATAAGACCGGCCCGGTCGGTGGATCAATCCTTTAGACATTTTAATATCTACATCTTTGACTTGTAATGATGAAAAAAGCATGTCGGTTGACTAAATAACCTCGCCATGCATTAATGTGGATGGGATCATAATCGATTGCCAGTAGAATAAAGATGACCAAAGGCGTTGGATAAACTACATGCGATCGGCGAGGACCCATCGTGTAAAGGGGTGTGTCGTAGTAGTGGGTGTACGGTAATTCATGCAAAGAGGGTATAACTTAGCAAGAAGTCTTCACCAAGAGAGACGCTTCTCATACACTTCATCATTCGTAATCACATCACACGTAGAATTATTATTATCTCTTTATCTCAATATACTTTAGGTGATATAGCCTCCGCTTTCGATAAATCTTGTGAACATATATATCTCTCACGCCTGAAATTTATCCTCGACGAACCGCCGCCGTAGTCAAGCTTGTGGTGTTTATTGTGTTTTACGTTGCGGCGGATCGCGACGTTTTAAGTGACGGGGCGACAAAAAAGATCTTGGCGTTAACAATCTATATTGACTATATATATAGTATTAGAACAATTACACCACAATCTAACTATTTCGCCATGTTTTTCGAAATTTAATTATTTGGCCCACGAGTAAAATCAGAGTCTTATGAGGTGTGCTATGTGGATAATTATTATAACTCATTTCTTTTATTCTTTATGTTGTTGTCTCAATAATGCTTCTAAAACACGGGAGTAAAAAAGAAGTAAAAGGAAAAAGTGTAAATCTGACTTGTATAGTGATATTCGTCTTTCCTTTGATTGTTACTCTATTTTCCTTCTGCCGTGCGGTTGGTTGTTGGGAGTGGAGGTAGTTTATGTGGAGTTTCTTTGAAGGGATAGTGCAGTTTTTGTTTTTATTTTGCTTCTGGTAATGTATGTTGATTAGTAGTTGGGATCATCCATTGTATCATTTACTTCATTATTTATCCTTTTAAATGTATATATAAATATTTCTTATTGTTCTTTCTTAGCCAAGTATTCTTCGGAACTAGTGTGGTTGCTGTGGGTCAGCTGGTCGGGTGGGGGCCTTCGAAGTAGAGTCATTTAGTTTACTCCTTTTTCCAGAGGAAATCAAATATGTAGACAACCAAAACTAGGTATATTTGTCTAGGTATTCTTTGAACTTTAAATGTTGACTGAAATGAAATTTAGTTATTTGAATTTCACATGTCGTATTTTATCTAGAAAATGTTTGAATTGAATTGAATGATTGCATTAACAAGACAGGTGCATTGATTTTTGAATTCAGCAGAATTATATTCTCTGCTCTTGGGGATCCTAATTTTTTATTCAAGTGTAGCAACGAGGCCCGTTTAAATAGTACATCCCATGCTTTCTTCGTCTTGGGGATCTTATTCAGTCTATTTGGATTTATACGTTGGTTCTGGACTTCTGGTAGTAAATTTTCATGGGTGATTCTGCTCAAGCTCAACAATGTTATTGATTGATTTTTATATTATGGCCTAGGGATGCATGCATCCAGAAAACTATGAAGAATTCATTAGGTACATATATTCAACTTTGTGTAGAATGCTTCAAAATTTATGTTATGGGATGCCTGTACTATTCTGCTTCTTATTGGGATTTATTGTCCTATTATTACATAGATGACTGAAGTGGCCTTTAAGTACTTGAATAGATCACTCAATTTTCAGAAAGAGACTATCTTTTTATCTATTTTTAATTATTATTAGTTTACAATATTTCAATTTCTCCTTATATTTCTGGTGGATTTTATTTTTTATACCGCTCATGTGAACAATTAAATTATACTAAATTAGAGACAGATAACAAGTATATTTGCACACTAAATTATACTTGTCCGTTTTATTCCTGATTTTAGATAGTTTACCAATCATCTGATATATGAACCATCTTCTATAGAAATATTACATGAATGTAGTAATACTTCCGCTTGAGATTTTTTTTTCTTTAAGCGTTTCAGAGGAGAATTTTCTAAATAGGCCTTATGGCTTACTGTTTACAATATAATTTTTTTGGCGGGATGAGGGGATTGGGTGTAGCATTATTTCTGACGTCATAGGCTGAAAGTAAATTGTCTATTTTTAAAAAATATGATTTCATTAGTTTTCATGTATATGCTTATGCTAATTGTCATTTTGTTTTTTGCTTTTTCACTTTGAAAGCAGAACTGAAAAAATTAGAGGAGGTTTCGGTTGAATTAAAGGCGAGTTTGTTGGAGAAAGAGAAAGAGTTGGAGAGTATTTCAGGGGAGAACGAGAGGCTGAAGTTAGAAATGGAGGAGAGAGAAATACAGAAAAATAAAATGAATGATGAGACGCTGGCATCAGCTAATGTAGCAAGGGCTGAAGAGCTAATGCTTGGCTATTTGACAGAGGAGGCTGATAAAAGTAGTAGACAAGCAGTGAGATTTACTGAACAGCTGGATGCAGCCTGAATTCAGAGTTGGAAGCTGAATTGAGGAGATTAAAGGTGCAGGCAGATCAGTGGAGAAAGGCGGCTGAGGCTGCTACTGCAATGCTTTCGACTGGATCTCTTGACGACAGCTATCATAGTCATACCATTGATGGGAAGTTGAGTTCACCTTATTCCGAAGACATGGATGATGATTCGCCCAAGAAGAAAAATGGTAACATGTTGAAGAAGATTGGCGTATTGTTGAAGAAGGGCGGCCAGAAATAGAACCCTTTTTTCTTTCCTGGTATTTCTTTGTCTTCTGGTAAAGAAAGCAGTTGGCCGCCGCTCTGGTCAACACAAAGATTATGTAGTCATTCAGTTGAGGCTAGAAATGAGCACAGAAACTCACGTATTTGTTTAAAGACTAAAAGACAATTTACCCCAAATCGAAAAAAGTGTCTAATTACATCCCAAACTTCATTATAGGTATATAAACGCATTTTTCTTCACTTAACCTTATCAAAAAGTGAATTTGCCAAGACGATAACAAAAAGTTTGGGGTGCAAATTATAATAGATATCTTAAAAATTGGCAAAAATAATTAATTTTAAATAAAATAAAATGATTTTAAATATAAGAAATTTTAAAAACAGAATTTTAAAATAGTTAGCATACAATTACCATACAATTAAAAATAATTTTTTTTTAAACTGTTATAAATTTTTTTTAAACAAAATAAAATTTTTAACTGTTTTTAACAAATTTTTTAAACTGTTTTTAACAAAAAAAATTTTAAAACAAAATAACTTTTTTTAACAATTTTTTTAAACTGTTTTAACAAAAAAAAAAATTTAAACTGTTATAATTTTTTTTAAACTGTTATAAATTTTTTTAAAACAAAATAAATTTTTTAACTGTTTTTAACAAAAAAAATTTAAACTGTTATAAAAAAATTTAAAACTGTTAAACCTTTTTTTTTAAAAAACAAAATAAATTTTTTTAACTGTTTTTAACAAAAATTTTTTAAACTGTTTTTAACAAAAAAATTTTAGACTGTTATAAATTTTGTTTTTAAACTGTTATAATTTTTTTAAAAACAAAATAAATTTGTTTAACTGTTTTTAACAAAAAAAATTTAAACTGTTAATTATTTTTTTTTAAACAAAAAAATTTAAAACTGTTTTTAACAATTTTTTTAAACTGTTATAAAAAAAAATTTAACTGTTATAAAAAAAAATTTAAAACAAAATAAATTGTTTTAACTGTTTTCGCAATTTTTTTTTAAACTGTTTTTAACAAAAATTTTTGGACTGTTATAATATTTTTTTTTTTGAACTGTTATAAAAAAAATTTAAACAAAATAAAATTTTTTAACTGTTTTTTAAAAAAAAATTAAAAACTGTTTTAACAAAAAAAATTTAAAACTGTTATAAAAAAATTTAAACTGTTTTTAACAAATTTTTTTTAAACTGTTATAAATTTTTTTAAAACAAAACAAATTTTTTAACTGCTTTTACCAAAAAAATTTAAACTGTTTTTAACAAAAAAATTTAGATCTGTTATAAAAAAAAAATTTAAACTGTTATAAATTTTAGTTTGTTTTAAAAAAATTGTTAAAATAAGTTTAAATTTTTTAAATCATTATAATTTGCATCCCAAACTTTTATTATCACTTTAGCCACTTTTTTCGACCTAAGTGAAGAAAGTGTCTTGCTTTTATTACGATATAATGAAGTTTGGGGTGTACTTAGAAGCCTTTTTCGGTTTGGGGTGCAAAAGTCAACACCGGTGTAAAATTTGGGGTGCAAATTGTCTTTTAGTCTTATTTAAATGGCATTCCTCTCCTTGAAGAGGATTTTCTGGTTCGCTAATTTGCCCAACTCACATCCAAGCTGAAGGACTAAGATCCTCTCTATTTTAAATAAATGGAGACTCTATATGGTGTAAATTTAAAATATGTTAGAATGTGATATTATGTTGACGGAAAAGAGAGAGAGAGAGAGACAGAGAGAGAGTTGATACATGAAATAGAGTCTCCGTTCTAGAAACCAGTTTTTTAAATATTAAGGTTTGCATCGACATATTTGACTTTATATTTTTGGGTGATTTTTAGTATTAAAAGTTATAGAATTTTTTTTTATATTAAATTTTTAGAAATAAATAATGTCCAAGTATATTATTTACAAACCTTAATAAGACTCTCATTTTCACACCTAAGAGAATTTGTTATTGATAAAAACTTGTTTCAATAGTATTCATTTCAAAATTAGAGATACAATTTGACTTTTGTAGTTAAACGACGACATATTAAATTTTAAATTGATGTGAATTTATTTAATTTTAATCGATATAATTATTACAAAAATGCATAGTATATAACAAAAATTATTAATCACAAAATCATTTTATTTTAAACTTTTATAAATTAATATATCGTCGTTTGATCTCAAAAGTTAAATTGTATTTTTAATTTTGGAATGAAGGGAGTATATTGTAGTGTGTACTAAGATATTCTAATATTCATATTAAGGTTAAAATGTCAAAAGAAACTCCCACATTTCTTTATATGCATTCTTTTCCCCTCTAATTTATAAATTATTCAATTTTTTTTCTGGCGTTAAAAAGCATTAAGGCCAAAGATTTTCTTCCCCTTCTTATTCTTCTTTTTCTTTTTGAATTGATTATTAGAATATATTCTAGAAGAATATGAAAAGCACCCTAAATTAAATTATTAGTTTTCTCATATATTTGAGGAGCAAAAGCAATTTTAATATAATCTCAATAATTACTTTCAGTTAAAAAAAATAGAAGTTATTAATTTTCATGCCATCAGAAGAAATCAAATTTTTAGTTATTTTATCCAACAAAAAAGAAAAAGAAAAATAGTTTCCGAGTGATGGCCTTAAGATTGGGCCCAAAACATGACATTGTTAAGTATTAAGAGATATATACATAACGGGCTTGTAATGAACTGGACCAAATCAACCGTACCGAAAACCCAAGTCCGATCTCTCTGTGTAGTGTATAAAATAAACTGGAATTCATTTTTGCTTAGGGTTTTATTCAGCGGCTGCTTCTTCATCTTCATCTTCATCTTCATCTTCGTTGTCCCCAAACTCACAAACTAATCAAGCCCTATCACTCTAAGCGCTTCATTCCGTAGCCATGGGGTACGTTAATTGTTTTTTGATCTTAATTATTCTTTGTTTAACTCTTTATCTATCCATTTGCCTCTATATATGTATATTTTGAAGAATGTATATGTAGGCATGATTTTTTCTGCATCTTTATATTCAGATAGGTAGGTATTATCCTTAACGTCTCTGTTTGGTTGGTGAGAGTTTAGATTTAGGGGAAATCAACTATATGAAAAATGAATATTAATTAGAATGATTGTATGGAGCACTTGAGAATGTTGTTTTATTTCTATGTTCCCAAATGTTAAATCGATGCTGCAGTTATATCCTAGAAATTTGTGAATGATAAATTTTCAAAGGCGAGATATTTGGCTTGCACAGTACTAAAAGAAAGATATACACCTTAGGCTCCACTGGGAGTTCGTTGAGCTTAAAGAAAAGGAGTATTGGCGAAGTTTAGAGAACTTATTAAGTGCTTTAGGGAAACTTATCAGCAGGAACTTATTATTGCTGCTACTGTTTTCCTTATGACATTCATTTTATCAAGCTTGCACAGTGTGCGAGTGTGTTTGTATATGATAATTGTATGTAGTTGCCTATAAAAAATAAATGAGATAATACATCAACAGTGCATCCTTGACCTAGAACTAAAGGGGATAATAGCATGACTTCAAATGAAACATGTTTTATGTCTGCAGATGGATAGTAATGTATTTCTTCACATACTGTTGCAATATTAGAATGCTTACGATGATATCATGTTTTGAATCTATGTTGAGACTAAGTAAGCAAACGCCCAGTAGTAATAAAAAAAAAGCTTTGTGGAAGTGAATAAGTAAGAGCATGTATATGAATGTTGGCAGCGACTCAATTTCGTATATAGATGATTGTTCTGAATAATACCTGTAAGCATTTAGTCTCATAAATTTGCCTTCAATATTTCCATTCAATGATTTTGTAGAGTATTATGTACTTGGTACTTACCAAATAAATGAAACTTCATCAAAACAAATTAAATGAGAGTAATAAAATTGAAAAAAGAACAGCATAATTCAAATTTGAGTTATTGATTATGTTTTAATTTAATATACAATCAATGATGATCCCCATTGCCAAATCAAGGATACATACTCTTTCATGTTGGTTTCAATGTTGTATGGCTAATTCTTAGATATATAATTTTGTAGCCAAATGAAATTTTAAGCTTGCTTCAAGCTTTTTAGTATGTTTTTAATTATGGCATGATGTGATTTAGTGGAACCTTGGTTAAACTTGGTTGCAATTTAGTTTTCAACTCCTTGGATTTATAATCTGAAGTACCAATTTACAGCAAGACAAGGGGAATGGGAGCTGGGCGCAAGCTGAAGTCTCACCGTCGAAGACAAAGGTGGGCTGACAAGTCATATAAGAAATCCCATCTTGGCAATGAATGGAAGAAGCCATTTGCCGGGTCTTCTCATGCAAAAGGCATTGTCCTTGAAAAAATGTGAGAATTATTCCTTCAGACATCACATATTTCTAAGTGCTTTTATTTGTGAGCATTTGACAACAAATCTGATGTACGACTTATTGATTTATACAGCGGAATAGAGGCTAAACAGCCAAATTCTGCTATCAGAAAGTGCGCTAGAGTTCAATTGATTAAAAATGGAAAGAAGATTGCTGCTTTTGTACCCAATGATGGGTGTTTAAACTACATTGAAGAAAATGTGAGTTTTTATGGTTCCACATTTCTACCTAGAGTTTCAGTTGTTGGTTTTATTATTTCTTTCCTTGATCCCAGCTTGATGTTATTATGTTCAGGACGAAGTGTTGATTGCTGGATTTGGACGTAAGGGTCATGCTGTCGGTGATATTCCTGGTGTTAGGTTCAAGGTTGTGAAGGTATCTGGTGTTTCTCTTTTGGCTCTCTTCAAGGAGAAGAAGGAGAAGCCAAGGTCTTAGTTTCGTTGGAGGAGTTTATATTTTCCTTCAGACATTTTGATAGTTCTGTTAAAGTATTTAAATGGCACTGTTTTCTGTTTGAGTGGATTTTTCCCAAGTAATTGTACTAGAATATTGGATGCTATTTCAGTTTATGTTCGTAAATTCAATTCTCCCTCCCTCCCTCCCTCCCTCCCTCCCTCCCTCCCATAGCCCAAGCCTGTTGGAGTTGTCATTCCTTGTGATACCAGGATAATGAGTCTCGCTAGTCAAAATATTCCCCCGCCCCAAAGTTTGTTTAATGTTTTTACCAAATGATACTATCCTCAACTTTACAATTACAATTTTATTATTCTCGTTGTTGCAGACACCCTCATCTTCATCTTTTAGATAGATCTCACGTGATTTTGAATATTTTTTCCTTTCCAATCAAGCATCCTGGTCAACAAACAAAGAGTCCTGAACATTTCAAGGGCTTTGTTTTGTTTGCCCTATTATGGTCTTGATAAACATCCTTCCTACTACCATAATTAATCCTACAAGTTTTGAAATGTTGAGACTCCGCTAGCTTATCGGAATGGAGTTATAAACTAGTTAGGTTAGTGGTGACCCTACGTGCAAGGCATCAAGACTTTGGTTCTGCCTCTTCAATGTATCAGCAATTAGTACCCTCAATGTGGGAATCGAAATTTGTTATGTGATATGAACTTCTGAAAAAAGGTGTTCTGTCTACGTATTTACGGGTTAGTAGATACAAAACAGAAAACAACCATTGAATTGAGCCGAGAGAGGCTTGGTAATGAACAGCTTACCGTCGCTGAATGTCTTCTCTTAGATGGAGATCTTTTAGACGGCAAAATTGTTTGCAAAAACCTAATTTATGTCTTTAAAACTGGAAGGAAAATAATATATTTTGCGACAGTAAAGTTGCAATTTTTGTTGCGGGTAGATACATTTACAAATTACTCGTGCATGTGCACTTATTTATTTAGTGTACCATTGTATTTGGTGATAATAAAAGTCAGTAAATATTTTGTCGCAAGATACAATAGGACTCAAAGTAGAAATCCAACCAGTATTCATTCCTAAACAAAAATTAAAAATCAAAGTAATTTACCATGAATTTTCCATGTTCTTCTTCTTCCTCTGCTTATATTTCGGATCTAGAATGAAAACTTTTAGGGTAATTTATATGATAAATGTCAAGTCAAGCTTTTAATTTGTTAACTAGCAAATCCTTCATTAAACCTAAAACAAATTCAAAATTTGTTTGATTGGCTATATTTTGTAGCTTATTTGAGTTATTTCCTTGTTCATTGCACGGAATTTAGGATAGTCCATATCAAACTCGTAGACCACATGAAATGAAGCGAGTTTTAACCCCCACATAATACCTTGTACCTTGTACAATATTCCATTAATTTAGTAATGTTAATGCGGACCACAAATCTTAAGAGCAAAGGTGAAACTGCAGGCATGAACAAAAACATAGTATAATCATCAACTACCTTAAACCAGACTTCTAGGTTATACATACGATTCAGGACATCTCTTATCCCATTTAACTTGTACATATTAGCAACATTTATGGATCTATCTCGGAAGATATATATGCAGCTTAACAAATTATATTTAACTGTTCTTGTTCTGGAGGAGTCTGGACAATCGCTGAAGAATGTAAGATGTTTGTTTTCTCTGCCACCTCAGTTCCTTCTGACATGTCAATGTCCTCAATATTGCAGAGAGAATCCTTGGCTGCTAAAGGAGTCCTCGTGCTAGACGGAAGCAGATCGCTGACATATGCTACTTCCTTCTGGTCAAGAAGTTGCTTTTTTGAAGATAACTCAAGAGCACCATAATCTGGAATGTAACCGACTTCAGATTGAGAATTGAGACTGTCGGTGAGCTCTTTCTGAATCTCTACTTGTATATCCTCCACTTTAACATTTGTGCTCAAACTATCAACCAGATTTGAGGGATGAACAATTTGCTTCACATTTGTTGTGCCAATTAAAGCACCATTGCAAAGATGTTCTCCATATACTTCATCTTCGCCCATTTCATGCGATGGCTTCAGATATTCAATACAATTATACTTGCTTGAATCACTAATGTTCACTTTGGTGAGGCCAATTTTGATTTCCTCGACTTCAGCATTCCCCTGGATAAGGAAGTTAATATTACCCTTTAAGTCAACTTGGTTTTCATTCTTCTCTGCTTCTTGTGTATGAACTGTAGTGGGTTCAGCCACATCGGGTTTTCCAATTCCCTCATCCTCAGCCTTCAAGCAACTTATTCCACCCGTTTCATTGTGAACTTCAGGAGATATGCCAGGAGAAGCGCTTAATGCTTCTTCAACTGGTTTAGGAGAAGCAATTTTTTCTCTCTCAAGGTTTGTGTTTGTACTCGTTACTGTCATTCCAGGTCCAAGCTTTCCAATCACCTTGTTTGAGCTCCCAACCTGGCTATAGCAACTTATACCACTAGTGTCATCATGAACCTCAGAAGATATGCTAGGACTTTTTTTCATACCCCTAAGAACACCAGGGGCTTTCTTTGAAGCCCTCAATGATTCTTGAAATGTTTTAGGAGAAGCAGATTTTGAAGTATCCAGAATTGCACCTATAGTTGCTTTTATTCCAGGTGGAAGTTTTCCATCTTTTGCCTTCTTTGAGCTCCCAACTGGGCTACAGATTCCAGCTCCAATCTTAGGCAAACCAGTTGGTAAGCGGGATTGGGGTTGTGATTGTGTACCTCCACTTGACGTACGAACAGCAGATTTCGCCTGCATGACATGAAAAATCCATGATAGTATTATTGCAACAATCCCAAATAAGTAATAACAATTAGGGAAAAGGAGGATATGATTTTCCAAAGGCAATCCAGAAAAAAAACATTTTAAAATTTTCATTATTTGATCATCAATTATTGGCAACAAACTGCTTTGCAAAATCACCTCCAACTAGATTAACAAGAAAAGGAACTTTAAGCAAGCTAAACTTACTCCATCAAAGAACCCAATCTTTGGTGATGGCAATCGAAGTCCTGAGGGTTTCATTAAAGCTGATCGAGAAAGTAAGCCAGTTTGCATGGAAGTTCTATGTATATCTTGACTAGGTAATCCAGTGACTTTGTTCACAATCCCATCTGAGATATGATCATTATACTGGACATCCAAACACAAAACAGGAAGAGTATCACTGTCCAAGGATCTGCAAGAAGAACTGGTATCAATGCTAGCCCTCGACTTAGACCTTTGGTTAACAGTAGAGGTTGATGATGATGCCGAAGACCATTCACTTATAGAACTAGCAGGTGATATACTTGAAGAAATCTTAGATGTCAAAGAAGTTGAGACCCCGGTATTATCTGATGACTTTTTCCTCAATGGGACCCTTGATGAGGATTTAGGAATTGAGCAAGAGGAAGCTTGAATAACAGGTCTGGACTCAATTTTTCTTCTTGCAGAAGAAGTTAATGGAGATTTGCGAATCTTGTCTGACACAGTACTTTTAGAACCATCACATGAGGAAGATGATCTTGCTGCCTCTTTCTTAGTTGCACCAAAAGAAGCTGAACATGATGATTTGGAAGATAATACAGGCTTAGGCACACTCCTGGGAGGACCAGCCAAGCCAGTTGCCTTTGGAACTTGAACCCCTTTACCTCCAACTGTCACGTTCATTCAGTTCAATTAACAACAGTTAAGATCATATCAGATTAAATTTTCTGCCAAAGAAATCAATCTAAATTAACATGCACTCCTATACTGTACATACCTTTAGCATCATGAGTTTCAGCTTTAACACGGTTGGCACCCATGGAAGCCCTTTTAGTTGTTATGGTCTCAGCCCTACTAATAACCTTTGGCGGTTGAGAAAGAGATGAAGTGGAGTTGCCATTTTGCAAAGCAGGCTTATTAAACAATAAATAAAGTATGTCAGTCAAAACTCAAAAGCGAACAATAGTCGAAGTTTGTCCTATGGCATCATGATAATTTTATATAATCTCTAGACAATAAATTTGAATAGCAAAACTGAAAACCCCAACGTTACACTGAAGGACTTCAACAGAATTATTCAAGAGCAGAAAAGTTACATGTTATTATGTTAACAGTTTTAAACACCATATAACATGGAAACACTAATCTGAATGACATGGATATAAATAAGAAACTGCCGGATCCAATTAGGAAGTCTGACTAGTCTGCCAGTTTGTCATTTCGCATTTGCATATAATACAAAGCATAATATGTTTTTTATGATCTCAACAAGTACATGCCTGTGTGACTTGTGGATATCTAGAACCCTGCTTTATCATTCTCCCAGATCCTTGAATTCCAATAGTTTGCTTCTTTAAAGCAGCATTTGTTGTTATCTGAAAGTTTGAAAGAAAACAATTCAGACAACATGCAAATAGTACAAACCAATGAACAGCTTCCATCGAAGTAACTGAGCTTACTCTATTCCGGGAAGTGAGGTCCACCTTCTTTACAGCTGTAAGGAAATGAAACACTATATTATAATCATTTGCAGGCAATAATACATAAATAGCAATGGCAGAAAGTTCGGACAATTTTCAACTTAACCTACATTGCACTGTTTGATTACCAAAGGCACTCTCTAAATAAGTATTGCAAAACATAAGCAAATCCTGCAATCGACCACCATACCAGAAGAAGACAAATCCAAGAGGAAATGAATGATGACTCAAACCTATTCGCTCTTATGTTGCATAGTAGTAATTTATGAGCAGCTGTCTGGGCAGTCCATCAAGGCAAAAGCGATTAGGCGGCAATGTTTTTCTTTTTTTAGTGGATATGAGGAAAAATGGTGGACATAGTTGTCATGGCGTCGCCACAGCGTCGACTAGGCAATGCCTAGGCATCCTAGCCCTGGAGAAGGTCAACGCGACGCCTTGGACGTCGAGCTGCCAAGGCTCACGCCTTGGTAGCTGACCCAAGTTAAGTGTTGAAGTCATTTTTTACCCATGACTCATCACAACCTATGGACTTGCTATGTTGTGTAATTTTATTCTTTATTAATGTATGATAGGTGATGACTTGGTTGATTCTTTATTTTCTACGTGGTTTTTGTTGACTTGTTCTACTAGTTTTTAATGTCAAGTGTTTTACATTTGAATTTTGATTGCCAAGTATTTTATGTTTTTAATTATATTTCATACTGTTAGTTATTTTATTTTGGTTTAATTTTATTGTTCAATATACTTTAGAAGTAAATTAATAATGTATAAATTGCACACTATTTAACTTTTTACAAATAATTGATTTTCAAATCTTCTTTTACGAATAGATTCAAATATAAGCAATTTCACCTTTTTGTTATTGGTAAAGCCTTATCTGAACTTAATTAAGAGGTGATTGTAAAGCTACCTAAAAAGTAATTGGAGCGGAGGGCTAGAGGGGTAATATTGTACTTTCGGGTGAATTAAGGTTACTTATATAAGGAGGGGATCCTACACTATATTATGTACAAAATTTCTAAGAAATAATGAAACTGTTAGTCACCAACCGTGGACTAGCCCAAACATTTAGGGTGAACCACATAAATTTTGAATTTTTCATTTGATTTTTTTTTTGCTATTGTTTTTGCTGTGTTGTTATTCTCTAGCACTTTTGTGGTTTAAATCAAATTAAAAAGTTTGGCACCTGCCTAAGCACCTGGGCAGTGGGGGTGATGCCTCTGCTTGTCACCACATAGGCTTTTTCACTGCTATTTTAGCATTATTCTATCGACGCGTCATATCAATAAAAAAACAAGCACACCCTAGCAAGACACCCTAGCATCATGCCATAAGAGAAAACAAATAAGTAAGGTACTTACAGCAGTTAACTGGGTTATCTGTCTCTGCTGATACCGTCTTACGGTTTGAATTTGTCATGTTGGATGCTTTACTTGCTTTCTGGACTGAAGCTCTGATGTCCTCAAACAACTCAGCCTCGAGACTTTCCAGTGTCAAGTTCTCACTCACTACAGTAGAGATTGACTCGGTAGATCTGCATATATCCTCCTCAATTCTAGGTAAGAGCTGCCTTTTACCCTTCTCAGCACCTTCAATCATGCTAGACAACTCTTCAGCGTCTAGAACACCTGGGTATATCAAGATATTTCCCGTAACTACGAACTTTAAATTTCATAGAAGAATAAGAAAACTGAAGTAATGTCCTACGATGTACTGAAGAAGACGCATAAAGGTAAGATTCCGAGTTCAAATTAAACCTGGATTCTCAAAGAAGGCACTGTCCCATGCCAAACTTTTGCGCAAATTGCACTTGCCAGTTCTTCTTAAACTTTCTGGTTTGGATGTTTCTAGCAGCTGAGGCAATTGTTCACTCTGCCCATTAGTTAGAGGAATGTTATCTACTTCGTTGGCACCCAGATCTCCTGTTAATTCAAAACTTCTGGGCTCAACTTGAGTTTCTGTAGACCATTTTTACCTCTTGATTAGAAGTCAACTTTGCAGTAATGATGACACTAAAAATGAGACTAATAAGATTGTCATTTCAACCCACCACAAAATTAAACATTCATCAAATTAAGGTACAAAATCAAAATTGTGCCAAGAGCAAGATAACCTGACAGGGTTAATCAAATGCCAAAATATTAAGGAGGAGTGCCACAATTTTAGAATTTAGATTGACTGGTGAACTCTAGCAGAATAGATGAAATCATACAATTAAGAATGATGGTAAACCTTCACATAAAAAGTACAATTATACCTTCCACTACTCATGTAAAAGCCATTTGACTAATATCCTATATTGGAGTGGACAAAATTCAAAGAATCATAGACAAAGGTGTAAACTCTAAAGTGACAACAATTAAACAGTGTTACTATCAGAGCCTGCTAGAACTTGTGTGGTACTCCAAGTATGTTATATTTATTTTGTACATGAAATATTCCAAATATGTACTTCTCTTGATGAGCACCCAAAGCTTGCCCCATTAAATTACAAAAAAAAAAAAAAGAATTCTTCTAACAGCCCACATCTGACCAACAAAAAGTTTAATTTCATTTTTAGCGCCCCATCAAAAATAAGAAACTATCATTAAACACCTCGTGATGTGTTTAATGCCTTAGAAAAGTAATTTGCATTAGACCCCCAAAAAGTCCCAAACAAAGCCTTTGTCTTTTCCTCCAATCCGACCCAAAAAATGGCAGCATTTGATTAGACTTATGAAACGGGAGGGGGGGGGGGCATATTCAAAAATTCCATTAATTTTGCAATATAATTTCATATGGATGGAAAGGAACTTGTGAATTTTTGCATGTATAATTGACAGAACCGGATCATAACAGAGATACAGCAAACGTATGTGGACATATATCTAAATTTTAAACATACGCTGCTTTTGGAATTCAACTACTGCTTAAAATCAAGAAAGCACAGGCAATTTTCACGACTTTCAGATCAAAGAGACGAAATTGAAGGATTAAGAACCTGAAGACTGACGGTCAGTTTGAGCAGAAGATGAATCATCAGGGGGAATTAGACTGTCGTTCTCAGACGAGAAATCGATCAGACTGAAGCCCCCACTCCGTTCCATTTCAAGGATTGAACGAAATCGGAAGATCGAAACCCTAATTTTAGGAAAAGATGGAGTCTTTATTGAGAAAGAAGCAGTGAGCCACTCAGATGTGGAAAATTGGAAACTGCTGAGAGGCGCAAAGGTGATTTTTTTGAAAACTCAAACAAGAGGCGGTATTCAAAGTACTCCTCTACCGAAACACCCTTGAGAGTTGAGAGTGCCTTGTGGGGGGTCCACCGTAATGTCGTGTTCACGCCTTAAGGCTGCAAAAACATGGAATAAATAAGACTTTTTAATAATTAAAATTTAAATGTTCATTAGCTTTTGTTTCACCTTTTCTTTTCTTATAATATTATTTACAGTTATCAAATACTATTAATTAATTTAGACAGTTTTTTTAGGTGATTTTGGCCACCAAATGAATTGATATGTATATTCACTGACATATTTTTATCGCAATATGAAATTAATTATTTCAAAGTCGATAATTGATTTATTGAGAGGTTTGGAGAGAGTAAAAATTCTAGTAAATCGATTTATTGAGAAACTGTATGATAATTAATTGATTGATCGATCTCTAATAAAGCATCTACAAATCATATCTTTTTAAGGATAATTTTGTTTACCAAATGAACCTTTAGAATTAGCTAGAAATTTAGTAGTGGTGGTGTGATCGACAGTAACAAGGCAGTGGTAAAGTAGGAATATCATGCACGTTTTGGAACAGATGGCGTATCTAATTGTCCGCATTCCGCAATTTGTAATGAAGATGTGGTAAAAAAATCCAGCACCCAACTCAAAGAAACAACAACATATTCTAAAGTTGGAGAAACTAATGAATTAGAACATAATCAAGCTTCAATGGAAACTCATTAAGGGTCCACTAAATTGCACACAACTGGCCAGTACTGCAATAAATGCATCTCCTACCCAACTTAATAGAATCTGACATAATCGAAGCTCTAACATGAAATTATTAGTTATGAACACACAATTCAAATCTTAAATAATTCATGAAGAAGAAAAAAATTATAGATGCACCAAACTAACCAAGATCACAAACTCTTTACAGCGAAATCAAGACAAATGGCATGGTTAGAAATAGTGATAAAAAAAATAGATCTTCTAAGATATCCTAAATAACTAAGACAGCTCAGCCCTACATATTTGCATGCAGAAGTAACCCTGATTTTTCTAACTAAAACAGTTTCAGAATTGAGCCATGCGCGTCTAACTGGACTTTATCATCGTTCAAAGCTGGTTGCCTTCCACAGACTTTGCATTCTTTCTCTTGCGCTTTGTGCCTGGAGTGGAAGGTTTACGTGGTGAAGGTGAATAGTTAAGTCGGTAACTGACGAGAGATGGTCCAAAAATGCTGAATTTCCCAGCACTACTAAAAGCCGTTTCAGCATCAGAACGCCTCTTGAAGACAACTTTTGCACGCTTGCTCTTATTCAGCACTTCTGTGTCCGATTCATGCAAGGGCCCATAGCGGTTAAATATCTTGTTCAAATTTGCTTCTGAAGGAACAGACTCTAAATCAGTAAAATTAAGGATTAGTACAGTTGGAGTGTAATCCTCGAGTTTCTCATCAGTGTGACCCGCTGTATTTTCTGCCTGAGACTCAAAACTCACAACAGATGGTTCAGGTATATAATCTGATTTTGGACTTGCATTAAAAGCTGCTTCTCCTTCAACAATAGGCATTTCATTCTTACTCTTAGGTTCAAATAATACTTGGTCTTCAGAATTTCCTTGAATAATCATGTCTGTCCAATATGAGTCTTCCACGCCCTCAAACCCAAAAGTCTTAATAGTGTCTACATTAGATGAACTTCTTCTGGTATTCTTATCAGATTTTTCACTCGTCAACTGATTGCTTTTTCCTGAATTGGATTTCTCCAAACAAACTGAATTTCTAAAATCGGAGAAAAAACCAACTATTGAAATCAGGAAGTTGTAGTCTTTCATAGGATTCCTGGCAGCCAAAGAGAGCTGTGAGAGCATCTCATCCGCGGGAGGGTGCTCTATTCGAATATTTACTCTTAGAGCTTTCTCAGAACTGGAGCATGAAACACCATGAGAAGCCCCAGCAAGGCTTACACCTTTTTCATCAACATTTTTCTGGGATGTGTCATCACCACTTTTGGTATTGAGAGCCGACCAAGAAAGTTGGTTCGCAACTCTGCATATGCGGTCTCCAACTTTAAAATGCTTTTCTGGTAAAGAAGGCATTTTATTAGCAGTCACTGGTGAGAGATGACTCTTCCTACTTTTCCCACTTGAGTCCGTAGAAATCAAATCAACCACGTTCCTTTTTGTACTTGAAGAGGAAGAGTTCATCTTCCTTTCTGCTTTCTCTTCCAAAATATTCTCACCATTTGAGCAGCTCTCGGACATCAACTCTGACATGCATTTCTCCTTTTTTCTCCGACATACACCATCCCCAGAGATGTGCTTACGCTTTCGAGAAGAACTATCTTCAACAATAGACTTTCCTTTTCCAGATAAAGTTTGACCCTTGGATGCCAGAAATTCATTAGGACCCCCTTCTTTCGCAAATACAGGAACGCCAACATCATTCTCCAACAACCCATCAAACATTCTGAACGTAGGCAGCTGAGTATAACCCTTCCACCGATTAAAGGACAACAACTGGGCTCTTGCCGTCACAAAGTCCAACCTATCTGTTACATCAAAAGGAGACTGAGCTAATTCTTTCAAATAATGAACCAGTTTGGCAGTTGTAAAAGAATCAGATGTTGAAAAGTTGTCCCCACCAACTCTCACACTTGATACTTTTTGGATACCAGCATTGACAATAACCTGCGATTCGAGTTTAGCATAGACTTTGTCTGATAAGCATTTACAGGCCAGCCCATACTCCACCCGGCGTGAAACTTCTTCCAAAGCGCAACTTAAAGCATGAGTAAACGAGTCCATATTACTCTGCTTCTCCATTTGACGGAAATGCATCCGAAATGGCTTAATGTGAGATGCATCATTCCACGCAAACGTCTGATCCCCAAAATATGCAATTAGGAAACAGTCTTTCTTTTTGTATTTCAATGCCTTCACAGATGAAGCCGAAGGATCATATATTTGGCCAGGCCACCATGGATGACTCTTCACCTTGCCCCATATTAGATCAGACACATAATATTCACCTTCCTTTTCAGTACGAGAGTCCTGTTCAATAGCAGCAACATTTTTGCTTCCCTTATTCTTATGTACAAACTGTTTAATGCCTGTCCCCTTTTCTATAAGTGTTGCATCATGGTTTCCATTTTCAAAGCCATTTATATGGTTAGCTGCATTCACTACTAAGCCATTCGGAAAAAGAGTACATGGATCACTTGAAAGCATTTTAACCTCAGTTACTTCATACCCAATCTTATTATTAGATTTCCTTTCCCCATCTGCAACATGAAGCGCATTTAAATCCACAACAAGACTCATCGTATTAAAGTCCTCTTCTTTGGTATGCTGAGAAACCTCTCCTTTCTCTTCTGTCTCATCATCTCTTATGAGGCTTCCCTGTACATGGCTAGCAACTGAATCAAAACCTAATCGGGAAGCATCGTCCTTCAAACCCAAATCAATCCCCACACCAGCTGCTGCTTCGTTTATATCAGCTTCTCTAATTTCCATCTCAACTTCTCCGGTATTTCCTTTTTTTACTACACACTCCTCCTTCACCATTGCTTCTCCCGAAACCCTAATTTTATCAACAATATATTCGACCGAAGACCCACCAGCAGCAACCCTAATTTGATCACCAGACGGTTCCATTAGGGTATTACAGGCAGTTGAATTGCCAATCCTGATTGTTGATTCTACCCCATTCACGTCGCTACTGGCTTCACCCGAAACCGCATCTAAGTTAAGATCGATATCGCCGAATTTCACAGACATCAATAAACCCTAAGCACACCATGCATACCATTACTACATACAATTCATATATACAGATACGAATCAAGTGCAATACAATTCATATTATTGGGTAACGAAAGTATGTGCTAGAGTTAGATCAAAAAAAATAATGTATAGGATGTAGAGAGAGAAATACCTGGTTCAACGTGAGAAATCCGCAGCAATTTCTGGAGAGGGAGGGAGATATGCTAGCAAGAGAGAAATAAAGGAGGTTAGTGAGTGGGAAGTACCAAAAAAAGAGGGACACGTCTTACAAAACCAGACTGATCAATTCATAACCAGTAGTAGTCTCTAGGTTTCTACTGTTTTTGAGAGAGTTCCTGTCTCCTAGTCGTCTAGTGTACTTTTGTTCCTCGTTTCTTTTTTTCTCTTTCATTTTTTGTATTTTTAAAAAATTACTATTAAGTATTAACCCTTGTAATTGCTGAGGATGATGAAGATCCGCTGTGTTTTAATTGAAGAAAACCATTTTTGGGTAAACATAAGATAAGGAACTATATAAATGATAAAACAATAATTAGCAACCTCGTACAAGAAACTTTCTATATCACCTCTCCATGGAAGTGTATTATTACAAATTTACGATCATAGTTGTTAAATCCCAACTCAGTTCAATCGATAAAAATCGAAATCGGTCGACATTTGATTAATAACTCATTTTTTGTTAAAATCCGGTTGATCATCGGTCGAACCGATTAAGTTAACTCATTAGATTTAATTATTTTTTTAATATTAAAATTAATTATTTTAAGTAATATTTGTAACTCAAATTTATTATATTTTAGTTCATAAAAAGAGGTTTTTTAAAATTTTATTAATTACTATAATATATATTATTTAATAACTATTTAATTAAATCAATTATTCATCTGCTCGGTATCTTTTTCGATTCAACTCTAAAAACCTTGGTCAAAATTGTTACCAAGTGAATCAAATGCATTACATATTCATGTTATTTTTTATTGGTTACTAGTATATATTGTCATCAGGTGGCAGAACTACTTAGGGGGTTAAATATTTTATTATTATTTTTTGGAAGAATAGGAGCAGAAATATAATTCAATAAATTTAAAAAGGCAAACCAAGAATAAAGTTGAACTTGAACGGGGAAACAAGAAAATAATAACTTTCAAGTATATGTCGTGTTTTAATCCAAATAAATCTTTCTCAACAACGGTTGATTTAATTTGTAAAATTTTAAAATGGAGAATTTTAGGTCTTTGATAATGAATTTAAAAATTACATTGTAAATATAAAAATAATCTTGAATTTTGTAACTTTTTAAAAATTGAATTTGTATCTTCGAATTTATTTGTTGTTGAAGTTGTCCATAATTTTATCGGTTGCAACCGTTATCGTGGAAACTTCTAAAAATACATATAAATAATTGTTTAGTTATTTAATTAAAATTGATGTATTTAAAATTATTGATAATGAAGCACATTTCTAAATTATCAAGTAAAAAAAATGGCATGGTAATTTAGGAGTTT
Organism: Panax quinquefolius; assembly: GCA_020205615.1. NCBI lineage: Eukaryota > Viridiplantae > Streptophyta > Magnoliopsida > Apiales > Araliaceae > Panax > Panax quinquefolius. The sequence continues at coordinate 115,154,577 of CM035170.1, forward strand.
GTTGTATTTAAGTATTATTTCCTTTACAATATTTTTTAATTGAAATTCGTCCCTGCAGCCCCTGATGGAGTATGTGATGTGTCAATTGATCGGGTTTATCATAGTATCATTAGTTTTCGATTGGTATAAAAATATAGTAGTAAACGTACAATAAAGAAATAAAACTGTAAAATGTACAAAAGTATATATTATTATATGTGACAAATATATATGGTAGCAAGCAAAGATATTTCATAAAATAAAAGATATTTCATAAATTTATTTATGTATAATAATGATAACACCCACATCAGACAAAAATTTCAGACATTTAACATTACCCCCTTTTTAAAAAAATGCATGGCACAAGTCGATAAATAAACTTTGCTTCAATCACTCCCCCCCAAACCAAAAAGTAATTGCTGCCCCTATGACTTTATTAGTATTTACTTTCAGTTAAATCAAATTAATATGATTAGACTTGATCACAATTACTGCGAGGGAATAACAAACATAATTAAATAAATTAGAAAGCCAAACGTCTGTAGAAAGAAGGTTTATCTGACATTTGCAATTAATATCGAATTAATTAACTATATACTATCAACAAGTCAGTTAAATTCTCCAGTACCCACAGATTGCTATAGATCCCAATTTTCGCTAATGCAAATTAAATAAAATCGGAAATACTACCTATAACAAAAACGTATACTTCAAGTAAACTTTCCAAAGCATTAAGAAATTAATCCCAATATCACTTCTGTTCTATACTACAAAAAGCATGTGGCACAAAGCTCTCAAGTCATTCACAGAAATCCCAATAAATTCTTACCCAACAGGACAAGGGCCGAGCCAAGAGCCTGGATCGACAAGCATAATCTCATAGAGTTGAATGATGATGATATATAGTGAGTTCAAAACAAAATATATATAACTTAATCCGCGTAATAATTATAGAAATTCAACAAAGACGTGGTAAAACTACTTTAACGCTGTACACAGCTGCTTTGTACATGAGATAACGGAAGGAATACCCGTCTATCTATAAAATGCACATCTTTTCCTGTACAGTTCCCTTCCAAAGCTAAAACAGTCTCTACTTGTGTCACCACCACCACCTAATCTGATAATTACATATTCACATCTTATGTACCTGTTTGGCTCGGAAGCTATGAAAGGTGGAAGGATCCTTGTCCCTCTGTTATGGCATACAGAAGCTTCTCTTTCATCCTTTCCTGCAAACACCCAAAGAAACATTATTAGATCATTGTTTCTTTCAACTAATAATTCAGACAAATTATGCACAAAGGCAAAACTAAAGATCAACTTTTGAGGAGTAAGGCGGTAGCTTCAAATAATTGGCACAAGTCATCACGCTGGGCAGGTCACCATCTGCATATTCACCACAGTGCTGGAAAACAGAAAATAAAAAAAAAAGGTTAGAATATGAAAGAAACCAGTCATGGAGGGGTTTACAAAGGTTATCTTTTATACAGACCTTCCGTACAATTGTAAATTTTGGGTTTAGCGAAGCCAAACCTCCACGAGGGAGCCTAGGTGCCCCAGTTACAAACCTCAGAAATGCTTTCTGCTGCTCACGATCAAACTCCTGAATGATATTCAGCAACTGCAACTTACATAACTAATCATTAACAGATGTATGAGATTCAAAATTATAAATATCAAGAGAGCAGAACTATACTGACATTCATAACAGGAGGACTACTAGCAGTGTATCCATGATCAAACTTGATGTGGTCCAGAAGCTCATTTAACTGTCAGAAGAATAAGAGTAACATATCTAATTCTACAATCTTTGACCAGAAATGAAGTCCGAGCAATAGAATGAAATATATACTTACATTCCACAATTCACATTCTCCACATAGCAAACGCTCTAATTCCTCTTCAGTGAAAATCTGAAGATGCCCGACTGGAAAAACCTAAAGAACACAGAAATTACAATGTTGTGGGAAAGTTATTAGAATATAATTTGATGCCATTAAGGAGATATAAATAACACAAACTCTTGTCACTTGATGAAGCTGAGCTGTAAGTAATTAATATCATACTGTGAGAACTAATTAACCAGATCAAGTGTCATTGTCGCTTAAGTGATAATGCAGAAAAAAATCAGAAATCTATGTTAAGTTAGTTGTGGAGGCGATAATCGTTTTTGGGTAGTAGTTGAGAAAGGAGATGGAAAGGAAAATGCACAGAGAGAGTCTCTGTCAAAGTCTCCTTGCCGTATCCTGCTTGGACGCTATGCCAATTAAAGCATCCAAATGATTAAGTTAAAGAACATGTATGATGGCACGAACCTGATTAAAACCCAGTTTGAAAGCTTCCACTTGTCTGGAAATTCCAGAATTTATAGTTGCATCCACAATGAGTGAAACATATTCCTCCAAGTTAATCATATTAACCTACAAAAGATAGCATGAGGTAGCAAAGTTACATGATCTATCAAGTATAGCATCTTGGGAAGAGAATAGGTAACTATAACAGTGAGAATGGCCAACCATCTTTGAATCAGTTCCAGAAGTAACAAAGTCGGGATACCCAGGAAGAGTAAAATCAAGGCAAAGATCCTCAATTCTAGTATCCCGGAAGCATGACTCAGTTTTGCAAGTTGATTTATCTCCACAAATGAATTCCAGATATTTTTTTCTTTCAATAATAGCTTGAAACTCTAGAAGAGTGGTGCCAAGCCCAGGATCAAATGATTGGATATCATACACAGTGAGATCCTGCAAGAGTAGTATATGAAGAATATTAGACTGAAGTATGTGAGGTATGAGCATTATGAAGATCCCACCAGATTGAGAAAATACCAGTCCAAGTATAAGTTTATAAAAAGCTTTGGAGAAGGGAAGATCCAAAATCCTTCCATCTTGGAGAGCCTTTGCAACAACCTGTCCTAGAAGAACATATTTTTTTATTACTTCTGTAAATTTTACGCCATTTGAAATACTCACAGCTGAAGACAATGGGCGAGGAAATAGTCCAAATGGAGACACTAAAAATGCAGAGTCCTCAGCCTGAAAGCTTTTTGAGGAAGTCAATGACATATGGTCTTCTCTCCACATACCCAAACCTAACTTCTGAAACTCGTAACTGACCAACGTATAGAACTCCAACGTCGGACCAAGACCAGTACCAACTTCTTCTTCATATTCCACCTCAAGAACAACTTTTTGACGGACCTTCATCATTTGGGTGGCAGATTCAAGAATATGATTTCGATTAACTAGAAACTTTTTACGAGGCAACGTAGTACTGTTATGCTGCCTGCTGCTATTCGAGCCTCGTACATTATTATGAGATGATACATGAGGCTGAACTTGCCTCTGACCTAATGCTGCCAACCGGAAGTACCTACATCTTGCCTCAAAACTAAATAAAAATGGGCACGAAGCCATTAATTGGCTACACCATGAAGGCATGCCACCAATGGATACAGACAGAGGGTCTCGCATCTGCTGTTCTAGTTTTTCCGTCAATCTACTGTTCACAAATTCATTCGGTAGAACATAAGAGACGACAACTTTCAAATTATCCAAGTTATCAATTCTGCCTTCAGCAAAAGAACATGCTCTTTCACGAGACATCAGATGAAATCTAAATCTATTCATGCTTTCCAAACTTTTGAGCAAAAATAATATATCATATGTTGGACTCGACTTTTCAATAGCAGAAGTAAGATCAGAAACGAACATATCAGAGAAAAGAGGCGTATACAGCCGATATGTTCCAACTTTGTCCAACACACGAGAACAATGAACCTGTTGACGAAGTTGGGAACAACCTTGTTTATGTTTCAGAACCCTCCTGTAAGTCAATTTATATGCTTGACTCCACAATGATTCAGTAGCAAGGGTTGCATTTTCTGCTTTTATTTGCTGTTGGAGAATAGCCTGGTATAGTGTCGAGGTGTGGTCAAGCTGTTGCTCATCTAGGTAAAACAATAAATTTGATGAAGAATCTTCACAGCTACAGGATTCAGAACACACTATCATCAGGTTACTATCCTCTTCTAAAGAAGAAGTATGTTGCTTTTGCTCCCCGGAGTCCTGAAACAACACATAACCAAAGATATTCATCTTAATCGCAAGGGAACTCAGCCGTTACAAACAAAAAATAAGGTATAAAAGGAGACACACAACACAATCATCACGATAGAACTCTACTTCAGTATCTAGAAATGTTGTGTATTTAGATTAGGGGAGTTTTTCTTGTTGTACCTTTTAAAATTTGGACTTTGCCTATCCTATTAAGGAATAAGAATTTCGTGTTTCCTTTGCTTGTAAATTATAATTATGTGTAATAATTAAGGTTTTGAGTGATCTTACATCTTATTATTCTTCATATTTGTTTGTAGTGGATCTTTTCTGCCTTTCACCCGTGGTTTTTCCTACTTTAAGTTCTCCACAAAAATCATTGTGTTGTCTTTTAGATTTTAGTTTATTTCTGTTTTTCACCATAGTTTGTGGTAACAAGAATGATTCCAGAAGAATGAAACTTACGGTATGGACTTCACCCATGCTTGTATCACCAGCAGTCTGTCCAAAAGTGGCAAGTACTCCAGATTCAGCTTGTAGTAAGTTAGGTTTGTCCTCCTGCAGAAGCAAACCCAAAATGTAACTAGCAAAAATATTCAAACGCCAGGTAGATGAAAACATACTAAAAAGAAGTATCGTGTTTGGAAGAAAAGGAAAAAGAAAGGTAATCATTTGATTTTTTTAAAAATAATAAAAAATATATAAGGAGAACCTTCATCTCATGCAAATCTGGAGACATGCTTTCAGATCTCATCGAATCTGGACTTCTGCATTCAGGAGAGCTCGATTCTGATGGAGAATGAGAAAGTGTCTGAGAGGTTGCAGATCTTACAGTAACTTTAGGCCACAAGTATCCCGCAATTGCATCCAACTGTGAGAAGGGGTCAACAGAGAAAACCTCTTCAGTATAATCACTGAGAAATGATTCTCCCTCTCCCCTCACAAACTGTACTTTCAGACATGGATAGGAGGTGGAATGCCCATAAGGAACAGTAGCGTAGGAGTTCCTCAGCTTGGAAACATGGCTCAACATAACAGGAAAATTTTCCAAAGAAGATAATGCACTTTGCAATTTCTGAATTAGTGCTGATAGAAATAAGTCATCCATCAGAGCTGAAGACGACAAAAGAAATCGTCCAAGGACCTCAAATCTTTTCTCTACAATGTAGAGTTGACTAGATTCACCATTAATGTCTTCCTTTTCTTCAAAGCATTGACCATTTGATAAATAATTGAGTAATGATTTTACAATTCCACTCTCCAAAAATTCAAAAGTTGAAATGGGATCGCTTCCATTGAGCTGTGACATAATTTGATGCAGTATACAATAGAACTTTTCTTCGTTATAAGTTGAAGCGTCACTATTCATGGAGCAGTTCACCGTATCTGTCAATGTAGCAGATATAATTTTGAGCTTTTGAAGAATGTCGGTTGTTCCTTCCTTGAAGTTTGATAACTCAGTGTCAAAGTAATTGCTCCTTATATGTTTTGCAAGATTGTGAACAGAATCATTTTCCAACTTGCAAGTCCCAGATGCTGAAGTTGATAGAGACTGAGTAGAATCAAATGCACAGCATAAGCATCTTAGCATGTTCCTTTCAGCAGATTTCTGATTTTGATCATTTGACAACTGGATACTATTAAACTTTTGAAACATAAACAGTGAATGCTTCTCTGGCGTCACAAGTGCATCTACAGCAAAAAGGATACCTTCCTTTATAAAGGAGCTCAAAAAAACATCTGTTAGCTTTTGCAAGACACTATCGACAATTTGCAGGCCTAATATCAGCACATGGTGATCCTTCTGAGTAAATACCCCAGCCAAGAAACTGCCACATTAATTCCAGGAAATTATGAGTGCTTCATTTCAAATATATATAAGACATACATCTGAAGTTATCGCTGAGATGGAATATATATATACACACACACACAGACGTATATATATATATATATATATATATATATATATATAAAAGGAAGAAGAGGAAAAAATAAAGCTTTTTCACCTTGAAATGTTGGTGCACTTAAGCAATTCTAGAAGCATGTCAGAATTGCTGAAATAAACTAACTTGTTGATAACAGACAGACAGCCATAACAAACATATAAACTAACACCAGAATTAACCACCTGCTAAAGGAGGAAGAAAAACTATTACAAATATGGGGAAGGGAGTAAATAAAGTTCAGCCACTACATTGTCAGAGAACCAACCTGGATCAAGACAGGAAGTAAATCCATCGCAAACTTTAGCAGAAGATCTGGTTGATTTACCAGAAAGCTTTTTTTGTCAATGTTTAATTGCAGATCTTGATCTCCGGCTATAGCAGGGAGAAGCTCATTCAACAACTTCAACACTTCATGTACCTGAGGAAGATAATATTATAGTAATGATTACGATCCACCGATACTCATATGTTTTTACCAGTCAAAAATACCACACAAAGCTAAAACAATAAATGACTGCACCATTGTGTAACAAATGATAAAACTCGGAAACCAATAGTAGATCAAGTTCACTTAAACAGTAAATAGGAATAACGAACACCATTGTTATATTATTCATTCTATTGGACAATAAATTTGTAAGAACATGTTAAACTAATAATTTCCGCTCTTGATAGCCTGAGCAGATTAAATTTAGCCAAGGCCTTTGCATGAAGAAAAAACCCAATGAATGATGAATTAAATTTTGTTAACCAATCAATTTAATTCACTTTTGATCCATCTTGTGGAGAAATAATGACCAATACTGAAGAATAAGAAAACTGGGGGTAGAACAGTAATAAGATGAACATGTAAATCTACATCATTAAGTAAAATGGAAGCCTCTCAATTGGAGGCTTCAACTCTGGCAAGTGTCTAAAAACTAGGCAAGAGAAAGGGTTATCTTCTCATAAATACTGTGTAAAACTAAATTATCAGGGCCCAGTGATCGGCCAAAAGTCAGAAGCGAGAAGTCATCATCATACCAACCGTGTTCTGTAGCTCCTTTAATGAATTGACCATCTTCTCCTCATCGTATTTATGCTTCTTTCTCATCTCTTCCTCTCCAATCATACCACTAAGTATCTATGGGCAAGTCATGAGACACGTTTTCAGCATTTAGTTATGACATTTATAGAGGAAATGAATTGTTGGTTGAAATCCTATTTCTTCACTATACATTACTCGCACTGAAACCCTTCGCTCAGAAATTCATAACCTAAAAGTAGAATAAATAACATAAGATGAGAGTGATACCTTGTCACATTTTATATTGCCCTTTCTTTTAAAATTCTAATTTATTTTGTTTTTAACAGCAAGACTCAATTCTATGAACTGCCCCTGTTATCTCTTTAAATTTGGATGATTTCTCACTAGAAGATTCAACATAAATGCATAACATCACTACATTGATTAATTCACCGTACATTGGATGCCATACTTCTCTTGCATATTTCACATCTTTAAATGAATTCTAAGATACAAAACAAATAAAAAAGTTCATCTTTTCCATCCATTATCAAAAGATATGAACATATTAGGGATTATTTTTTTTTTTTTTTTTTTTTTTTTTTTGGGGGGGGGGGGGGTTGCTAAGTACCAAAAAAGGCAGACAAGTTATATATCAAGCAAATTGGACCTGATTGCAGTTCCCATCAACCATGAAATGAGAAGGCATTCCATGTGAGAAGTCATAAGTTGACAAAATATCCTTCAATATTTTGCTTATATTAAGCTCAAACAAAATCCTAAAAGCTACAATAGAACCTGAAGCAAGTTTGACAAGAAGCCCTATCAAAGCCTGCAGAACAACATGAGAAAGATAAGAATATCATTGCAAGTCAGTAGAATATGTAGAACCACCAACAGCCAAGAGAAAAATGGATACAAACATCTACATACACTGTGAACTGGAGGGCCTAGAGTAGTTCGGCTATTCAAGTCGATGAGATGTGTGGCCTGATGAACCAAACCATGCTTACAAAGTTCATCCAGCATATCAGAAGAGTGATATACTCGCTCAACTATTTTTATCAAGCTATTAGCTACATTTTCAACAAGCTGAAAGAACCAGGGAAATTTTTTCACCACATGGTCAAAACTATCAAGAGAAAAAGAAAAATTATTACAAAAAGATGTCCAAAGAAACAAGGCTCTTGAAAATGTATACCTGCCCATCCTCATACTGCAGAAGGTTACACAATACTGGAACTGCTTCCATTAAAGATGGCGGACATTTTGAAGGAAGTTTCTTACATATGTTTACCACAGTGTTAAGTGCAACCCTCTAGAGCAAGCAAGAAAAAGAAAAGAAAATACAAATATCAGCCTTTAAGCCCTTTTGACACAAGAACTGGTAAAATGTTAACTAACTAAAACACATCAGGTTCAATTTTAAAGTGGAATATATGCATACTAGTTTTACCTGCACACTTGTTGAGAAGAAATCTATATAATTTAGAACAGCCATTATTGCCCCAGACTGTAAGCAGGGCAGCGGTTGCTCACGCGAGATTTTCTCTAATGCTTGCAAACACTATATCACAACAGAAGGCATGCATATTACACAACACATAACACACATTTGATCATACGTTTAGCAGGAATACAAAAACATAAAATATCTTTCATTAGAGAAATGTAAGCAATTAAGAAATCTTCATACATGTTCAGCTACATCCAAGTACTCAATGTTCCTCAATCTTTGACAAAGTGCAGGAACTGCATCATGTTTAACAAGAAAACTGGACGATCGAGAATGAACATCACATAAATAAGTTATGGCTCTGATAGCTAAAAGAATTATATCTGGATTGCTCTCGTGTCTAGACAATTTTACGAGGACTGGAGATAACGAGTCTACCATCAAACTCGATAATGAACCATCCATACAAAAAGATAATAATTCGCAAAGTTCGGTGAGAGCAGCTAATTGAGATTGTTCAATCTCTTCACTCAAACTTGACAAGACCCCTTTAAATTTAGCATGATCCCCAGACAATCGTCCCCGCTGATAAGCATCCTGCCTCTGCTCTGCATCAGTTATTTCATCAGAATCACAAGATCCATATGCAGAGTCCTTTTCACCATCCGATTGGCTTGATTCAGAGTTTGACAATGATGCATCTATATCACCCCCGTTGTCTTCAGGTACCAAATTTGTGGAGTTCACTGGAGTTTGTGCAGATGAGCCAGATGAACTAGGTTTGAACTCCAGTGAACTACACGTTCGCTTGTCAGGCGGCAATTCATCAGCTGTTTCTGCTCTTTTTTGACCTCGGTTGCCCATTTAAACAGCACAAAAACTTCAGATTACAAATTTCCGTAATCACGCTTGTTTACAAACCTGACTAATGAAATCATATTAAAAACCATCATATACTTTGCTGCTAAGTGCTAGAAATAGATACACCAAAACTGAAGAATGTTATCACAAGATGAACTGTAATTGCTGACTATATTCATACAACAAAAATGATCAAGTCAATCATACAGCCAAAAAGAAAAAGGGAAAAAAATCTTGGTACATAAATAAAGTAATAAACAATTTCATATCATAAGCAGAATTAAATAAAGTAAAAAAACAGAGCATGTATTATTGTATGCAATAACACATATTAGATTTAGATGAAAAAGAGTCAGAATCAACCACCCAGATGACAAAAGCAACAAATGAACCCTGTGCACTCAAAACAAAACAAAACAAAACAAAACAAAACAAAAAATCATCAATTTGAAGTCTTTCACGTACCTAAATGCATACCTACAAGCACACACAAAAACATATTGGATACAGAGAGAGGCGACGATCAGCAATTACAAAATCAAAAAACGAGACCCCATGGTCATTATATTTCGTATAAATAATCAAAGTAGTTGATTAACAGATTAAAAAAATAATAAAATTATTATTTGATATTGATTTTATACCAGGAGGTGTTGTGTTCTTCTTAATTGATCTTCGATGACCTAATCTGCAGCGAAAAAATTAGGGTTTTTGGGTTCTTCCTTCTGCTCCTAATTTATGGTTGATTATATACTTAATTTATGAAATATACATGAATACAAAGTGTCGTGTGATGATTTATAATAGGTCTAGTTGGAGTATTTTTATATACATACGAAGATAGAGAACGAAAAGATAAATACACACTTTTTAGTTTTTATTATATATTTAAGTAAGTGATATTATTAATTTACACTACCGGCTGATGGGACAAATCGCAAACATGATGTTTGCGTAAATTATGTAAAATAAAATTAAAATTAGATAAAATTAAATATAGATATTTTGAAATAATTAAATTAAAATTGAGAAAATAATAATATATTAAAAAATCAAGCGTCTCAAGGATTTATAGAATAGAATATAGACATTCGAATATAAATTAAAGAAGTTCGTAAACGACTATACTTATAACACTACTTCTTAGTTCTCACGAATATAAATTAAAGAAGTTCGTAAATGACTATACTTAATTACTTATAACACTACTTCTTAGTTCTCACGGTCACGGATATATTTGGATAGGACTTAGGAGCATCAACAACAATGCAGCGTATACATTACCATTAAAGGTGTAAAAATCAAATTCGAGTTGAATATTCAGCTATTTAGATTTGGTTTATAAATTTTATTGAGTATAAAATAAAATTTGATTGAGGCTTATTTAGTTATTAAGTTGAGTACGATCTCGAATCGAGCCCGAGCCGTTTGAACTTTTTGAACGAATGTTAATATAAAATTGCAATTTGACTAGGTTCGAGTAATTTATTGAACTTTAAAATTTAATCATATTTGACTCATTTATATTTCAAATCGACCTCGAATCGAACTTTTAATCGAACGAGTATAGATCGAGCCTGAACTTTTTACTCATTTTACAACATTAATTATATTAACGATTATCACATTAATGTGTTACTCTTTTATTTATTTATTTGTTATACTTTTATATTAAGATAATGAAGTCACAGATGCCAAAAAAAAAAATTACTCACTTTATCCCCATGTTCTATGGTTTATTTTTTTTCCTTGCTTTTGAAAAATAGGGTTTAAGGCATTAACTAACTTTTATTATATAAGATTATGTTTGTTTGCAAGTATTATACCTAGAGTAGAACTATTAATCTCAAATGTCTTGCTTGTTTGTTTTTAAATTTCAGTTTGGGACTATTAGTGGGATTATAAAATAGCATAAGAGGAAGGATTATTTAATACCATATTTTACCTGGTATTATAATTTCTACCATTTGGGAATAAAAATTACTAGACACAATTAACCTCAAACTTTTTTTAAAATGACTATCATATCCTATAATTTCTTTTATTATTATTGGCAACTTAAAATTTACTGGTACAAAGACTAAATATTCATAAAAAAAAAAAAAATGGGGAGAGTGGGCAATGTAAGGGTAGAATATATATATAATCACTAAATATTATTTTTTAGAGTAGGGTGGGGGGTGTATACATAATGTAAGACCCCAACTTATTATAAATAAAATCGAATTTTCTCTAATTATATTTGTGAATAATAAGGTATTAATTTAATATAATTCTCCGTTATGGGTGAAATATGAAAATTTTGCAAAATATGCAAGTGGTTATAAAATAATCATTGTTGTTTAATATTCGTTTGGTCGTGGAATATTCTTGTTGTTGGAGAATATTCGTGCGACTCTAGCGATCGTTTAGGGGCCCAATAATGTAATAACTGCTTGGATGAAGAAAACGACAAGTTTGAGTTTTTATAAATAATTCGGCAGTAGTTGTTACTGAATTAACAACGTTGTAATACCCTTTAGTTAAAATATAAGTAATCTGGCGTGGATGCACAAAGATTGATGAATTATTGATCCTTACGTGAAGGCCTTTTACTCAATAATTGTTACGATAGTCAACGCTCAATATTTTATTTTATTGATTCAATAATTCTTTGCGTTGATATTTTATATTATTGTTGTTTCAATAATTATCAATCGCACAAGATTTTCCATTATCGGATCAATAATTCATATTTTTTGAATAATATTATTAGATAGCATTATTGGCGATGTCTAGAAAGTTCTATCGAGGAGAGGTTTGATGCATCTAATTGCTACCAATAAGGAGAAATTCTTATTGAAAGCCCCTCTTCCTGAAACTACCGGTTTGTCATAAATGTGATTACGTAATATTATTTGTGAATAATTAATTATTGATTCATATTATAAGGAAATATTAATTTTATGTGGATATAAATGTTGGATATATTTATTGTAGTTAAAAATGAAGGAGTTAATGTTGAGGTGTTTTATCAAGATTTTTTGGAATGAAGGTATTAAAAATTAAACCAAATTATTTTTGAGATATATTATGCGAGTTATAATTTTTAATCCGACCGCTGGATCGTTGTAATTTTTGGATATGTTATACATATATAAGTTGAGTATATGTTCATAAATTTTGAATCATAAAAATGAACGTATGATTTGTTATGAATTTTAAGAGGTGACCGATTCGAAATTAGGTTTATAAATGATTTTGGTGGAAAATTCTAGAATTGAGTGGGCCCCACTTGTGGTTGGTGAAAAAATGTCTTTGAATTTATTTCAAATGTGGTGGGTGGGAATAGTAGCGAGTAAAGCCATCAGGTCTTGCAGTCAAGTCTGCTAACATTTTCCTATAAATAGAGGCTAAGTTAGAATTGAAAATCACACCGTAAACAAGTTTTCTCTTTCTCTCTAGATTATTGAGTGTATTTTGTGAGTATTTAGATACTTTGTGAGTTTCTATTCATCGATTGCAAATTTCCTTGACTTTTCTATACCGATATTCCGATCAAAGACTTGATATTTTGAGGCAAGGAATATTATTTTCTTCATATATGATATTATTTCTTCAATATCATTATCGCCAAGTATTGATCGAATTTTTATCAAATTTGGAACCTTTTGTGTCAAGGTTACTATTCACGATATCTGACCTTTATTCACGAATCACGACACTATTCACCGAAAAATGAAAATTTCTTCTTTTTGTTCAAGATGTCTATTATGGTTACTATCTTTGATTGTATCCATGTTTTGATCTTTATTTTTGAATTCTGCTTCAAAATTGGTATTTATGAAGTATTATTGATCTTAGATAAACCGTTATACTGAATCCCTACTATTTGTCCTTCCGCTTTCACCGGATTCGCTTTTCTTTAAAATATTTTTCATCATTCTCATTCCCTAAATGATGATATTACTAAATATCTTGACTACCAGTAGTGTAAAGATAAATGATTAATCGATGAATATCTTTGGCCCATAAGTGCAAAGATGAACAGTGTTGAGATGAACATGACCAACCGGGTGATACAACCGAATATCTTTGGCTGTAGTGCAAAGATGAATATTTGATTAAAGATGTATATTGATTGTTGTTACAAGAATAAAATATTGATGATGGACTTTTAAATCTTAGAAGATAGTAGAACTCATTCTCTACTTGACTCTTCTAATGGATTGTTTAGCTTCCATTGCAGCTTGTTGATCTAAAACTTGTTGGCTATTATATTTTATCAGATTTTTCCCTGTTGAAGACTAACGATAATTTGTTGTATATTATCTTAGTCATAATATTCTTTATTGGGCTAGTTGAGCTCACCCTTTTCCTTTTTGTTCCATTTTTCTCAGGAGGTGAGAACATAGCAGGAACTAGTCGGGGTACGGAGTGATGGTTCTAGAAAGATGTGACGCCCTCAAAATTAAGTATACATCACCCATCTTGGGTCGTCAGATACATGGTACAGAATTCAAATACAACTTACTAATACAACTGTCGTGTACAATACGACAAACATAAACTGTGAGTTTGAATACAAATATTATCTACTAGAGATTATACAAACTCAAAAGAAGTCCTCATTACAATTATTATCACACTATTTCACAGAATAGTGAGGACTACTAATACTATCCTCAGCACCATCACTCCGTTCCCCAACTCGTCCCAGCTATATTCTCATTTCCTGAAGAGAAGAGTGAAAGAAAGGGGGAGCTCAACTAGCCCAGTAAGAAATATTATGACTAAGATAATGCAGAATAAATTATCATTAGTCTCCAACAATGTTAAACTGATAAAATATAATAGACATCAAGTTTAACTGCAGCGGAACAAGCAATCCATTAAAAGAGTCAAGTAGAAAATAAAACCTACTATATTTTATGATTTAAAAGATTTTTCATCACTGTTATCGCTGAGACTCATCTTAATAAATATACCACATCATCGAATCACCCCTGCACTACGGCCAAGGATATTTTTTAGTATCACGACCACAATTATCCATGCACTACGGGTCAAGAATATTTGTGTATTCATTAATGGTCATGATCATGCCAACAATCGTCCCATCAATGCACTACGGACCAATGAGAACTTTTACCACATCATTTGTAACATTACGTCATGATTACACCAATAATCCTCGGTCATAATCATACCAAGTCCATCTATGCACTACACAATGCCACGAGATGACTTTCAACATAATATAAACATGAGGATGATGACAATGATATAAGAATTCAATAAAACAAGTTCAAGAATTAATTTGTCCAAGAACTACTAATGTCCAAATTGTCAACATGATACCGCTTTGTAGAGTAAAATTCAAGAATGATCGAAGAATATTTCCATGAAAAGATATCGATGAAGCGCAAAATATCAAGGATATTCTACTAATTTCATGGAGTATAGAAGTCAAAACTTTAACCAACCGAGTATAATAAAGAATGGAATAACAAAGAAATCATCACGCACGCGCAGATTCTTGTGACAGAGGTTATTCCAATGAATACTAAATAAAGGAACCAGTCGTGAAATTAATCGCACCGGCGGGATGTTCCAATAGAATAATAAAGAATGGAATAACAATGTAAATCACCATGCATGCGGTGCTTGATGTATGTGTTTATTCCAATAGAATATTAATAAGATTTTAATCAGTCCCACGTAAACGCATGCATGACGATGTTCCAATGTAATAATAATAAAGACTTTTAACCAGTCCCAAGATAAAACTCACAGTATGGATATTCCAATGTAATAATAAAGACGGAATCAGTCCCATGTAAAATGCATGCATGTATATTCCAATGTAATAGTAAAGACGGAATAATAGAAGAATGTCACCAAGTATAGGGTGAGATCATGATACAAAAGTTATTCCAATGTAATAATAAGCAATGGAATAACAACAGCCTCTTTCATGAATAAGAACGAATAACACCCCTTACGAATACAACAAATAATATTTCCTACCTTAAGAAGAAGAGTCTTTGGATATATAAGTAGTGAAGTAGCGAATACTTTCTTCTTTCTCTCTATAGTTTATCTCTCTGTAGTTTCAAAGTGAATTAAGTAAGAAAATAATGAATGAATGAGCTTCTATTTATAGAAAAATGGAATGCATAGTAACTAACTCATGAACTATTTAGATTTATTTACTTTAATCTGACGGTCCATATTTAAAACAAAATAAAATATAATATATTCTATTTATAATCTAATAAAACGAATAACTTTATAAAAGATTTTACTATGCAAACACTATATATAACCTTTATGCAACACTATGCATAATAGAATATAATATATTCTATTTATAGAATAACTTTATAAAAGTATTCTCATTTTATATAAAAGATTTTCCGTATTATTACATTAATAATACCAACAAAACCGAAAGTGACTTATCACTTAAGCATCAATAATTAATACTGGTGCTACTACGCAACCACGCCAGACATCGTATATTTTAACACCGGTGTTTCAACAGCTTAACTAGAAAAACTCCGCCGTTATTTTCATAAAATATTTTTGTCGTTTCTCAATCCGATGATAATTTCGCTAGGGGTCCACTGATGATTGTGCCGTTGTCTTAATATTTCTGTTAAAACGAATATTCCCCGACCAATCGAATATTATATAACAACTTGCGTATTTTGCAAAATTTATAAATATTACCCACAACTATTATATCAATTTCACTCCATAATATTCAAAATAATATTTATAGAAAATTCATCTTTATTCAAAAAGTTGGGGTTTTACAATCTCCCTTCTTATGAAATTTCACCTCAAATTAGGGTACGACTGGTATGTCGGAGAGGTAAGGATACCTTGATTTCATTTCGATTCTAACTCCCAAGTCATTTCCTCAACATCGTGGTTTCTCCACAAAACTTTGACTTGAGGTATAACCTTGGTGCGTAGAATATGTTCCTTCTTATCCAAGATTTGAACAGAACCTCTTCATACGTCAAATCTTCCGCTATTTCGTCCGATTCCAACTCAATAATGTGGTTCGGTCTTCCACATATTTACGTAATATGGATATGTGAAAACGTTATGAACACGAGACATACTTGGCAGAAAGCGAGTCTATAGGCCACGCTTCTACTCGATCAAGGATTAAAATGGGCCGATAAATCGAGGATCGAGCTTTTCTCTTTCCAAATCTCGTAACCCCTTTCCATGGAGCAACACGTAACAACACACACGATCTCCTATATCGAATTCCACATCCTTTCGATGAAGATCAAGATAACTCTTTTATCGATCTTGTGAGATTTTTATACGTTGTCGGATCGTTTGAATCTTTTACGTAGTCATACGTATCAACTCCGGTCCCAACAACGTTGCTTCACCCACCTCATCCCAAAGATACTGGAGAACGACACTTTCTTCCATACAATGCTTCGAATGGAGCCATGCCAATACTTGCTTGATAACTGTTGTTGTAGGAAAACTCCATCAATGGTAAGAACTTGTCCCAACTTCCCTTGAAATCAAGGACACGTAGTCTTAATAGATCTTCAAGAGTTTGAATAGTCCTCTCCGAATCGTCCTTCCGCTCTATGGATGATATGCCGAAGCTAAATCAGAATCTGCGCTCCATAGCTTTCTCGCAAACTAACCCAAAATCGTGAAGTGAATCTTGGGTCTTGATCGAAACTATGGATACCGGCATACCATGCATCTTACAATCTCGTTTATATACATACGAGCAAGACGTTCCGTGTGTATAAGTCTCTCAGATCGGTAAGAAATGAGCGGACTTGGTCAATCTATCAACAATGACCCAAATCGCATCTATGCCTTGAGAAACCTTGGGAAGACCAGTAATGAAATCCATGGTAATGTGCTCCCACTTCCATTTTGGAATTTCAAGTTGTTGCAATGGACCTTTTGGTACTTGATGCTCCACCTTGACTCGTTGACACGTTAGACAACTTGAGATAAACAAATTATCTCTCTTCATATTGCCCCACCCAAAATGTATGTCAAGATCATGATACATTTTGGTACTCCTGGATGGATTGCAAACGGTTAGTCAGGCGCCCCATCATGATTTTATACTTTAAATCGTGTCGTTAGGAACACAAAGTCCGGAGTTGACTCAAGTATTCATTCTTCATCGATTCTTGCTTCCCAAGATCGCACCTTCTTTGACTTTCTTCCTCATACTCATCACCCCGGATCTCAGAATTTGAGCAACTTTAATTTTATCAATTAAAGTCGGTTCTACTCGTATATTTGCCATCATCACGTGGGTCCCTGGAGTCTTTATCTCTATCTCCATCCTTTGTAAGTCATACAAAATGGGCCTTTGTGTTGACAATATTGCACTCGTACCCGCATATGATCTTCTACTTAATGCGCCGCCACCACGCTCGCTTTTCCAGGATGGTATTGGATGGTATGATCATAATCTTTCAACAGTTCAAGCCAACGTCATTGTCACATGTTGAGTTCCTTTTGAGTGAAGAAATATTTAAGGCTTTTATGATCCGTAAAGATCTCCACTTTCTCCCCATATAAGAAATGCCTCCAAATTTTAAGTGCGAAGACAACAGCTGCTAACTCTAGGTCATGAGTAGGATAATTCCTCTCATATTCTTTGAGTTGTCGTGAGGCATAGGCTATGACTTTCCCATGTTGCATGAGAACACATCCCAACCCTTTGCCCGAAGCATCACTGTAGATGACAAATCCCTCCGAACCAAATAGTATTGTCAGAACAGGTGCTGAAATGAGTCTCCTCTTGAGTTCTTGAAAACTCTTCTCACATTCCTCTCTCCAACCTAACTTTGTATCTTTCCGAGTCAGCTGAGTTAGTAGAGTAGCGATTCGAGAAAACCCTTCTACGAATCTCCGATAATAACCAACTAAGCCGAGAAAGCTACGATTTGGCCATCGATTTAGGTTACTCCCACTTTGAATAGCTTCATCTTTCTTTGGTCAACAAATATTCCATGACTTGATACCACGTGCCCAAGGAATGCTACTTCCTCAAGCCAGAACTCGCATTTCTTCAACTTGGTATAAAGCTTATATTCACGAAGCTTTTGGAGTATCAGCCTCAAGTGTTCCTCATGATCTTCACGGCTTTTGGAATATATGAGGATGTCATCAATAAAGACGACCACAAAATAATCCAAATATTCCTTGAATACTCGGTTCATCATATCCATGAAGGCGGCGTAGGAGCATTAGTCAATCCAAAGGACATGACTAGAATTCATAATGCCCGCATCGAAGTTCCGAAAGCCGCCTTTTGGAATATCATCTGCTCTAATCTTCAATTGGTGATATCCTAACGAAGATCAATCTTTGAAAAGAATTTGGCTCCTTGCAACCGGGTCAAACAGTCATCAATACGTGGCAATGGGTACCTATTTTAATGGTGACATGATTCAACTCCCGATAATCAATACAAAGTCGATACTCCCATCTTTCTTCTTCACGAATGTAACAAGAGCAGACCAAGGAAAGTACTAGGGCCGAATAAAGCCAATGTCTAACAATTCCTGCAGTTGAGTCTTTAACTCCTCAAGTTCAATAGAGCCATTCGATATGGGGCTTTGGAAATGGGTTTTGTCTGGGTTCAATGTCGATACAAAATTCAATTTTACGCTCTAGGGTAGGTCGGAAATTCATTAACAATAGAAATATTATTCAAAACCGACGTATTTTTGTTTAGATCGTGACATGAGCTAAGAAAGCTTGACATCCATTTTTCAATAAACGAATAGCTTTATGGCTTGAGATAGCGATGATTGATTTTAATGGTTTGGTTGCTTGAATTCGCATAATAGGTCGATTAGGAATATGAAATGTAAGACCCCAAATTATTAATAAATGAAATTTATTTTCCTCTATTTATTATTTTGAAATAGTAAGGGTTGATTTGATTAATGTGGATAGTTATGGGTAAAATACGCAAATATTTCAATAAGCAAAGTGGTTATAAAATATTCATTATCGTCGGGAATATTCGTTTGGTCGTGGAATATTTGTCTCGGTTCGGGGAATATTCGCATTGGTAAGAATCTTTTGTGGGCCCATAACGGAAAGCGATTGGATGAAGAAAACGACAAATATAAGTTGTTTATAAATAACAGCCAGTAGTTGTTACCAAGTTATCTCTGTTGGAATACCCGATGGTTAAAACACACTAATCTGGCGTTGTTAACGATTCACACTGATTATTGCCAATTATTGATTCTTACGTGAAGAAGCACACTACTCAATAATTGTTACGATAATTACTTGTTCAAGATTTAATTTTATTGATTCAATAATTGTTGCATTGATATTTTATATTATCGTTGTTTCAATAAATTGTCATTACACAAGTATTTTCCATTATCGAAGCAATAATTCATATTATCCTAATAATATTATTAGATAACATTATTGGCAATGTCTAGAAAGTTCTGCTCTAAGGAGAGGTTTGGTCACCTAATCATACCAAGAAGGTGAAATCTTTATCGAAAGCCCCTCTTCCCTGAACTACCGTCACAAGATCTTGTGATTCTCATAATATTATTTGTGAATAATTAATTATTGATTTATATGATGAGGAAAATATTGATTTTATGTGGATATAGATGGAGAAAATTTTTAAAGTGACAATTATTGAAAATTGAAATTTTATCTTTTTCGATAAAATAATTCATTTAAATATATTATTATATTTTAATAATATAATAATGATGATATTTTTAAAATGAATGTGGGATATATGAGTATATCGAGGAAAAAGAGTATTTTGTTGCAATAAATATTAAAAATGATTTTGTGTGTCGGTAGACCCATTTCTTGACTGAAATTTGATTATAGCTTGTAAAATCGCCCGTTTATGGATTTCGGTCAATTTCTGTTTGGAATTTGGAAAAACTTTCTTTTGCAAAGTTGTAGAGAATTGAATTTCCTATAAAAAGTCGCGAGATTCAAATTTTCTGATAAAAGGGCTATTTATTATGAATTATTGAATTTCCGAAGTTCCGAAATAATTGATTTTTGAAAGTTTTAATTATTTTTATTTACAAAAACATGTTTTTCATTTTGTTTCCCTCATTTAACATGTGATAGGGGCTGAGTTCAGATGGTAAAAGCATGCGTATGAAGTTTTGGAAAAAATATAATAATATTTAATAAATTTTCTACTTTGGTGTTTTAAGCGTTTTCCTATAAATAGGGTCTTAGGTTAGAATTGAAAATCACATCGAAATCAAGTTTTCTCTCTATATTATCGAGTTTATTCTTGTGAGTATTTTGAGTATATTTTGAGTATTGTTATATCGCAAGTTCAAGTCATAGCCTATATCCTGTTTTTTAGCTAAGAGTCTTGATCTTTCGAGGTAAGGGATGTTATTTTATTCGAAAATGATATTATTTCTTCAATATCATTATCTTAAAATATTGGTTGGAAATTTTATCAAATTTGGAACTTTTTCATGTCTGGGGTTACTATTCATGAGTTACTTATTCACGAGTTACTATTCACGGGTTACTATTCACGTAGTACTATTCACGGTTAGTGATGATGTTTTTTTGGGAAATTTCTATCTTTTGGTGTCTGAGTTACTATTCACGATACCAGACTATTCACGAATCAAAGACTATTCAATCGAAAAAATGAAATTTCTTCTTTTTGTCCAAAATATCTATTCGGATACTAGCTTTGATTGTATCCATGTTTTGATCATTCTTGAATTTTACTTCACTCGATTACTTATGAAGTATTTTTGAACTTGGATTGTTTAAAATACTAATCCTTAATATTTGTTCTTTTGTTTCACTGGATTCGTTTCCTTTAAAATATTTTTCATCATCCTCAGTCCTAAATGATGATATTACTGAATATCTTTGGCCTGTAGTGCAAAGATGAATGATTTCTTGATGAATATCTTTGGCCCATAGTGCAAAGATGAACAGGTGTTGAGATGAACATGACCTATTGATTAATATCTTTGGCCCGTAGTATAAAGATGAACAGGTGTTTAGATGAACATGACCAACTGATGAATATCTTTGGCCTGTAGTGCAAAGATGAATATTTGATTCCAGATATATATTGATTGATGTTAAAGGGATAAAATATCGACGATGAACTTTTAAATTCATATATAGAAGATAGTAGTTTGCATTCTCTACTTCACTCTTCTAATGAATTGTTGTTTCCGCTGCAGTTGTTGATTTAAAACTGGTTGTCTATTGTATTCTATTAGATTTTCCCTGTTGGAGACTAACGACAATTTGTTGTATATTATCTTAGTCATAATATTCTTTACTGGGCTAGTTGAGCTCACCCTTTTCTTTTTTGTTCCATTTTTCTTCTCAGGAGGCGAGAATGTAGCGAGTACGAGTCGGGGTATGGATTGATGGTTATAGAAAGAGTTGTTTAGTAGTCCTCACTATTTTTGTAAAATAATGTATCAATAATTGTGATGGGGATCTATTTGCGTGTGGATATTGTCTAGAAGACAATAATTGTATTTAAACTCACGGTATATATGTTGTCGTATTTTGCACGACAAATGTATTAATAAAGTTGTAGTTATTTCTGTACCATGTATTTGGCGACTCAGAATAGGTTGGATGGAATGGACTTATTTTGGGGGCGTCACATGAAAGCTAACAACCTTACGAAAATAATCAATTTTTGCATGATGAGTAGTTAACCAATCAATCCCTAGAATTACATCAAATGCAAGTATTTTTAATGCAATAAGATCGACATGTAATGTGTGGGTACCAACTTGAACCAAACAAGACTTATAAACCGTGGATGTAATGAAGGTTTCTCCCAACGGAGTTTCCACAGTTAAGTCAAAGTCTAATTTCTCCGGAGTCAAATTTAATCGTTGAGCGCAAGTAGGAGAAATAAAAGAATGGGTAGAACCGGTATAAAATAAAGTGTAGACTTCGCTAGAGTTTATGATAAGCTTACTCGTGATGACCTCATTCGTTCTCCTTGCTCTTTGGGAGGTCACAACAAACGCTCCCTTGACTACTAGGCTTTGACTTTTCTCGGGGCGACCTTTGGTGCCTACATCCTAGTGAATTTGTCTTCGGTGAACGACAAAATCGGGCTAAGTGACCTTCTCTTCCACAATTATAACATGCTTTGGATGGCATCGCGTAATTTGGACTTATGTGTCCCTCCCCTCCGCATTTGAAGCATATGATAGGTGGTCTTTCTCATTCCTTAACAACGGGTGCTGGTGCTGACGTCTTTCCATCATTGTTGAATCTCCTCTTCTTGAAATGTCCATTCTTATTGTTTTGGCCCTCGATTACCACCGGTGGTTACCATTTCTAGCCTGTTGATTCCTCCACGCTTGTTGTCACCGCGCTTGGATGATCGCTTCACCGGTATTATCATTTTGCGGTTCTTTCTCTTTTGTCATTAACTCGTTATCGCTACCCACCAATCGAGAGCCTATTTACAACATCCGAATATAAACACGCTTTATGAGAAATAAGATGTTGACGTATTTCGACTTCAAACCTCTTAAAACATTCACACCATTCTCTCTTCATTATCCACCAAGTGGGATGCAAACCGGATAACTCCGTAAATTTTGCCTCGTATCATGCGACACGGTCATATTGTTTTGCTCCAATTAGATAAACTCCACCACCTTCATGTGACGAATACTTTCGGGAAAGTATTTGTCGTTGAACAGCTCTTGGAACTTCTCTCAAGACATCTTTAAGACGGCGGAGTTGAGTATGTTTTACCGATTCCCACCAAGAATCGCCAATTCAACAACATAAAGGCGTGAAGGAACCTTTTGCTCTCCTGAAAGATCCCAAGACATCAAATATCTTGGTGATCCGCTTTATCAATATAAGACCCCAACTTATTATTAATGAAATTTAATTTTCTCTATTTATTATTTTGAAATAGTAAGGGTTGATGTGATTAATGTGGATAATTAGGGGTAAAATACGCAAATACTTCAAAATAAGCAAGTGGTTATAAAATATTCATCATTGTCGGGGAATATTCGTTTGGTCGTGGAATATTCAGATCGCTTGGGAATATTCGATGACGGCGGTCTGCATGCATGTGTGGGCCCCCCATAACTGAAAGCGATTGGATGAAGAAAACGATAAATATAAGTGGTTTAAAAATAATCTACAGTAGTTATATCAAGTTATCTTTGTTAAAATACCCGGTGGTTAAAACACAAGATGACACCAGTATTGCACCAATTGTTGATTCTTACGTAGAAGGCACTACTCTCGATAATGGTCACGTGAAATTCATTATCAAGATTTTATCGAGTTAATAATTGTGCGTTGATATTTTATATTCTTTGTTGTTTCAATAATTGTCATTACACGATTTTTTTCATTATCGAAGCAATAATTCATATTATCCTAATAATATTATTAGATAACATTATTGGCAATGTCTAGAAAGTTCTGCCTAAGGAGAGGTTTGGTCACCTAATCATGCCCCAGAAGAAGAAATTTTTATTGAAAGCCCTCTTCCCTGAACCGCCTCGTTGTCAATATTGTGATTCGTAATATTATTTGTGAATAATTAATTATTGATTCATATGATGAGGAAAATATTGATTTTATGTGGATATAGATGGAGAAAAATTTTAATGTGACAATTGTTGAAAATTGAAATTTTATCTTTTTCTCGATAAAATAATTCTTTTAAATATATTATTATATTTTAATAATATAATAATGGTGATATTTTTACAACGAATGTGGGATATATGAGTATACGAGGAGGAAGAGTATTTTGTTGCAATAAATGTTTAAAACATGTTAAACATGTCAATTGGACCCCATTTATTGACCGAAATTAGATTATAAATTTTGTAAAATCCTCGTTTGTGGATTTCGGTCAATTTCTTTTGGAATTTGGAAAACTTTCTTCGCAAAGTTGTAGAGAATTGAATTTCCTATAAAAACACGCGAGATTCGAATTTTCGATGAAGGGCTATTTATTATGAATTATTGAAGTTTCAAGTCTGCGAAATAATTGATTTTTGGAAGTTTAAAATATTTTAAATAATAAAAAGTTTTTTGTTTGTTTTGTGGGCTACAACATGTGCATAATGAGCTGAGATCAGATCTAGGAAGGTGGGTGTAGAAATCTTAATATATATATTAATATTATATTAAATTTTCTCGCTTTGGTGTTCTAAAGCATTTTCCTATAAATAGGTGCTTGGGTTAGAATTGAAAATCACACCGTAAACTCAAGTTTTCTCTCTATATTATCGAGCGTATTCTTGTGAGTATTTTGAGTATACTTTGAGTATTGTTAGACGGTGCAAGTTCCTTCAAAGACTATATCCAGTATTCCAATTTAAGTACTAAATCTTTCGAGGTAAGGGATGTTAATTTCTTCTCAAATGATATTATTTCTTCAATATCATTATCTTTGAAATATTGGTTGGAACTTTTATCAAATTTGGAACTTTTTCATGTCGGGGTTACTTATTCATGAGTTACTATTCACGAAGTTACTATTCATGAATTACTATTCACGAAGTTACTATTCACGAGTACTATTCATGTAAGCGTGAAGATGTTTTTTGTGGAATTTCTATCTTTTGGTGTCTGAGTTACTATTCACGATACTCAAGACTATTCACGATATCTGACACTATTCAATTCATAAAAATGAAATTTTTTCTTTTTGTCCAAAATATCTATTCGGATACTAGCTTTGATTGTATCCATGTTTTGATCATTCTCAATTTTACACCACTATGATCATTTTTGAGGTATTTTTTGAACATGGATAAAACAAAGTACTTAATCCTTAATCCTTAATCCTTCTCATTTTGTTTCACCGGATTCGCTTTTTAAAATATTTTCATCATCCTCGATCTTAAATGATGATATTATTGAATATCTTTGGCCCAGAAAGGTCAAAGATGAATGATTTTCAAGAATATCTTTGGTCAGTAGTGCAAAGATGAGCAGTGTTTAGATGAACATGACTAATCGATGAATATCTTTGGCTCAGAGTGCAAAGATGAATATTTGATTCCGTATGTATTTTGATTGATGTTATAGGGATAAAAGATGACGATGAACTTTTAAATTCATACATAGAAGATAGTAGTTTGCATTCTCTACTTAACTCTTCTAATGAATTATTATTTCATTGCGAATATTGATTTAAAATTTGTTTGTCTATTGTATTCTATTAGATTTTTCCTGTTGAAGACTAACGATAATTTGTTGTATATTATCTTAGTCATAATATTCTTTACTACCTGGCTAGTTGAGCTCACCCTTTTCTTTTTGTTCCATTTTTCTTCTCGTGAGGCGAGAATATAAATGTACTGAGCCTGGGTATGGAATGAAGGTTTTAGAAAGAATTGTTTAGTAGTCCTCACCATTTTGTAAAATAATGTATAAATAAATGTGATGAGGATTTATTTGAGTATAGATATTGTCTAGAAGATAATATTTGTATTCAAACTCACGCTTTTCTGATTGTAATAATAAAGTTGTAGTTATTTACGCACTATGATTGACAACCTCGTAATAGGTGATGTATACCTATTTTGGGGCGCCACAATTAGTATCGAGCTTAGGATATGATCTCCATGAGATCGGGGAATAGAACTAGGAGGGAGAGACGAGTAAATCCTTCGCTAAAGGTGTCCTACCTAAGCTTATTTTTTTAGTTGGTCAAGATATAAGGATATTATGTGATATATTGATTTCCTAATTAACCCTTGTTTTATATATAGTATTTGAGAATGTCGAATCGAGAATATTAACAATGGAAATGAGACCGTGGAGACGCTCAGACTCACCAACGAGGAGAACGTGCAACAGTCGGCAATGTTCCTCCCGTGAACAACACCATTAACGAAAGCGATGATGAACGAGGGATGTTTAGATGTTTTTGCAGCTTCATGCAAAATCGCATAAGGAGACTCGTGTTCAAAATACGGAGAAATGATAGCAATTCACGGGTTGTCACAACAAGCGCTTCAAAGAGTTGGGACCACCGTAATTTAAGGGAAAGCGAGATCCGATCATGGCGGAAACACGAAGTCAAGCAAATTACCAAGATATTCGATGTCTTGGGATGGACGGAGGAACGAAGGTTCCATTCGCCACCTTTATGTTCCGTGGCGAAGGCGCATCACTCGGTGGGAGTCTGTGAAGCGCACCCATCCAAACCGCAGACTCAACATGTCTTGGGAGACGTTTAAAACTATTTAATGACAAATACTTTCCGAAAAGTGTTCGTCTATATGAAGGAAGTGGAGTTTATTAGATCGAGAGCGAAACAACATGACGGTGTCTCAAGACGAGGCAAAGTTTGCAGAGTTATCCAGTTCAGACCTCATTTGGTGGAGAATGAGGAACGATGACGCGGATGTTTCTTATAGGTTTGAAACCCTAAGATACGCCAAGATCTCATTTCTCATAAATTTTCTCTCTATTCGGATGTTGTAAATGGGCTCAATTATTAGAAATGCGAGATAACGTAGTACGGTCAACCGAGGACCACAACCAGATCGTATTCGTAGATAGCAATCAATGTAATAATGATAACCAAATGGAGAAAGAAACAGATTTTGACAAAAATGGTAACCACTCCGGTGGTAATCATGGCCATGAAAATAGAAGAAGCGAGTCGAGGAGATTTTAAAAGAGGAGATTTAACAATGACCATGTGAAGACGACAAAGGTCTTAAAGAATCGGTTCTAAGGGAGGAGAACGACCACCCCATATATGTTACAAATGCGAAAAGAGGGATATATCACCAAACCGCCCACACAATTCAAGGTATGCTATAATTATGGAAAGGAAGGACATATCGCCGAGATCAGACAAGAATAAACCTAGTTCAATGGGGACGGTGACTCAAAAGATCGTTCCCGAAAAGTCAAAGTCAACGATTCCGGAAGAAGGCGTTTGTTATGACCGGTCATAATGCGAGGAACCTAAACGAGGTGATCACGGTAAGCTATTTATAAATTCTTGCGAAGTTTATACCTTACTTGATACTGGTGGTATACCCATTCATTTATCTCTCCTGCATGTGCTCAACGCTTAAACTTGACTCCGGGATAAATTAGACTTTGACCTATCTCGTGGAAACTCCGTTAGAGAAACTTTCATCACATCCAATCGCTTATAAATCTTGTTTGATTCAAGTTGGCACCATCACCTTACCCGTTGACCTATCTCTTTAAAGATACTTGCTTTTGATGTGATTTTAGGGATTGATTGGTTAACTACTCATCATGCCAAAATTGATTGTTTTCGTAAGGTTGTTAGTTTTCATATTCCTAACCAACCCGTTGTATTTAATTCAAGCAACTAAACCATTAAAATCAATCATTTGTATCTAGTCATAAAGCTATTCGCTTATTGAAAAACGGATGTCAAGCTTTCTTAGCCCATGTTATGGATTTGAATAAAGACACGCCAAATTTAAATAATATTCTGTTGTTATTGACTTTCCCGACGATTTCAAGAACTTCCTTGCCTACCCCCGTAACGTGAAGTTGAATTCTTTATTGATCTTGAACTCGTGCACAAAGCCCATTTCTAAAACCCCATATCGAATGGCTCCTATTGAACTTCGTGAGTTAAAGGTCCAACTACGTGAATTGTTGGACATCGGTTTCATTCGTCCCAGTACATCTCCTCGGGGTGCTCTGCTTTTATTTGTAGAAGAAGAAAGACGGGAGTATGCGACTTTGTATTGACTATCGGAATTGAACCATGTCACCATCAAGAATAGGTATCCTCTACCTCGTATTGATGACTTGTTTGACCACCAGTAAGGGGCACAATTCTTTTCAAAAATCGATCTTCGCTTACGGATATCATCAAATGAAGATTAGAACCGAGGATATTCCAAAGACCGCTTTTAGAACTCCTGGTGCGGGCATTATGAATTCTTAGTCATGTCTTTCGGATCGACTAATGCTCCTCGCGCTTTCATGGATATGATGAACCGAGTATTCAAGGAATATTTGGATCGGTTTGTTGTTGTCTTTATTGATGACATCCTTATATATTCCAAAAGTCGTGAAGATCATGAGCACCATTTGAAGTCGGTACTCCAAAGGCTTCGTGAAAACAAACTATATGCCAAATTAAAGAAATGCGAGTTCGGCTTGAGGAAGTAGCTTTCCTTGGGCACGTGGTGTCGAAACATGGAGTATTTGTTGATCCGGCCAAGATTGAAGCAATACAAAGTTGGGAGCAACCGGCCGGTGGATCAAGACGTAGCTTTTTGGGCTTAGCCGTTATTATCTGAGATTCGTGGAAGGGTTTTCTCGAATCGCTACTCCATTAACTCAAATTTAACTCGGAAGGATACAAAATTCGCTTTGGAGTGAAGAATGCGAGAAAAGTTTCCAAGAGCTTAAGAGGAGACTTATTTCGACTGTTCTAACAATACCATCCGGTTCGGATGGATTTGTTATCTACAATGATGCTTCGTGCAAAGGGTTTGGATGTGTTCTCATGCAACGTAGGAAAGTCATAGCCTATGCCTCGCGACAACTTAAAGAGTATGAGAGGAATTATCCTACTCATGATCTAGAGTCAAGTGCAATCGTTTGCTAAAAAGATATGGAGGCACTATCTCAGATGGGGAGAAAGTGGAGATATATTCGCACCATAAAAGCCTTAAATATTTCTTCACTCAAAAAGAACTCAACACGCTACAATGACATTGGCTCGAGCTATTGAAAGACTACGACCACACTATTCAATACCATCCTGAAAAGCGAACGTGGTAGTGACGCGCTGAGTAGAAGATCATATGCAGAACGAACGAGTGCGATGATGTCAAGTATACGCAGAGTCAACTTTAATAGAAAAAGTTAAGGTTGCTTTCCACCAACCCGGAAATGATGCGTATGAAGAAGAAAGTACAAGAATTAGCTATTCCTAAGCGAGAATTGATGAAGAAGGAATACTTCGAGTCCACTCTGACTTTTGTGTTCCTAACGACTCGATTTGAAGTACAAGATTATGATGGAGGCACACAATACACCATTTGCAATCCATCCCGGAAGTACTAAAATGTAACGTGATCTTCGACATACATTTTGGTGGAACAATATGAAGAGAGAGATTGCAAAGTTTATCTCAATGTGTTTAACTTGTCAACGTGTAAAGGCGAGCATCTAGTACCTAAGGGTCCGTTGAACCACTTGAGATTCCGAAATGGAAGTGGGAACACATTACCATGGATTTCAAGACGGGTCTTCCTACGGTTTCTCGTGGCATCAATGCTATTTGGGTTATTGTTGATAGATTAACCAAGTCTGCTTTCATTTCTTGCCGACACGGAGACTTATTCACTTGAACGCCTTCTTGCTAGTATGACGTGAATGAGATTGTGAGGTTGCATGGCATGCCTCAGATCCATAGTTTCAGATCGTGACCCAAGATTCACTTCAAGATTTTGGGTTAGCTTGCAAAAAGCTATGGGCACGGATTTACGATCTGGCTCGCATACCATCCTCAAACCAGACGGACAATCGAAAGGACTATTCAAACTCTTGAAGATTTATTAAGACTCTGTGTCCTGAACTTCAAGCGGATTGGGATAAGTATTTATCATTGGTGGAATTCTCCTACAACAACAAAGCTTATCGAAGCAAGTATAGGTGTAGCTCCATTTGAAGCATTATATGGACGAAAGTGTCGCTTCCCAAAGATGTTGGGACGAGGTGGGTGAAGCAACACCGTTGGGACCCGAGTCAGTACGTACGTATGACTACGAAAAAGATCCAAATGATTCGACAACGATACAAACCAAGACAAGATCGACAAAAGAGTTATGCGGATCTTCATCGAAAGGACGTGGAATTTAGTGTAGGGGATCATGTATTATTGCGAAGTTGCTCCATGGAAGGGAGTTACAAGATTTGGGAAGAGAGGAAAGCTCAATCCACGATTTATTGGTCCATTTCAAATTCTCGACCGAGTAGTAGAAATGTAGCCTATGACTTGCGTTACCTCTCCAAGTATGTCTCGTGTTCATAATGTGTTTCACATATCCGTCATTTCAAATATGTGAAAGACCAACCACGTTATAGAATTATTGATGCTTACGTGAGAAGTCACTCACCGGTATGCTTTCAATTATTGCAACAAAGAATTGTTGCATCATATCTCTTATATTATTGATTCAATTATTGTCACAAGATTATCCTCAGATAATATGTTATAAAGATTAAATCAATAATTAAGACGACAAGTTATAAATGATTAATAATTGTTGAAAGATTAAATATGTGTTGATTAAAAATAAAATGATTTGTGGTAATATTTATTCAATCCTTGATATATAAAAGAGTCTCATTATGAGACGTTTGTGGTAAGTTTGATTATTTTATGGGGGCCCATATGTCATCATCTAAGAGTCTCTTCACAATAAGAATTACCTTCGTCAAATAGTAATTACCTTCGCAATAGTAATTACCTTTTACCGACGCCAAACCACTTGCCGTTTATATTACAAAAGGCCGAGCCACTTTTTGTTTCACATTACAAAAGCGCCGAACCACTTGTCGTTTCACATTATAAAGGCCAAAACCACTTTTCTTTTCACATCACTACCGTCAAGCCACTTGCCTTTTCACATGGCAAAAGCTTTAAGCTAGAAATCTTCTATAAATAGAGGCCTAGTGCTTCATTATTTTCACGAATTCATTCAAGCTATAAAGAGAGAAAGTATAGAGAGAATAAGAGAGAGAAGAAGAGTATTTTGTTACTACACTACTTTGCAGATTCAATCTCCTATTAAAAGTAAGGGGTGTTATTCTTTCTTATTCATGAAGAGAACTGTTGTTATTCCATTGCTTATTATTCTGGAATAACCTCGTATAATGTGGTTTACCCTATACTTGGTGACATTCTTCTATTATTCTGTTGGAACATCCTCATGCATGTGTTTTACACATTCTGACCGGGTTCCGCTTTTTATTATTATTATTCTTGGAACATACCGTCTGTGTTTTACGCCGGACTGGTTCCATTATTTATTATTCATTTGAATATCCTCGCTTTATGCGTTTTACGCCGGGACCGGTTCCGTTATTTATTATTCTCATTGAAATAACTCGCATGATGAACCGAGTATTCAAGAAATATTCGGATCACTTTGTGGTCGCCTTTATTGATGACATCCTTATTTATTCCAAAAGCGGTGAAGATCATGAGCAACACTTGAGGTCGACACTCCAAAAGCTTCGTGAATATAAGCTTTATGCCAAGTTAAAGAAATGCGAGTTCGGGTCAAGAAGTAGCATTCCTTGGGCACGGGTATCAAGTCATGGAATATCCGTTGACCCAAAGAAAGATTGAAGCTATTCAAAGTCGGGAACAACTTAAATCGATGACCGGCACGTAGCTTTCTCGGTTTATTTGGTTATTATCGAGATTCGTGGAAGGATTTTCTCGAATCGCTACTCCATCGACTCGAAAAGATACAAAGTTCGGTTGGAGCGAAGAATGTGAGAAGAGTTTTCAAGAACTCAAGAGAGACTTATTTCAAAGACTGCTCGACAATACCATCCGCTCTTTGAGGATTTGTCATCTACATGCGATGCTTCTCGCAAAGGGTTGGGATGTGTTCTCATGCAACATGGAAAAGTTATAGCCTATGCCTCGCGACAACTCAAAGAATATGAGAGGAATTATCCTACTCATGATCTAGAGTTGGCAGCTGTTGTCTTTGCACTTAAAATTTAGAGGCATTACTTGTATGGGGAGAAAGTGGAGATCTTTACGGATCATAAAAGCCTCAAATATTTCTTCACTCAAAAGGAACTCAACATGCGACAACGACGTTGGCTTGAACTGTTGAAAGATTATGATCATACCATCCAATACCATCCTGGAAAAGCGAACGTGGTAGGCGACGATTGAGTAGAAGATCATATGCAAGTACGAAAAGCGATATTGTCAACGCAGAGCCCATTTTGTGTGACTTGCAAAGGATGGAGATAGAGTTAAAGACTCTAGGGACGCATGTGATGATAATGAGTATACAAGTAGAATCGACTTTAATCGATAAAGTTAAAGTTCGCTTTCCTACGCACACGGAGCTAATGCGTATGAGTAAATAAAGTGCAAAGGTGCTATGCCTTGGGAGCAAGAATCGATGAAGAAGGAATACTTCGAGTCAACTCCGCACTTTGTGGTTCCTAACGACCTTGATTTAAAGTATAATATCATAATGGAGGCGCACAACACACCATTTGCAATCCATCTCGGGAGTACCAAATGTATCATGATATTCGGCTATACATTTTGGTGGAGCAATATAAAGAGCGAGATAGCGCTTTTTATCTCAAGGTGTCTAACTTGTCAATGAGTTAAAGCGAGCATCAAGTACCAAAAGGTCCATCAGAACCACTTGAAATTCCGAATGGAAGTGGGAGCACATTACCATGGATTTCGCTTCTGCGGCCTTCCTAAGGTTTCTTAAGGCATAGATGCGATTTGGGTCATTGTTGATAGATTGACCAAGTTCCGCTTTCATTTCTTACCGATACGAGAAACTTATACACTTGAACGCCTTGCTTCAGATGTATATAAACGAGATTGTAAGATCGCATGGTATGTCGGTATCCATAGTTTCCGATCGAGACCCAAGATTCACTTCACGATTTTGTGTTAGTTTGCAAAAAGCTATGGGCACAAACTTATGATTTAGCTCGGATATCATCCTCAAATGTAATTTTACAAATGGAGAGGACTATTCAAACTCTTGAAGATCTATTAAGACTCGTGTCCTTGATTTCAAGGGAAGTTGGGACAAGTTCTTACCATTGGTGGAGTTTTCCCTACAACAACAGCTTATCAAACAAGTATTGGCATGGCTCCATTTGAAGCGTTGTATGGAAGAAAGTGTCGCTCTCCAAAGATATCTTTGGGATGAGGTGGGTGAAGGTGAAACAACGTTGTTGGGACCGGAGTTGGTACGTATTGACTACGGAAAAGATTCAAACGATCCGACAACGTATAAAAACCTCACAAAATCGATAAAGAGTTATACCGATCTTCATCGAAAGGACGTGGAATTCGATATAGAGATCATGTGTTGTTAAGAGTTGCTCCATGGAAAGGAATTACAAGATTCGGAAAGAGAGGAAACTCAATCCTCGATTCATCTATTCCATTTTAATCCTCGATCGAGTAGGAATCGTGGCCTATAGACTCGCTTTTCTGCTTGAAGTATGTCTCGTGTTCATAACGTTTTTCACATATCCATGTTACGTAAATATGTGAAAGACCCGAACCATATTATTGAGTTAGAACCGGACGAAATAGCGGAAGATTTGACGTATGAAGAGGTTCCTGTTCAAATCTTGGATAAGAAGGAACATATTCTACGCTCCAAGGTTATACCTCAAGTCAAAGTTTTGTGGAGGAACCACGATGTTGAGGAAATGACTTGGGAGTTAGAATCAAATGAAATCAAGGTATCCTTACCTCTTCGACATACCAGGTACATACCCTAATTTCGAGGGCGAAATTTCATAAGAAGGGGAGGTTGTAAGAACCCAACTTTTATAAATAAAGATGAATTTTCTATAAATATTATTTTTGAATATTATGGAATAAATTTGATATAATGTTATAGTTGTGGGTAATATTTATAAATTTTGCAAAGTAAGCAAGTTGTTATAAAATATTCGTTTGGTCGGGGAATATTCTTTTTGTCGGGGAATATTCGTACGACGACTCAATTATTGGTGGACCCCACAACGGAAGTATTGTCGTAGTTAGAAAACAACAAAATTATCTTTCTATAAAAATAACTAAGAAAGGTGTTAACGTTAAAACTGTTGAACTACCCCGTAGTAAAAAAGTACAAAGAATACGCTGTAGTTGTATAAGAAGCACACGATATTGATTATCGATGCTTACGTGAGAAGTCACTCATCTATGCTCAATTATTGCAACGAAGAATTCTTTGCGATCATATCTCTTATATTATTGATTCAATTATTGTCACAAGATCATCCGTATAATATGTTATAGTATTAAATCAATAATTGAGACGACAAGTTATAAATGATTAATAATTGTTGAAAGATTAAATATGTGTTGATTAAAATAAAATGATTTGTAATAATATTTATTCAATCCTTGATGTATATAAAGAGTCCATTATGAGACGTTTGTGGTAAGTTTGATTATTTTATGGGGGCCCATATGTCATCATCTAAGAGTCTCTTCGTCAATAAGAATTACCTTCGTCGATAAGTAATTACCTTTGTGAATAGTAATTACCTTCGTCGATAGTAATTACCTTTTACCGTATTGCAAACCACTTGCCGCTTTCATATTATAAAGCGCCGAGCCACTTGTCGTTTCACATTACAAAGGCCGAACCACTTGTCGCTTAACATTACAAAGCGCCAAACCACCACTTTTCTTTTCACATCACCAAATAAGTCAGCCACTTTTTTTTTTCACATGGCAAAAGCTAAGCTAGAAATATTCTATAAATAGAGGCCTAGTGCTTCATTATTTTCACGAATTCATTCAAGCTATAGAGAGAGAAAGTATAGAGAGAATAAGAGAGAAAGAAGAAGAGTATTTTGTTATTACACTACATCAAGCGTTATTCAATCTCCTACTAAAAGTAAGGAGTGTTATTCTTTTCTTATTCATGAAGAGAACTGTTGTTATTCCATCGCTTATTATTCTCATTGGCATAACTCAGTAATCGTGGTTTACCCTATACTTGGTGACATTCTTCTATTATTCTCGTTGGAACATCCTCGTTTATATGTTTTACAATCGACCGGTTCCGCCTTTATTATTATTCTGCTGGAACATCCTGTCATGTGTTTTTTACGCCGGACTGGTTCCATTCTTTATTATTCTGTTGAATATCCTGTCTGCATGCGCTTTTACGCCGACCGGTTCCGTTATTTATTATTCTCGTTGAATAACTCAGATGTATGCGGTCCACCGCGCATATACGGTGATTTCTTTTGTTATTCCATTCTTTATTATACCCAAATGGTTAAAACTTTGACTTCTATACTCCATGAAATTAGTGGAATATCCTTGATATTTCAAGGCTTCATCCAAAGATCCTTTCATGGAAATATTCTTCTCAAGATTCTTGAATTTTACTCTACAAAGCGAAGATCATGTTGACGATTTGGATGTTATTGGTTACTAGATAAATTAATTCTTAAACTTGTTTTATTGAATTCTTATATCATTGTCATCATCCTCATGTTTATATTATGTTGAAAGTCATCTGTTTCTGTAGTGCATAGATGGACTTGGTATGATTATGACTCGAGAGACTATTCTTGTAATCATGACCGTAATGTTACAAATGATGTGGTAAAAAGTCTCGAAGGGCCTGTAGTGCA
Organism: Panax quinquefolius; assembly: GCA_020205615.1. Taxonomy (NCBI): domain Eukaryota; kingdom Viridiplantae; phylum Streptophyta; class Magnoliopsida; order Apiales; family Araliaceae; genus Panax; species Panax quinquefolius. Next base: position 115,190,313 of record CM035170.1, read on the forward strand.
TTGATGGACAGCTTGTTGGCATGATCATGACCATTAATGAATACACAAATATTCTCGGCCGTAGGTGCGTGAATAATTGTGGTCGTGATACTAAAGAATATCTTTGGTCGTAGTGTAGTAAGGTGATTCGATGATGTGGAATATTTATTAAAGTTGAGTCTCAAATATAACAAAGATGAAAAACCTTTTAAATCATAAAAGATAGTAGATTTTATTTTCTACTTGACTCTTTTAATGGATTCTTTGGTTCATTGTAGTTAAACTTGATGTTCATTATATTTTATCGCTTTAACATCGTTTCAGGCTAATGATAATTTATTCTGCATTATCTTAGTCATAATATTTTCTTCGAGCTAGTTGAGCTCACCCTTTCTTTCACCGTTCTCTTCGTGAAATGAGAATATAGTTGGGACGAAAGCCTGGGGAACGAGATAAATGGTCAAGAGGATAAGATTAGTAGTCCTCACTATTCTCGTGAAATAGTGTGAAAATAATTGTAATGAGGACTCTTTTTTTGAGTTTGTATAATATCTAGTAGACAATATTTGTATTCAAACTCACGCTTTATGTCGATTGTACACAACAGTTTATATTAATAAGTTGTATTTAAATTACATACTATGTATCCGACTACCCAAGATGGGTGATGTATACCTAATTTTGGGGTGTCACATTATATGTCCCTCATCTCCGCATCTCAGAAGCATCTAACGGACGATTGTTTCTCCTCTCCCTAGAATTTGTTTCGTGTCTTGGTCTTTATTCTACGCTTTCCGTCCATCGTTAAATCTTCTTTCTTGAAATTTCCACTTGAATCATTTCTTCTATTATTCTTGGCCATGATTACCACCGAAGTGGTTACCATTTCGCATGATAATTTCTTCCACGATGGTTATCATTGTTCAGATGACCGCTGTCACCGGTGACGATTATTATCGTGTTGTTGCTCGTTATCCTTCGGTTTGGTGGGCTCGTTATCGCAAGACCACTAACCGAGCCTTATTCACAACATCCTAATATAAACAAAGTTTGTGAGAAATGAGGTATTGACGTATTTCAGGTTTCAACCCTCACAGAAATATTCGTGTCATTTGTTCCTCATTATCAACCAAATGGGATGCAAATCGGGATAACTCCGCAAACTTAGCTTCGTACTGTGACACGTTCATATTGTTTTGCTCCAGCTTGATGAACTCAACCTCCTTCATGTGACAAATACTTTCGGGAAAGTACTTGTCATTGAACAATTCTTAAAACTTCTCCCAAGACATCTTTAGTGCGGCAGTTTGAGTACGTTTTACCAATTTCCACCAGTAATCTGCATCTCCTCGTAACATAAAGGTGGCAAAGGGAACCTTTTGCTCCTCAGAACATCCCAAGACATCAAATATCTAGGTGATCTGCTTTATCCACGTCTCGGCCGTAAGTGGTTCTGGCTTTCCCAAAAACTCCGGTGATCCCAGCTCCTTGAACTACTTAGCGGTGACCAACTGTGGGTTGCCATTGTTTCCACCTACATTATGAACAGGAGTCACCCTCGTTTGGTGTTGCATGAATTCTAAAAAGCTCCTAAATGTACCGTCGTTCGTCATTTGGTCGGTGCCGTTGTTCACCTGAGGATTATTGCCATCCTGATTCACATTAACCTGGGTATTGATAGTTGGTGACTCAACGGTCTTATATGCTTCATTGCTTATCACAACATTTTTAGATGCCATTTTCAAACACTGCAACAAAACAAAGGTTAATTGACATGTCACATATTATGCCTATACTCAAACCGGCCAAATAAATACCAAACAAACTTAGGTAGGACATACTAGCAAAGGAATTTCCCATCTCTCCCCTCCTAGTTCTAGTCTCACATTTTAGCTAGGGATCATATCCCTAAGCTCTGATACCAACTGTGACGCCCCCAAAATAGGTATACAACACCCATTCTGAGTCGCCAAATACATGGTACAGAAAGCAAACTATAACTTCAATAATACAATTGTCGTGCAAAATACGACAACACATACTATGAGTTTAAATACAAATATTGTCTTCTAGACAATATCCACACTCAAATAAGTCCTCATTACAATTATTCAAACACTATTTTACATAAATAGTGAGGATCGCTAAAACATCTTTGTAAAACCCCAACTTTTTGAATAAAGATGAATTTTCTATAAATATTATTTTGAATATTATGGAGTGAAATTGATATAATAGTTGTGGGTAATATTTATAAATTTTGCAAAATCACGCAAGTTGTTATATAATATTCGATTGGTCGGGGAATATTCGTTTTAACAGGAATATTAGTACAACGGCACAATCATTGGTGGACCCATTAAACGAAATTATTGTTTGGATTGAGAAAACGACAAAAATATTTTATGAAAATAACGGCGGAAGTTTTACTGTTAATCGTTGAAACACCCTGTTAAAGAAGTGCGAATACGCGTGGTTGCATAGTAGCACCAGTATTAATTATTGATGCTTAAGTGATAAGTCACTCAGCTTTTGTTGGTATTATTAATGTAATAATACGTAAAATCTTTTTATATAAAATAGAATACTTTTATAAAGTTATTCTATAAATAGAATATATTATATTCTATTATGCATAAGTGTTATATAAAGGTTGCAGACAAGTGTTTTTGCATAAGTAAAATCTTTTATAAAGTTATTCGCTTTTATTAGATTATAAATAGAATATATTATATTTTATTTTGCTTTAAATATGGATCGTCAGATTAAAGTAAATAAATCTCGAATTGCTCATGAGTTAGTTACTTATGCATTCCATTTTTCTATAAATAGAAGCTCATTCATTCATTATTTTCTTACGAATTCAATTTGAAACTCTGTAGAGATAAACTATAGAGAGAAGAAGAAAGTATTCTCGCTACTTCACTACTTATATATCCAAAGATTTTCTTCTTAAGGTAGGAAATATTATTTGTTGTATTCGTAAGGGGTGTTATTCGTTCTTATTCATGAAGGGAACTCATTGTTATTCCATTGCTTATTATTCTCATTGGAATAACTCAGTATACGCGGCTCTACCCTATACTTGGTGACATTCTTCTATTCCGCCTTTTCTATTCTCATTGGAATATCCTGTTCAGGCATTTTACGCCGGGACTTCGATTCCGCCTTTATTATTCTCGTTGGAATATCCTGTCAGGCGCTTTTATGCTTAATTCTGGGTTCCGCTTTTATTATTATTCTTGGAACATCCTGTCAAGGCGTTTCTGCCGGGACTGATTCCGCCTTTATTAATATTATTGGAATAACTCTGCCTCATGCCAAGTACCGCATGCACGGGTGATTTCGTTGTTATTCCATTCTTTATTATTCTCGCTGGAACATCCCGCTTGGCATTGCGAATTTCACCGACTCGTTCCTTTATTTAGTATTCTATTGAATAACTCCGCTGCATGGCACCGCATGCATGGTGATTTCTTTTTTGTTATTCCATTCTTTATTATACTCGGTTGGTTAAAGTTTTGACTTCTATACTCCATGAAATTAGTAGAATATCCTTGATATTTGCGGCTCATCCAAAGATCTTTTTATGGAAATATTCTTCTCGATCATTCTTGAATTTTACTCTACAAAGCAAAGATCATGTTGACAATTTGGACATTAGTAGTTCTTGGACAAATTAATTCTTGAACTTGTTTTATTGAATTCTTATATCATTGTCATCATCCTCATGTTTATATTATGTTGAAAGTCATCTCGTATTTTGTAGTGCATAGATGGACTTGATATGATTATGATCGTGGATTATTCGGTGTAATCATGACCGTAATGTTACAAATAATGTGGTAAAAGTTCTCATTGGCCTGTGTAGTGCATTGATGGACGATTGTTGGCATGATCATGACCATTAACGAATACACAAATATTCTTGGCCCGTAAATGCATGGATAATTGTGGTCGTGATACTAAAGAATATCCTTGGCCGTAGTGCAGGGGTGATTCGATGATGTGAAATATTTATTAAGTTGAGTCTCAGCGATAATGATGATGTAAAACCTTTTAAATCATAAAAGATAGTAGATTTTATTTTCTACTTGACTCTTTTAATGGATTGCTTGTTCACTGCGCAGCTTAAACTTGATGTCTATTATATTTTATCAGTTTAACATTGTTGGAGACTAATGATAATTTATTCTGCATTATCTTAGTTATAATATTTCTTACTGGGCTAGTTGAACGCACCCTTTCTTTCACTCTTCTCTTCAGGAAATGAGAATATAGCTGAAACGAGTCAGGGAATGGAGTGATGGTCCAGAGGATAGTATTAGTAGTCCTCACTATTCTGTGAAATAGTGTGATAATAATTATAATGAGAACTCCTTTTGAGTTTGTATAATCTCTAGTAGATAATATTTGTATTCAAACTCACAGCTTATGTTTGTCGTTGCATACCTGACAGTTGTATTAGTAAGTTGTATTTGAATTACGTACTATGTATCCGGCGACCCAAGATGGGTGATGTATACCTAATTTTGGGGCGCCACGGTTTGGTATCAAAGCTTGGGATATGATCCTCGCCAAGATGTGAGACTAGAACTAGGAGGGAGAGACGGGAATTCCTTCGCTAGTATGACCTACTTAAATTTATTTTGTATTTAAATTGGTTAGTCATAGTTTAGAGATATTATGTTATATGTCAATTAACCTTTGTTTTGTGGCGATGTCTCAAAATGACATCCAAAATGTTGAGAATAAGAATGGAGCACAAGAGACCGTTGAGTCTCCACATATCAATAATCGTGAGAATGTGCATCGTGGAGGCGATAATCCTCATGCAAAAACAACAACACCACCAATACTTGAATGATGGATTGTTCGTAGAGGCTTTATGCAATTCATGCAACCAAGCAAGCAGAAAGCCGCGATCTCATCCAAAATGTAGGTGGAAACACTTGAAACTCTCAGGTCACCGCTAAACAGCTTTAAGGAGCCTGGGACCACCGGAGTTTAAGGGAGAGCCAAAACCACTTATGGCGTAAGCATTGATTGTGACGCCCCCAAAATAGGTATACATCACCTATTCTCGAAGTTGTCAATACATGGTACGTAAACAACTACAACTTTATTATTACAACCGTAAAATCGTGAGTTTGAATACAAATATTATCTTCTGTACAATATCTATACTCAAATAAATCCTCATCACATTTATTGATACATTATTTTACAAAAATGGTGAGGACTACTAAACAATTCTTTCTAAAACCTTCATTCCATACCCCCAGGCTGCATCTTCGCTATATTCTCGCCTCCCGAGAAGAAAAAATGGAACAAAAAGAAAAGGGTGAGCTCAACTAGCCCAAGAAGAATATTATGACTAAGATAATATACAACAAATTATCGTTAGTCTTCAACAGGAAAAATCTAATAGAATACAATAGACAACAAATTTTAAATCAATATTCGCAATGGAAATAATAATTCATTAGAAGAGTTAAGTAGAGAATGCAAACTACTATCTTCTATGTATGAATTTAAAAGTTCATCGCCTATCTTTTATCCCCAGAACATCAATCAATATACATCCTGAATCAAATATTCATCTTTGCACTATAGGCCAAAGATATTCATCATTGGTCATGTTCATCTAAACACTGCTCATCTTTGCACTACTACCAAAGATATTCTTCAGAAATCATTCATCTTTGCACTACAGGGCCAAAGATATTCAATAATATCATCATTTAAGACCGAGGATGATGAAAATATTTTTAAAGAAACGAATCCAAAGGAAACAAAAATGAGAAGGATTAAGGATTAAGGATTCGTACTTTGTTTTATCCATGTTCAAAAATACCTCAAAAATGATCATAGTGGTGTAAAATTCAAGAATGATCAAAACATGGATACAATCAAAGCTAGTATCCGTAATAGATATTTTGGACAAAAAGAAGAAATTTAATTTTTCTATGAATAAAGGTCGATACGTGAATAAATAGTCAGATATGCGTGAATAGTAACTCTCGCACCAAAAGATAGAAATTCCACAAAAACATCTTCACGCTTCATGAATAAGACTTTCGTGAATAAGAATCGTGAATAAAAGATCTCATGAATAAGAACTCGTGAATAAGAACTCATGAATAAGAACTCATGAATAGTAACCCCGATATGAAAAAGTTCCAAATTTGATAAAAAGTTCCAACCAATATTTCAAAGATAATGATATTGAAGAAATAATATCATTTGAGAAAAATTAACATCCCTTACCTCGAAAGATTAAGACTTCTAAATTTGAATACCGGGTATAGTCTTCAAGGAACTTGCACCGCCTAACAATACTCAAAGTATACTCAAAATACTCACAAGAATACGCTTCGATAATATAGAGAGAAAACTTCAGCTTCGGTGTGATTTTCAATTCTAACCCAAGACCCTATTTATAGAAAATGCTTAGAACACCAAAGCGTAAAATTTAATATAATATTAATATATATATTAAGATTTCTACGCCCACCTTTCTAGATCTGATCTCAGCTCATTATGCACATGTTGTAGCCCACAAAACAAACAAAAAAAAACGTTTTATTATTTAAAATATTTTAAACTTCCAAAATCAATTATTTTGAGCTTCAAACTTCAATAATTCATAATAAATAGCCCTTCTATCGTAAAATTTCGAATCTCGCTAGTTTTTATAGGAAATTCAATTCTCTACAACTTTGCGTAAGAAAGTTTTTCTAAATTCCAAACAAAATTGACCGAAATCCACAAACGGGATTTTACAGCTATAATCAAATTTCACTCAATAAATGGGGTCCAATCGACATGTTTAACATGTTTTAAACATTTATTGCAACAAAAATACTCTTCCTCCTCAGATACTCATATATCCCACATTCGTTGTAAAAATATCACCATTATTATATTATTAAAATATAATAATATATTTAAAAGAATTATTTTATCGTAAAAAGATAAAATTTCAATTTTCAACAATTGTCACATTAAAATTTTTCTCCATCTATATCCACATAAAATCAATATTTTCCTCATCATATGAATCAATAATTAATTATTCACAAATAATATTACGTAATCACAATATCGACAACCAGCGCTTTCAGAGAGGGGCTTTCCAATAAGAATTTTTTCATCATGCATACCGCAATTAGGTGACCAAACCTCTTCTTAGATGTAACTTTCTAGTTATTGCCAATAATGTTATCTAATAATATTATTCGATAATATGAATTATTGCTTCGATAATAAAAAATCTTATCGTGTAAATGACAATTATCAAACAACCGCAATATAAAATATCAACGCAGTTAAATTATTAACTCAATAAAATACCGAATAAGAATTATCGTGACCATTATTGAGTAGTGCCTTCTTACGTAAGAATCAACAATTGGTACTGCATACCGTATCTTCTTTGTTTTAACCACCGGTATTTTAACATATTAATAATGTGAACAATTATTTTATTTTGAAGTATTTATATTTTACCCCTAACTATCCACATTAATCACATCAACCCTTACTATTTCAAAATAATAAATAGAAAATTAAATTTCATTAATAATAAGTTGGGGTCTTACAACCTCCCTCCTTATGAAATTTCGTCCTCGAAATCGACGTCGTGCACTGTGTTTTCAAAATGTGAGGATACCTCGCTTTCATTTCCGCTTCCAATTCCCGTGTCATTTCTCTATAGCATGATTCCTCCACAAAACTTTAACTTGTGGTATGACCTTTCAAGCGTAGGACATGCTCCTTCCTATCCAAGATCTTGACAGTACCTCCTCATACGTTAAGTCTTCTGGCTATTTCGTCTTGGTTCTAATTCTATAACGTGGTTCGGTCTTTCACATATTTACGAAAGCATGATATATGAAACACATTATGAACACGAGACATACTTGGAGGTAACGCAAGTCTATAGGCTACATTTCCTACTCGGTCAAGAATTTGAAATGGACCAATAAATCGTGGATTGAGCTTTCCACTTTCCCAAATCTTGTAACTCCCTTCCATGGAGCAACTCGCAATAATACATGATCCCCTACACTAAATTCCACGTCCTTTCGATGAAGATCCGCGATAACTCTTTTGTCGATCTTGTGCCGCTTTGTATACGTTGTCGAATCATTTGGATCTTTTTCGTAGTCATACGTACTCAACTCGGGTCCCAACAAAGGTTGCTTCACCCACCTCGTCCCAACATACCTTGGAGAGCGACACTTTCGTCCCATATAATGCTTCAAATGGAGCTACACCTATACTTGCTCGATAACTGCTTGTTGTAGGAGAATTCCACTAATGATAAATACTTATCCCAACCGCCCTTGAAGTCTAGGACACACGAGTCTTAATAAATCTTCAAGAGTTTGAATAGTCCTTTCGATTGTCCGTCCGCTTGAGGATGGTATGCCGAATCAATCGTAAAACTGCGCTCCCATAGCTTTTTGCAAGCTAACCCAAAATCTTGAAGTGAATCTTGGGTCACGATCCGAAACTATGGATACAGGCATGCCATGCAACCTCACAATCTCATTCACGCATATACTAGCAAGACGCTCAAGTGAATAAGTCTCCGACGGCAAGAAAAATGAGCGTACTTGGTTAATCTATCAACAATAACCCAAATAGCATTGATGCCACGAGAAACCGTAGGAAGACCCGTGAACGAAATCCATGGTAATGTGTTCCCACTTCCATTTCGAATCTCAAGTGGTTGCAACGGACCCTTAGGTACTAGATGCTCCGCTTTACACGCCGACAAGTTAAACACATCGAGATAAACTTTGCAATCTCTCTCTTCATATTGTTCCACCAAAATGTATGTCAAGATCACGATACATTTTAGTACTTCCGTGATGGATTGCAAATGGTGTATTGTGTGCCTCCATCATAATCTTGTACTTCAAATCGTAGTCGTTAGGAACACAAAGTCTAGAGTAGACTCAAGTATTCCTTCTTCATCAATTCTCGCTTAGGAATAGCTCCTTCTTGTAGATTTCTTCTTCATATGCGATCATTTCCGGCCTGTGGGCTCGAAAGAACCTTAACTTTTTCTATTAAAGTCGACTCTACGCGTATACTTGACATCATCGCACTCGCTCCTCGCGATATGATCTTCTACTCAACGCGTCCGCCTACCACGCTCGCTTTTCCAGATGGTATCAATAGTGTGGTCGTAGTCTTTCAATAGCTCGAGCCAATGTCATTTGCCAGCATGTTGAGTTCTTTTTTTGTGAAGAAATATTTAAGGCTTTTATGGTCCGAATATATCTCCACTTTCTCCCCATATGATAGTGCCTCCATATCTTTAAGCGCTGGCAAACGATCACCGCTAACTCTAGATCATGAGTAGGATAATTCCTCTCATACTCTTTAAGTTGTCGCGAGGCATAAAGCTATGACTTTCCCACGCCAGATGAGAACACATCCTAACCCTTTGCCTCAAGCATCGTCAGAGATAACAAATCCATCCGAACTAGATGGTATTGTTAGAACAGTGCCAAAATAAGTCTCCTCTTAAGCTCTTGGAAACTTTTCTCGCATTCTTCGCTCCAAACGAATTTTGTATCCTTCCGAAGTTAGTCGAGTTAATGGAGTAGCGATTCGAGAAAACCCTTCCATGAATCTCCGATAATAACCAAATTTAAGCCCAAAAAGCTACGTATTTCATCCACCGACTTTCTTGCTGTCTCTAACTTTGTATTGCTTCAATCTTCACGGATCAACAAATACTCCATGTTTCGACACCACGCGCCCAAGAAAAGCTACTTCTCGCCGTAACTCGCATTTCTTTAATTTGGCATATAGTTTGTTTTCACGAAGCCTTTGAGTACCAAATTTCAAATGGTGCTCATGATCTTCACGACTTTTTGGAATATATAAGGATGTCATCAATAAAGACAACAACAAAACGATCCAAATATTCCTTGAATACTTGGTTCATCATATCCATGAAAGTCAAGAGAGCATTAGTCATCCGAAAGACATGACTAAGAATTCATAATGCCCGTATCGAAGTTCTAAAGGCGCTTTGAATATCCTCGCCTAATCTTCAAATTGATGATATCCGTAACGAAAGATCAATTTTTGAAAAGAATTGTGCCCTCAGAATCGGTCAAACAAGTCATCAATACGAGGTAGAGGATACCTATTCTTGATGGTGACATGGTTCAATTCCCGATAGTCAATACAAAGTCGCATACTCCCCGCCTTTCTTCTTTACAAATAAAACAGAGCACCCCAAGGAGATGTACTAGATTTAATGAAACCGATGTCCAACAATTCTCGTAGTTGGACCTTTAACTCCTCAAGTTCAATAGAGCCATTCGATATGGGGTTTTAGAAATGGGCTTTGTACTGTGTTCAAGATCAATAAAGAATTCAACTTCACGCTCGGGGTAGACCGGAAGTTCTTCTGAAATACGTCGGAAAGTCAATAACAACAGAATATTATTTAAATTTGACGTGTCTTTATTCAAATCCATAACATGGGCTAAGAAAGCTTGACATCCGCTTTTCAATAAACGAATAGCTTTATGACTAGATATGATGGTGATTGATTTTAATGGTTTAGTTGCTTGAATTGCATAACAGTTGGTTAGAATATGAAAACTAACAACCTTACGAAAACAATCAATTTTGGCATGATGAGTAGTTAACCAATCAATCCCTAAAATCACATCAAAAGCAAGTATCTTTAAAGAGATAGGGTCAATGGTAAGTAAGTGATGGTGCCAACTTGAATCAAACAAGATTTATAAATGATGGATGTGATGAAAGTTTCTCCTAACGGAGTTTCCACAGATAGTCAAAGTCTAATTTATCCTGAGTCAAGTTTAAACGCTGAGCACACGCAGAGAGATAAATGAATGGGTAGCACCCCAGATCAAGTAAGGTATAAACTTCGCAAGAATTTATAAATAGCTTACCCGTGATCACCTCGCTTAGGTTCCTCGCATTATGACCAAATCAACAAACGCCTTCTTCCGAATCGTTGACTTTGACTTTTCCGGGATGATCTTTTGAGTCACCGTCCCTCATTAACTAGGTTTTCATTCTCAGATAATCTCGAGCGATATGTCCACCCTTTTCCACAATTATAGCATACCTTGAATTGTTGTGGGCGCTTGATCGATATGTCCCTCTTTTCCGCATTTGTAATATACGACCGGTGGTCGCTTCTCCTCCCTTAGAACCGATTCTTTCACGCAAGACCGCTGCCTTCACATGGTCATTGTTAAATCTCCTTTTTAAAATCTCCTCCCGACTCGCTTCTTCTATTTTCATGGCCATGATTACCACCAGAGTGGTTACCATTTTGTCCGTCTGCTTTTTTCTCCGCCGGGTTATCATTATTCTGCTGATCGCTATCTCCGGCACGATCCTCGGTTGTGGTCCTCAAATGGCCGTACTCGTTATCTCGCTTCTAATAATTGAGCCCTGCTTTACAACATCCGAATAGAGAGAAAATTTATGAGAAATGAGATATTGACGTATGCCCGTTTCAAACCTCTAAGAAACATCCGCCATCATACGCTCCTCATTCTCCACCAAATGAGGTGCAAACTCGATAACTCGCAAACTTTGCCTCGCATCGAGACACCGCCATGTTGTTCTGCTTCCAATCTAATAAACTCCACTTCCTTCATATAGCGAACACTTTCGTGAAAGTATTTGTCATTAAATAGTTTTTGAAACGCCTCCCAAGACATGCCGAAAAGCACCGGATGGGTACGCTTCACGCACTCCCACCAATGAGTCCGCCTTCGCCACTTTAACATAAAGGTGGCGAATGGAACCTTCTGTTCCTCCGCATCCCAAGACATCGAATATCTTGGTAATTTGCTTGACCCATGTTTCCGCCATGATCGGATCTCGCTTTCCCTTAAATTCGTGGTCCCAACTCTTTGAATCGCTTGGTGTGGATAACCCGTGAATTGCTATCATTTCCTCCTCATATTTTGAACACGAGTCTCCTCGTCTCGATTTTGCATGAACTGCAAAAACTTCTAAACATCCCTCGCTCATCATCTCGCTTTCGGTGGTGTTGTTCACAGGGAGGAACATTGCCAACTTGCACGTATCGCTCTCCTTGTTGGTGAGTACAAAGGCCTCTCTGGCCTCATTTCCATTGTTAATATTCTCACGACATTCTCAAATACCGCCATAAAACAAGGGTTAATTAAGGAAATCAATATATCACATAATATCCTTATATATCGACCAACTAAAAAATAAGCTTAGTAGGACACACTAGCGAAGGATTTACTCGCCTTTCCCTCCTAGTTCTATTCCCCGATCTCCGCCAGAGATCATATCCCTAAGCTCGATACTAACCGTGACGCCGCCCCCAAATAGGTATACATCACCTATTCTCGAGTTGTCAATACACTGATGTAAAACAACTACAACTTTATTATTACAACCAGAAAAGCTGTGAGTTTGAATACAAATATTATCTTCTGCATAATATCTATACTCAAATAAATCCTCATCACATTTATTGATACATTATTTTACAAAATGGTGAGGACTACTAAACAATTCTTTCTAAAACCTTTATTCCATACCCCCCACTGCATCGCTATATTCTCGCCTCCCGAGAAGAAAAATGGAACAAAAAGGAAAAGGGTGAGCTCAACTAGCCCAAAGAAAGAATATTATGACTAAGATAATATACAACAAATTATCGTTAGTCTTCAACAGGAAAAATCTAATAGAATACAATAGACAACAAATTTTAAATCAATATTCGCAGTGAAATAATAATTCATTAGAAGAGTTAAGTAAAGAATGCAAACTACTATCTTCTATGTATGAATTTAAAAGTTCATCGCTCATCTTTTATCCCCGTAACATCAATCAATATACATCCGAATCAAATATTCATCTTTGCACCACAAAAGCCAAAGATATTCATCACCGGTCATGTTCATCTAAACACTGCTCATCTTTGCACTACTACCAAAGATATTCTTCAGAAATCATTCATCTTTGCACTACAAAGATATTCAATAATATCATCATTTAAGATCGAGGATGATGAAAAATATTTTTAAAGAAACGAATCCAAAGAAAAAAAATGACAAGGATTAAGGATTAAGGATTCAGTACTTTGTTTTATCCATGTTCAAAAATACCTCAAAAATGATCATAGTGGTGTAAAATTCAAGAATGATCAAAACATGGATACAATCAAAGCTAGTATCCGTAATAGATATTTTGGACAAAAGAAGAAATTTCATTTTTCTATGAATAGTGTCAGATACGTGAATAGTGCCAGATACGTGAATAGTAATCTCACACCAAAAGATAGAAATTCCACAAAAAAACATCTTCACGCTTCATGAATATACTAAGACTCGTGAATAAGAAACTCGTGAATAAGAACTCATGAATAGTAACTCGTGAATAAGAACTCATGAATAAGAACCCCGACATGAAAAAGTTCCAAATTTGATAAAAAGTTCCAACCAATATTTCAAAGATAATGATATTGAAGAAATAATATCATTCGAGAAGAAATTAACATCCCTTACCTCGAAAGATTAAGATTTTAAATTTGGAATAATGCATAAGGTCAAGAAGGAACTTGCAACCGCCTAACAATACTCAAAGTATACTCAAAATACTCACAAGAATACGCCGATAATATAGAGAGAAAAACTTCAGCTTTACGGTGTGATTTTCAATTCTAACCCAAGACCCTATTTATAGAAAATGCTAGAACACCAAAATGTAAAATTTAATATAATATTAATATATATATTGAGATTTCTACGCCCACCTTCCTAGATCTGATCTCAGCTCATTATGCACATGTTGTAGCCTACAAAACAAACAAAAAAACGTTTTTATTATTTAAAATATTTTAAACTTCCAAAATCAATTATTTTGAGCTTCTAACTTCAATAATTCATAATAAATAGCCTTTCTATCGTAAAATTCTAATCTCGCGTTTTTTTATAGAAATTCAATTCTCTACAACTTTGCGAAGAAAGTTTTTCCAAATTCCAAACAGAAATTGACCAAATCCACAAACGGGGATTTTACAAAGCTATAATCAAATTTCAAATAATAAATGGGGTCCAATCGACATGTTTAACATGTTTTAAACATTTATTGCAACAAAAATACTCTTCCTCCTCAGATACTCATATATCCCACATTCGTTGTAAAAATATCACCATTATTATATTATTAAAATATAATAATATATTTAAAAGAATTATTTTATCGTAAAAAGTTAAAATTTCAATTTTCAACAATTGTCACATTAAAATTTTTCTTCATCTATATCCACATAAAATCAATATTTTCTCTCATCATATGAATCAATAATTAATTATTCACAAATAATATTACGTAATCACAATATCGACAACCGTGCGCTTCCCTGTGAAAGAGGGGGGCTTTCCAATAAGAATTTTTTCTTACTCTGCGCAAGAATTAGGTGACCAAACCTCTTCTTAGACGTAACTTTCTAGTTATTGCCAATAATGTTATCTAATAATATTATTCAGATAATATGAATTATTGCTTCGATAATGAAAAATACCGTGAATGACAATTATCAAAACAACAAAGAATATAAAATATCAACGCAAAGAATTATTAACTCAATAAAATAATCGAATAAAGAATTATCGTGACCATTATTGAGTAGTGCCTTCTTCACGTAAGAATCAACAATTGGTGCAATACCGCAATAATATCGTGTGTTTTAACCACCGGGTATTTTAACAAGATAATCTGTGAATAACTACGCTGTATTTTTAAACCACTTATATTTGTGCTTTTCTTCATCCAATCGCTTTCAAGCATATGGGCCCACACATGGTTTTCGCACTGTCGCATTTAATATTCCCCGACAAAGATTTAATATTCCACGACCAAACGAATATTCCCAAATAAACAATGAATATTTTATAACCACTTGCTTATTTTGAAGTATTTGCATGATTTTACCCCTAACTATCCACATTAATCACATCAACCCTTACTATTTCAAAATAATAAATAGAAAAATTAAATTTCATTAATAATAAGTTGGGGTCTTACAACATAGCTCGATTTTCCTCAGAGGCAAATCAAGTCCAATTGGGATGGTGGCACCAAAAGGTGGATACTGACAAAACAAAGTCGATGGTTTCAGAAGAAGCGTTTTATCGTGACTTCTCAAAGAAATGAAGTAACCCGAACGAAATTAGCATGGGTTAGTTAATTATAATTTTTTTCAAGTCTATACCTTATTAGATACCTGTTCTACCCATTATTTTATCTCTCTTTTGCACTTTCAATGTTTAAATTTAACTTTCTAGAAAGTTAGACTTTGACTTATCGATTGAAACTTCGTTAGTAGAAACTTTCATTTCATGTGATATCCAAGTCTTGGATGAGAGTCACAGTTTTTAAATGATATTTCTATTGTTAATAAATCTCCCGACGTATTCTCAAAGGGCTTCTTAGCCTACCCTTGTAGGCGTGAAATCGAATTTTGTATTGATTTCTGATAAAAACTCATTTCTAAAACCCTTAAATATTTCTTCAACCAAAACGAACGTATAATGCGCCAAAGACGTTGGCTTGAACTATTGAAAGATTACGATCACACTATTCAATATCATCTTGGAAAAGCGAACGTAGTAATCGATCGTTGAGTAGAAGATCATATCTTTGCAGTAGAGTGCGATATTGTTAATGCAAAGGCCCATTCGTATGACTTGCAAAGGATGGAGGTAGAATTAAAGACTCTGTGGACCCACATGATGATGGCGAATATACGAGTAGAACCGAACTTTAATCGATAAAGTTAAAACCGCTTTCAAGCTACGGACACGGAGTCGATATACGTATGAAGAAGAAAGTGCAAGAAGGAGCTATTCTAGAAGCGAGAATCGATGAAGAAGGAATACTTAGATTCAACTCCAGACTTTGTGTTCTTAACGATTTTGACTTGAAGCATAGAATCATGATGGAGGCATACAACACCCCATTTGCAATCCATCCTGGGAGTACCAAAATGTATCATGATATTCGACATACATTTTGGTGGAACAATATGAAGAGAGAGATCGCGGAGTTTATCTCGAGGTGTTTAACTTGTCAACGTGTAAAGGCGGAGCATCAAGTGCCAAAGGGTCCATTACAACCACTTGAGATTCCAAAATGGAAGTGGGAACACATTACTATGGATTTCGTTCTGTGTCTTCCCAAAGTTTCTCAAGGCATATATGCGATTTGGGTTATTGTTGATAGATTAACCAAGTCCGCCCATTTCTTATCGATCGTGAGACATATTCCTCGAACGCCTTGCTCGCGTATGCGTGAATGAGATTGTGAGATTGCATGGCATGCCAAAGATCCATAGTTTGGATTGTGACCCAAGATTCACTTCACGATTTTGGGTTAGCTTACGTAAAGCTATGGGCACGGATTCTGATTGATTCGGCAGATACCATCCTCAAACGGACGGACAATCGAGAGGACTATTCAAACCCTCAAGATCTATTAAGACTTTGTGTCCTAGATTTTAAAGGAAGTTGGGATAAGTATTTGCCAATCGGTGGAATTCTCCTACAACAACAAAGCTATCGTTAAAGTATAAGCATGGCTCCATTTGAGGCGTTGATGGACGAAAGTGTCGTTCTCCAAAGATATCTTTGACGAGGTGGGAGAAGCAACGTTGTTGGGACCAAAATTAGTACGCATGACAACGTAAAAAGATCCAAATGATTCGACAACGATATACAAACGGCACAAGATCGACAAAAGAGTTATCGCGGATCTTCATCGAAAAGACGTGGAATTTAATATCGGGGATCATGTATTGTTACGTGTTGCACCTATGGAAGGGAGTTACAAGATTTGGGAAGAGAGGAAAGCTCAATCCACGATTTGTTGGTCCATTTGAGATTCTCGACCGAATAGGAAATGTGGCCTATAGACTCGCATTACCTCCAAGTATGTCTCGTGTTCATAATATTTTCACATATCCATGCTTCGTAAATATGTGAAAGACCCGAACCATATTATTGCGTTAGAACCAGACGAGATAGTCAAGATTTAACGTCACGAAGTACACAATTAAGATCTTGGATAAGAAAGAGCATGTCCTACGCACTGAGGTTATACCACAAGTTAAGGTTTCATGGAGAAACCATGCTATCAAGAAATGACCGAGTTGGAATCGAAATGAAAGCGAGGTATCCTCACCTTTTCGAAACACTGTGTATCGTATGTCAATTTCGAGGACGAAATTTCATAAGGAGGGAGGTTGTAAGACCCCAACTTATTATAAATAAAATCAATTTCCTCTAATTATATTTGTGAATAATAAGGTATTAATTTGATATAATTCTCTGGTTATGGGTGAAATATGCAAATTTTGCAAAATATGCAAGTGGTTATAAAATAATCATTGTTGTTTGGGAATATTCGTTTGGTCGTGGAATATTCTTGTTGTTTGGGAATATTCGCATTTACCGAAAGCGATCATTTCAGGGCCCCATAATGTAATAACCGCTTGGATGAAGAAAACGACAAGTTTGAGTTTTTATAAATAATCTACGTAGTTATTACTGCTTAACAATCGTTGGAATACCGGTGATTAAAATACGAGATGCGCTGGATGCACATGCGATTATTGATGAATTATTTATCCTTACGTAGCAAAGGCACTACTAATAATTGTTACAAGAAGAGTCACTGCTCAATATTTTATTTTATTGATTCAATAATTGCTTGCGTTGATATTTTATATTATTGTTGTTTCAATAATTATCAACGCACTATATTTTCCATTATCGGATCAATAATTCATATTTTTTGAATAATATTATTAGATAAAGATTATTGGCAATGTCTAGAAAGTTCTATCAAGGAGAGGTTTGGTCATCTAATCAAGGCGCTACCAATAAGGAGAAATTCTTATTGAAAGCCCCCTTTTCTAGGAGAACTACCGGTTGTCATAAATGTGATTCTATAATATTATTTGTGAAAAATTAATTATCGATTCATATTATAAGAAATATTAATTTTATGTGGATATAAATGTTGGATATATTTATTGTGGTTAAAAATGAAGGAGTTAATGTTGAGGTGTTTTATCAAGATTTTTGTCGGAATGAAGGTATTAAAAATTAAACCAAAGATTTTTTGAGATATATTATGCGAGTTATAATTTTTAATCCGATCGTTGGATCGTTGTAATTTTTTGGATATGTTATACATATATAAGTTGAGTATATGTCCACAAATTTTGAACTGTTAAAAATGAACGTATGATTTTGTAAGACCCCAACTTATTATTAATGAAATTTAATTTTCTATTTATTATTTTGAAATAGTAAGGGTTGATTTGATTAATGTGGATAGTTAGGGTAAAATACGCAAATATTTCAAAATAAGCAAGTGGTTATAAAATATTCATTGTTGTTTTGAGAATATTGTTACTTTGTCTTAGGAATATTCGATGCGGCCAAGCAGCCCATGTAATGGGCCCCATAACTGAAAGCGATTGGATGAAGAAAAACGACAAATATAAGTTGTTTAAAAATAACTACAGTAGTTATTCACCGTTAACACTCGTTGGAATACCCTTGGTTTAAAACACATTAATACGCGTTGTTGCACAAGAAGACACTTTCCAGTATTGCACCAATTATTGAAGGCACTACTCAATAATGGTTACGATAATTCTTCGCTCAATTATTTTATTTTATTGATGCAATAATTGCTACGTTGATATTTTATATTCTTTGTTGTTTCATAATTGTCATTACAATCGTATTTTCCATTATCTGAGTAATAATTCATATTATCTGAATAATATTATTAGATAACATTATTGACAATGTCTAGAAAGTTCTGTCTAAGAGAGGTTTGAGTCATCTAATTGCGGCGCCAAGAGTGAGAGAGATCCTTATTGGAAAGCCCCCATCCCTGAACCGCACGGTTGTCAATAATGTGATTCGTAATATTATTTATGAATAATTAATTATTGATTTATATGATGAGAAAAATATTGATTTTATGAGGATATAGATGGAGAAAATTTTAATGTGACAATTGTTGAAAATTAATATTTTATCTTTTTCGATAAAATAATTCATTTAAATATATTATTTTAATAATATATTAACGATGATATTTTTTACAATGAATGTGGGATATATGAGTATATGAGGAAGAGTATTTTGTGGCATTAAATGTTTAACACATGTTTTGTGTGTTGGTGGACACAATTATTGAATCGAAATTTGATTATAAATTTGTAAAATCGCCTGCTTATGGATTTCGGTCAATTTACTTTTGGAATTTGAAAAACTTTCTTCTGCAAAGTTGTAGAGAATTGAATTTCCTATAAAAACTCGCAAGATTTGAATTTTCTGATAAAAGGGCTATTTATTATGAATTATTGAAGTTACGAAGTTCTGAAATAATTAATTTTTGGGAGTTTTAGTTAATTATTTTGAGAAAAACGTTTTTTGCAACTAAGTTGGCCTCACATGTGATTCAAATGGGCTGAGATCAGTTGTCTAAGGAGGGCTAAAGAAAATGTGAAAAATATATTAATATTATATTCAATTTTCGCTTTGGTGTTCTAAGCATTTTCCTATAAATAGGTGCTTAGTTAAATTGAAAATCACAATGTAAACCGAAGTTTCTCTCAGAAGACCCCAACTTATTATTAATGAAATTTAATTTTCTCTATTTATTATTTTGAAATAGTAAGGGTTGATGTGATTAATGTGGATAGTTAGGGTAAAATACGCAAATACTTCAAAATAAGCAAGTGGTTATAAAATATTCATTGTTGTTGGGGAATATTCGTTTGGTCGTGGAATATTAAATCGTGACGCCCCCAAAATTAGGTATACGTCCACCCATCTTGGGTCGCCACTTACATGGTACATAAATTCAAATACAACTTACTAATATAAGCTGTGTATGCAATACGACATAAAGCGTGAGTTTGAATACAAATATTGTCTACTAGATATTATACAAACTCAAAAGGAGTCCTCATTACAACTATTATCACACTATTTCACGGAATAGTGAGGACTACTAATGCTATCATCCGGACCATTACTCCGCTCCCCGACTTCGTCCCAATATATGTTCTCATTTCCGAAGAGAACGGTGAAAAGAAAGGGTGAGCTCAACTAGCCCAAAGAAGAAATATTATGACTAAGATAATGCGAATAAATTATCATTAGCCTTCAACAAAGTGTTAAACCGATAAAACACAATAGACAACCAGGTTTAAGCTGCAATGGAATAAGCAATCCATTAAAAGAGTCAAGTAGAGAATAAAGTCTACTATCTTTTAGGTTTTAAAAGGTTTTCATCAATTTTTATCATTTGAGACTCGACAATAAATAAACCACCACATCTAATCATCCCGTACCACGGTCAAGGATTTTCATCAAATTATCAATGGTCATGACTATACCGAATCACCCCTCGGTCATAATCATACCAAAAACTATCCATCATTTGCATTACAGCCACCGAGGACTTTTGTCACATCATTTATATCAAGTCATGATTATACCGAATGATCCTCGGTCATAATCATACTAAGTTCATCTATGCACGTAAGCCAAAGATAACATAATATAACATGAGGATGATGACAATGACATAGTAATTTAATAAAACAAGTTCAAGAATTATTTAATCCATGAATTATTAACGTCCAAATTGTCAACATGATATCGTTTTTAGTAGAGTAAAATTCAAGAATGATCGGAAGAATATTTCCATGAAAAGATCTTTGGATGAAATGCAAATATCAAGGATATTCTACTAATTTCATGGAGTATAGAAGTCAAAGTTTTAACCAACCTGGGTATAATAAAGAATGGAATAACAAAAGAAATCACCATGCATGCGGTATTTCGCATGTAGACGGAGTTATTCCAATGTAATAATAATAACGGAACGGTCGGTGAAATTCACAATCGCAGGATGTTCCAATGTAATAATAAAGATGGAACCGGATCCGTGTAAAACACATGAGATAGATATTCCAACAGAAATGATAAAGACGGAACCAGTCCTGTGTAAAACACACACACGAGGATGTTCCAATGAGAATAATAAAAAGCGGAACCGTGTCCTGTAAAACACACGCATGGATGTTCCAATGAATAATAGAAGAATGTCACCAAGTATAGGTAAAATCACAGCGTATCAAAGTTATTCCAATGAATAATAAGCGATGGAATAACATAAGGATTTCACCAAGTATAGGGTATCTGCGTATCACAAGGTTATGTATAGAGTATGCCACTTTTACAAAGTTATTCCAATGTAATAATAATAGTGAATGGAATAATGTAAGTTCTCTTCAAGAAGAAAGAATAACACCCTTACCGTAAAAAGAACCTAATATAGAAGTAGTGAAGTAGCGAGAATACTCTTCTTCTTTCTATAATTTTCTTTATAGCTTCTCTCTATAATTTCTCTCTCAGAGTTTCAAATTGAATTCAATAAAAAATAATGAAGGAATGAGCTTCTATTTATAGGAAAATGGAATGCATAAGAATTCAATCCATGAATTATTCCAGATTGATTTACTTTAATCGACTATCCATATTTAAAGCAAAATCTTTTAAATAAAATATAATATATTCTATTTATATAAAAAATATTTTACTATGCAAACACTATGCAACACTATGCAAAATACTATGCAAAACACTATGCAACACTATGCATAATAAAATATAATATATTCTATTTATAGAATAACTTTAATAAAGTATTCTATTTTATATAAAAGATGTTTTCATTTTATTACGTTAATAATACGAATAAAACAAAACGCGTCATTATCGCTATAATAATTCATATTATTAATCGGCTGAATAATGGAATCAAACCGAGTGACTTCTCACATAAGCATCAATAATCAATACCGCGTAATGCTACTATGCAACCACACGTATTCATCGTACTTTTACTACCGAGTAGTTCAACAAAGATCAACCAGTAAAACTTTCGTCGTTATTTCAATAAAATATTTTTGTCGCTTTCTCAATCCGAATAATAATTACGTTATGGGGTCCACCAATGATTGAGTCGTTGTCACGAATATTTCTGCTAAACCGAATATTCTCCACCAATCGAATATAATATAACCACTTGCATACTTTGCAAAATTTATAAATACTACCCATAACTATAATATTATCTCAAATTCACACCATAATATTAAAAATTATTTCGACAAAAATTTAAATCTTTATTGATAAAATCTGGGGTCTCACACGTCTTCGTCGGGGAATATTAAATGCACGAGTGCGACCATGTATGGGCCCCATAATGTAACGATTGGATGAAGAAAAAGCGACAAATATAAGTGGTTTAAAAATAATCGGCGTAGTTATTCATCAGAATTAATCTTTGTTAAAATACCCGGTGGTTAAAACACAAGATACACAGATTGCACCAATTGTTGATTCTTACGTGAAGAAGGCACTACTCAATAATGGTCACGATAATTACTTTGCTCAGATATTTTATTGAGTTAATAATTGTCTTTAACGTTGATATTTTATATTCTTTGTTGTTTCAATAATTGTCATTACACGGATTTTTCATTATCGAAGCGATAATTCATATTATCTGAATAATATTATTAGATAACATTATTGGTAATGTCTAGAAAGTTACATGCTAAGGAGAGGTTTGGTAACCTAATTGCGGCATGAAGAAGAAATTCTTATTGGAAAGCCCCTCTTTCCAGGAACCGCTTTTGGTTGTCGATATTGTGATTCTGTAATATTATTTATGAATAATTAATTATTGATTCATATGATGAGAAAATATTAATTTTATGTGGATATAGATGGAAAAAATTTTAATGTGACAATTGTTGAAAATTGAAATTTTATCTTTTTCTCGATTAAATAATTCTTTTAAATATATTATTATATTTTAATAATATAATAATGGTGATATTTTTACAACGAATGTGGGATATATGAGTATACGAGGAGGAAGAGTATTTTTGTTGCAATAAATGTTTAAAACATGTTAAACATGTCGAAGGACCCCATTTATTGACCGAAATTTGATTATAACACAGAAAATCCCCGTTTATCGATTTGGTTGAATTTCTGTTTGGAATTTGGAAAACTTTCTTCTAAGAAAGTTGTAGAGAATTGAATTTCCTATAAAAACACGCAAGATTCGAATTTTCCGATAGAAGGGCTATTTATTATGAATTATTGAAGTTCGAAGCTCAAAATAATTGATTTTTGAAAGTTTAAAATATTTTAAATAATAAAAACGTTTTTGTTTGTTTTGTGGGCTACAACATGTGCATAATGAGCTAAGATCAGATCTAGGAAGGTGGGGCGAGAAATCTTAATATATATATTAATATTATATTAAATTTTACGCTTTGGTGTTCTAAAGATTTTCCTATAAATAGGGTCTTTAGGTTAGAATTGAAAATCACACCGTAAACTGAAGTTTTCTCTTTCTATATTATCGAAGCGTATTCTTGTGAGTATTTTGAGTATACTTTGAGTATTGTTAGGCGGTTGCAGTTCCTTGAAGACTATACCCTTATTCCAAATAAAAAGACTAATCTTTCGAGGTAAGGGATGTTAATTTCTTCTCAAATGATATTATTTCTTCAATATCATTATCTTTGAAATATTGGTTGGAACTTTTTATCAAATTTGGAACTTTTTCATGTATGGGTTACTATTCATGAGTTACTATTCATGAGTTACTATTCACGAAGTTACTATTTGTGACGCCCCAAATTAGGTATATCACCCATCTTGGGTCGCCACTTACATGGTACATAAATTCAAATACAACTTACTAATATAAGCGTAGGTATACAATACGACATAAACCGTGAGTTTGAATACAAATATTATCTACTAGATATTATACAAACTCAAAAGGAGTCCTCATTACAACTATTATCACCTTTATTTCACGCGAATAGTGAGGACTACTAATGCTATCCTCGGACCATTACTCCGCTCCCCGACTCGTCTCATTTATGTTCTCATTTCACAGAAAAAGTGAAAGAAAAGGGTGAGCTCAACTAGCCCAAGAAGAAATATTATGACTAAGATAATGCGAGAATAAATTATCATTAGCCTTCACGATGTTAAACCGATAAAATACAATGATACAACCGGTTTAATCTGCAGAGGAATATGCAATCCATTAAAAAAATCAAGTAGAGAATAAAGTCTACTATCTTTTAGGTTTTAAAAAGGTTTTCATCAATTTTATCACGAGACTTAGCTTAATAAATAAACCACCACATCTAATCATCTACATACTTACGGTCAAGGATTTTCATCAAATTATCAATGGTCATGACTATACCGAATCACCCCGTCATAATCATACCAAAAACTATCCATCAACGCATTACATGTGCCACCGAGGACTTTAGTCACATCATTTATATCAAGTCATGATTATACCGAATGATCCTCGTCATAATCATACTAAGTTCATCTATGCACGTAAGCGAAAAGATAACATAATATAACATGAGGATGATGACAATGACATAATAATTCAATAAAACAAGTTCAAGAATTATTTAATCCATGAATTATTAACGTCCCAAATTGTCAACATGATCTTTGTTTAAATGAGAGTAAAATTCAAAATGATCGTAAAAATATTTCCATGAAAAGATCTTCGGATGAAACGCAAATATCAAGGATATTCTACTAATTTCATGGAGTATAAAGTCAAAGTTTTAACCAACTAGGTATAATAAAGAATGGAATAACAAAAGAAATCACCACGCATGCGGTGCTTGCATAGACAAAGTTATTCCAACATAATAATAATAACGGAACCGGTCGTGAAATTCACAAGCGGGATGTTCCAACAGAATAATAAAGATGGAACCCGGATCCGGTGTAAAACACACGACATAGGATATTCCAACGAGAATGATAAAGATTTTAACCAGTCCTTGTAAAACACATGCATGTGATGTTCCAATGTAATAATAAAAAGCGGAACCAGTCCCAAGTAAAACACACGCATGTGATGTTCCAAATGTAATAATAGAAGAATGTCACCAAGTATAGGTAAAATCATGATCAAAGTTATTCCAATGTAATAATAAAGAATGGAATAACATAAGGATTTCACCAAGTATAGGGTATACCATGTGCACTGAGTTATGTATAGGGTATGCCACTTTTACAAAAGTTATTCCAATGTAATAATAGTGAATGGAATAATGTAAGTTCTCTTCAAGAAGAAAGAATAACACCCTTACGGAATACAACAAATAATATCCCTTACCGTAAAAGACAACTGGATATCAAAGTAGTGAAGTACCGTAATACTCTTCTTCTTTCTCTCTATAGATTTTCTCTATATACTTCTCTCTATAATTTCTCTCTCTAGAGTTTCGGTGAATTAAGTAAGAAAATAATGTAGGAATGAGCTTCTATTTATAGGAAAATAGAATGCATAGTAATTAATCCATGAACGGTCCAGATTGATTTACTTTAATCGACAAATCAAATTTAAAGCAAAATCTTTTAAATAAAATATCATATATTCTATTTATATAAAAACATTTTACTATGCAAATACTATACGCAACACTACGCAAAACACTATGCAACACTATGCATAATAAAATATAATATATTCTATTTATAGAATAACTTTAATAAAGTATTACATTTTATATAAAAGATGTTTCATTTTATTACGTTAATAATACGAATAAAACAAAACGTCATTATCGCTATAATAATTCATATTATTAATCGGCTAATAATGGAATCAAACCGGTGACTTCTCATATAAACATCAATAATCAATACCGTGTGCTACTATGTAACCACACGTGACATCTTTATCTTTTACTACCGAGTAGTTCAACAATGTCAACCAGTAAAACTTCCGCCGTTATTTCAATAAAATATTTTTGTCGCTTTCTTAATCCGACAATAATTACGCTAGGTCCACCAATGATTGAGTAGTTATTTACGAATATTCCCTGCTAAATGTAATATTCCCCACCAATCGAATATAATATAACCACTTGCATACTTTGCAAAATTTATAAATACTACCCACAACTATAATATTATCTCAAATTCACACCATAATATTAAAAAATTATTTCGACAAAATTTAAATCTTTATTGATAAAATCTGGGGTCTCACACTATTCATGAGTTACTATTCATGAGTTACTATTCACGAGTACTATTCATGAAGCGTGAAGATGTTTTTTGTGGAATTTCTATCTTTTGGTGTCTGAGATTACTTATTCACGTATACTAAGACTATTCACGATACTGACTATTCAATTAAAAAATAAAATTTCTTCTTTTGTCCAAAATATCTATTCGGATACTAGCTTTGATTGTATCCATGTTTTGATCATTCTTGAATTTAACACCACTATGATCATTTTTGAGGTATTTTTGAACATGGATAAAACAAAGTACGAATCCTTAATCCTTAATCCTTGTCATTTTGTTTCACCGGATTCGCTTCTTTAAAAATATTTTTCATCATCCTCGCCTTAAATGATGATATTATTGAATATCTTTGGCACTCAGTAATGCAAAGATGAATGATTTGAAGAATATCTTTGGTAGTAGTCAAAGATGAACAGTGTTTATATGAACATGACTTAATCGATGAATATCTTTGGCCCATAGTGCAAAGATGAATATTTGATTCCGATGTATATTGATTGATGTTACAGGATATAAAGATAGACGATGAACTTTTAAATTCATACATAGAAGATAGTAGTTTGCATTTCTCTACTTAACTCTTCTAATGAATTATTATTTCATTGCGAATATTGATTTAAAATTTGTTGTCTATTGTATTCTATTAGATTTTTCCTGTTGAAGACTAACGATAATTTGTTGTATATTATCTTAGTCATAATATTCTTTACCGGGCTAGTTGAGCTCACCCTTTTCCTTTTTGTTCCATTTTTCTTCTCGTGAGGCGAGAATATAAGAAAAGCACGAGTCTGGGTATGGAATGAAGGTTTTAGAAAGAATTGTTTAGTAGTCCTCACCATTTTGTAAAATAATGTATCAATAAATGTGATGAGGATTTATTTGAGTATAGATATTGTCTGAAGATAATATTTGTATTCAAACTCACGGTTTTACTTTGTAATAATAAAGTTGTAGTTGTTTCGCATCATGTATTGACAACTCGTAATAGTGATGTATACCTATTTTGGGGGCGTCACGTGTAGTCAAAAGATGAATGATTTCAAGAATATCTTTGGCCATAAAGTGCAAAGATGAACATGTGTTTAGATGAACATGACCAATCGATGAATATCTTTGGCCCTCAGAGTGCAAAGATGAATATTTGATTCCGATATATATATGATTGATGTTACACTTGATAAAAGATGAGCGATGAACTTTTAAATTCATACATGTAAGATAGTAGTTTGCATTCTCTACTTAACTATTCTAATGAATTATTATTTCAGCTGCGAATATTGATTTAAAATTTGTTGTCTATTGTATTCTATTATATTTTTCCTCATTGAAGACTAACGATAATTTGTTGTATATTATCTTTGTCATAATATTCTTTATTGGGCTAGTTGAGCTCACCCTTTTCCTTTTTGTTCCATTTTTCTTCTCGTGAGGCGAGAATATAAGCGAAAGCGAGTCGGGTATGGAATGAAGGTTTTAGAAAGAATTGTTTAGTAGTCCTCACCATTTTGTGTAAAATAATGTATCAATAAATGTGATGAGGATTTATTTGAGTATAGATATTGTCTAGAAGATAATATTTGTATTCAAACTCACGCAGCTTTCTTGTTGTAATAATAAAGTTGTAGTTGTTTCGCATCACGTGTATTGACAACTCGTAATGGGTTGGATGGAATGGACCTATTTTGGGGGCGTCACAGTTGGTATCAGAGCTTAGGGATATGATCTCTGGCGGAGATCGGGGAATAGAACTAGGAGGGGAGAGACGAGTAAATCCTTCGCTAGTGTGTCCTACCTAAGCTTATTTTTTTGGTCAGTATATAAGGATATTATGTGATATATTGATTTCCTTAATTAACCCTTGTTTTATGACAGTATTTGAGAATGTCGACTGAGAATATTAACAATGGAAATGAGACCGTGGAGACGCCTGTACTCACCAACGAGGAGAAACGCAGTAACAGTCGGTAATGTTCCTCCCGTGAACAATACCACCGAGCGATGATGAACGAGGGTTGTTTAGAAGCTTTTGCGCTTCATGCAAAATCGACGAGGAGACTCGTGTTCAAAATACGAGGAGAAATGATAGCAATTCACGGGTTGTTACACAAACAAGCAGCTTCAAAGAGTTGGGACCACCGAAATTTAAGGAAAGCCGGATCCGATCATGGGCGGAAACATGGGTCAAACAAATTACAAAGATATTCGATGTCTTGGGATGCACGGAGGAGCGAAGGTTCCATTCGCCACCTTTATGTTCCGTGGCGCGAAGCGCATCTATCGGGTGGAGAGTCATGAAGCGTACCCATCCAAATGCACTCAAATGTCTTGGGAAGCGTTTGAAACTATTTAATGACAAATACTTTCTTGAAAGTGTTCGTCATATGATGGAAGTGGAGTTCATCGATTAGAGCAAAACAACATACGACGGTGTCTCAATGACGAGGCAAAGTTTGCGAGTTATCGTGTTTGCACCTCATTTGGTGGAGAATGAGGAACGTATGACACTTGATGTTTCTTAGAGGTTTGAAACCCGATACGTCGAGATCTCATTTCTCATAAACTTTCTCTATTCAGATGTTGTAAAATGGGGCTCAATTATTAGAAACGAGATAACGAGTACGGTCAAACCGAGGACCACAACCGAGATCGTACGTAGATAGCGATCAACGTAATAATGATAACCAAATGGAGAAAAACAGACGGACAAAATGGTAACCACTGCGGGTGGTAATCATGGCCATGTAAATAGAAGAAGCGAGTCGGGAGGAGATTTTAAAAGAGGAGATTTAACAATGACCATGTGAAGAAGACGATGTCGGCGACAAGAATCGGTTCTAAGGGAGGAGAACGACCACCGGGTTATATGCTATAAATGCGGGAAAGAGGGACATATCACCAAACCGTCCCACAACAGCTCAAGGTATGCTATAATTATGGAAAGGAAGGACATATCGCTCGAGATTATACTGTAGCGAAACCTAGTTCAATGGGGATGGTGACTCAAAAGACTATCCCGTAAAAGTCAAAGTCAACGATTCCGGGAAGAGCGTTTGTTGTGGATCGGTCATAATGCTAGGAACCCAAACGAGGTGATCACGGGTAAGCTATTTATAAATTCTTGCGAAGTTTATACCTTACTTGATCTAGGTGCTACCCATTCATTTATCTCTCTCCTTGTGCTCAACGCTTAAACTTGACTCGGAGAAATTAGACTTTGACCTATCTGTGGAAACTCCGCTAGAGAAACTTTCATCACATCCACCGCTTATAAATCTTGTTTGATTCAAGTTGGCACCATTACCTTACCTGTTGACCTTTATCTCTTTAAAGATACATGCTTTTGATGTGATTTTAGGGATTGGTTGGTTAACTACTCATCATGCCAAAATTGATTGTTTTCGTAAGGTTGTTAGTTTTCATATTCCTAACCAACCCATTGTATTTAATTCAAGCAACTAAACCATTAAAATCAATCATGCACCATTATCGTATCTAATCATAAAGCTATTCGTTTATTGAAAAAACGGATGTCAAGCTTTCTTAGCCCATGTTATGGATTTGAATAAAGACACGCCAAATTTGAATAATATTCCCGTTGTTATTGACTTTCCGACGATTTCAAGAACTTCCCTTGCCTACCCCGTAACGTGAAGTTGAATTCTTTATTGATCTTGAACTGGTACAAAGCCCATTTCTAAAACCCCATATCGAATGGCTCCTATTGAACTTGAGAGTTAAAGGTCCAACTACGTGAATTGTTGGACATCGGTTTCATCTCGCCCTAAGTACATCTCCTCGGGGTGCTCTGCTTTATTTGTAAAGAAGAAAGACGGAGTATGCGACTTTGTATTGACTATCTGAATTGAACCATGTCACCATCAAGAATAGGTATCCTCTACCTCGTATTGATGACTTGTTTGACCAACATTCTGGGGCACAATTCTTTTCAAAATCGATCTTAGTTCTAGATATCATCACCAAGATTAGAATCGAGGATATTCCAAAGATCGCCTTGTAACTCAGTATGGGCATTATGAATTCTTAGTCATGTCTTTCGGATTGACTAATGCTCCTGCGGCTTTCATGGATATGATGAACCGAGTATTCAAGGAATATTTGGATCGGGTTCGTTGTTGTCTTTATTGATGACATCCTTATATATTCCAAAAGTCGTGAAGATCATGAGCACCATTTGAAGTTTGGTACTCCAAAGGCTTCGTGAAAACAAACTATATGCCAAATTGAAGAAATGCGAGTTCGGCTTGAGGAAGTAGCATTCCTTGGGCACGTGGTGTCGAAACATGGAGTATCTGTTGATCCGGCCAAGATTGAAGCAATACAAAGTTAGGAGCAACCAAGTCGGTGGATCAAGTACGTAGCTTTTGGGCTTAATTGGTTATTATCGGAGATTCGTGGATGGGTTTTCTCGAATCGCTACTCCATTAACTCGCCTAACTCGGAAGGATACAAAATTCGTTTGGAGCGAAGAATGCGAGAAGAGTTTCCAAGAGCTTAAGAGGAGACTTATTTCTAAGACTGTTCTAACAATACCATCCGTTCGGATGGATTTGTTATCTCACAATGATGCTTCGGCAAAGGGTTAGGATGTGTTCTCATGCAACGTGGGAAAGTCATAGCTTTATGCCTCGCGACAACTTAACTTAAAGAGTATGAGAGGAATTATCCTACTCATGATCTAGAGTTAGCGGCGTGATGCGTTTCAGCTTAAAGATATGGAGGAACTATCGTCAGATGGGGAGAAAGTGGAGATATATTCGGACCATAAAAGTCTTAAATATTTCTTCACTCAAAAAGAACTCAACACGCAGAAGCGACGTTGGCTCGAGCTATTGAAAGACTACGACCACACTATTCAATACCATCCCGGAAAAGCGAACGTAGTAGCCGACGCGTTGAGTAGAAGATCATATCGCGAACGAGTGCGATGATGTCAAGTATACGACAGAGCCAACTTTAATAGAAAAAGTTAAGGTTGCTTTCAAGCCACCGACCGGAGCCGATGCGCGTATGAAGAAGAAAGTACAAGAAGGAGCTATTCCTAAGCGAGAATTGATGAAGAAGGAATACTTGAGTCCACTCTAGACTTTGTGTTCCTAACGACTCGATTTGAAATACAAGATTATGATGGAGGCACACAATACACCATTTGCAATCCATCCTCGGAAGTACTAAAATGTATCGTGATCTTCGACATACATTTTGGTGGAACAATATGAAGAGAGATTGCAAAGTTTATCTCAATGTGTTTAACTTGTCAACGTGTAAAGGCGAGCATCCGGGTACCTAAGGGTCCGTTGCAACCACTTGAGATTCCGAAATGGAAGTGGGAACACATTACCATGGATTTCGTTACGGGTCTTCCTACGGTTTCTCAGGGCATCAATGCTATTTGGGTTATTGTTGATAGATTAACCAAGTCTGCTCATTTCTTGCTGATACGGGAGACTTATTCACTTGAACGTCTTGCTAGTATGTACGTGAATGAGATTGTGAGGTTGCATGGCATGCCTGTATCCATAGTTTCGGATCGTGACCCAAGATTCACTTCAAGATTTTGGGTTAGCTTGCAAAAAGCTATGGGCACGGATTTACGATTCGATTCAAAGATACCATCCTCAAACGGACGGACAATCGAAAGGACTATTCAAACTCTTGAAGATTTATTAAGACTCACATGTCCTGTACTTCAAGGCGGTTAGGATAAGTATTTACCATTGGTGGAATTCTCCTACAACAACAGCTTATCGAGCAAGTATAGGTGTGGCTCCATTTGAAGCATTATATGGGCGAAAGTGTCGCTCTCCAGTATGTTGGGACAAGGTGGGTGAAGCAACATTGTTGGGACCCGAGTTGGTACGTATGACTACGGAAAATATCCAAATGATTCGACAACGTATACAAACGGCACAAGATCGAAAAAAGAGTTAAGCGGATCTTCATCGAAAGGACGTGGAATTTAGTGTAGGGGATCATGTATTGTTGCGAGTTGCTCCATGGAAGGGAGTTACAAGATTTGGGAAGAGAGGAAAGCTCAATCCACGATTTATTGGTCCATTTCAAATTCTTGACCGAGTAGGAAATGTAGCATATAGACTCGCGTTACCTCCGAGTATGTCTCGTGTTCATAATGTGTTTCACATATCGTACTTCAGAAATATGTGAAAGACCCGAACCACGTTATAGAGTTAGAACCCAGACGAGATAGCCAAGACTTAACGTATGAGGAGGTACTGTCAAGATCTTGGATAGGAAGGAGCATGTCCTACGCTAAGAAAGGTCATACCACAAGTTAAAGTTTTGTGGAGGAATCATGCTATAGAGAAAATGACCGAGAATTAGAAACGGAAATGAAAGCGAGGTATCCTCACCTTTTCAAACACCAGTGCACGTCACGTCAATTTCGAGGACGAAATTTCATAAGGAGGGAGGTTGTAAGACCCCAACTTATTATTAATGAAATTTAATTTTCTCTATTTATTATTTTGAAATAAGAAGGGTTGATTTGATTAATGTGGATAGTTAGGGGTAAAATACGCAAATATTTCAAAATAAGCAAGTGGTTATAAAATATTCATTGTTGTTTGAGAATATTAAATGCTGTTTTGGAATATTCGTGCGACGGCACAAATAATATGGGCCCCATAACTGAAAGCGATTGGATGAAGAAAACGACAAATATATAAGTTGTTTAAAAATAATGGCGTAGTTATTACTGATTAACACTTTGTTGGAATACCCGGTGGTTAAAAACACGATGTCTGGCGTTGTTGCCAAGATGACACTCAGTATTGCACCAATTATTGAAGGCCTTTACTCAATAATGGTTACGATAATTCTTATTCGATATTTTATTTTATTGATTCAATAATTGCTACGTTGACATTTTATATTCATTGTTGTTTGATAATTGTCATTACAATCGTATTTTCCATTATCGGAGCAATAATTCATATTATCTGAATAATATTATTAGATAACATTATTGACAATGTCTAGAAAGTTACATCTAAGGAGAGGTTTGATCATCTAATCATGCGTGCGCCCGATGAGGAGAGATCCTTATTGAAAGCCCCTCTATCCCTGAACTGCTCGTCATTGTCAATAATGTGATTCTATAATATTATTTATGAATAATTAATTATTGATTTATATGATGAGAAAAATATTGATTTTATGAGGATATAGATGGAGAAAATTTTAATGTGACAATTGTTGAAAATTAATATTTTATCTTTTTCTCGATAAAATAATTCATTTAAATATATTATTTTAATAATATATTAACGATGATATTTTTACAATGAATGTGGGATATATGAGTATATGAGGAGGAAGAGTATTTTGTGGCATTAAATGTTTAACACATATTTTGTGTGTTGGTGGACACAATTATTGATCAAATTTGATTATAGCACAGTAAAATCGCCCGTTTGTGGATTTCGGTCAATTTCTGTTTGGAATTTGAAAAAACTTTCTTCTGCAAAGTTGTAGAGAATTGAATTTCCTATAAAAACTCGCAAGATTTGAATTTTCTGATAAAAGGGCTATTTATTATGAATTATTGAAGTTTCGAAATAATAAATTTTTGGGAGTTTTAGTTAATTATTTTGAGAAAAACGTTTTTTGCAACTAAGTTGGCCTCACATGTGATTCAAATGGGCTGAGATCAGTTGTCTAAGGTGGGCTAAAGAAAATGTGAAAAATATATTAATATTATATTCAATTTTCTGCTTTGGTGTTCTAAGCATTTTCCTATAAATAGGGTGCTTAGGTTAGAGTTGAAAATCACAACAGAAACTGAAGTTTCTCTCTATTTCTCTCTCGATATATTGAGCGTATTCTTGTGAGTATACTTTGAGTATTGTTAGGCGATGCAAGTTCCTTCAAAGACTATACCCTATTCCAAATAGAAGTACTAATCTTTCGAGGTAAGGGATGTTATTTTCTTCTCGAGATGATATTATTTCTTCAATATCATTATCTTTGAAATATTGGTTGGAACTTTTATCAAATTTGGAACTTTTTCATGTCGGGTTACTATTCATGAGTTACTATTCATGAGTTACTATTCACGAGTTACTTATTCACGAGTACTATTCATGAAGCGTGAAGATGTTTTTTTTGGAATTTCTATCTTTTGGTGTCGAGTTACTATTCACGTATCGGCATTATTCACGATACCTGACTATTCACGATACGCCACTATTCAATCGAAAAATAAAATTTCTTCTTTTTGTCCAAAATATCTATTACGGATACTAGCTTTGATTGTATCCATGTTTTGATCATTCTTGAATTTTACACCACTATGATTATTTTTGAGGTATTTTTGAACATGGATAAAACAAAGTACGAATCCTTAATCCTTAATCCTTGTCATTTTGTTTCAATTTGGATTCGTTTCTTTAAAAATATTTTCATCATCCTCGGTCTTAAATGATGATATTATTGAATATCTTTGGCTGTCAGTGGTCAAAAATGAATGATTTTGAAGAATATCTTTGGCCATAGTGCAAAGATGAAAAAGTGTTTAGATGAACATGACCAATCGATGAATATCTTTGGCTCAGAGTGCAAAGATGAATATTTGATTCCGGATATATATTGATTGATGTTACACGGATAAAAGATAGACGATGAACTTTTAAATTCATACATAGAAGATAGTAGTTTGCATTCTCTACTTAACTCTTCTAATGAATTATTATTTCACTACGAATATTGATTTAAAATTTGTTGTCTATTGTATTCTATTAGATTTTTCCTGTTGAAGACTAACGATAATTTGTTGTATATTATCTTAGTCATAATATTCTTTACTTGGGCTAGTTTGAGCTCACCCTTTTCCTTTTTGTTCCATTTTTCTTCTCGGGAGGCGAGAATATAATGAGTACGAGTTGGGTATGGAATGAAGGTTTTAGAAAGAATTGTTTAGTAGTCCTCACCATTTTGTAAAATAATGTATCAATAAATGTGATGAGAATTTATTTGAGTATAGATATTGTCTGAAGATAATATTTGTATTCAAACTCACAATTTCTTCATTGTAATAATAAAGTTGTAGTTGTTTACATGCCATGTATTGACAACTTTCGAGAATGGGTTGGATGGAATGGACCTATTTTGAGGCGTCCACAGATTTGTTATGAATTTTAAGAGGTGATGATTTCGTAAATTAGGTTTATAAATGATTTTGGTGGAAAATTCTAGAATTGAGTGGGCCCCACTTGTGGTTGGTGAAGAAATGTCTTTGAATTTATTTCAAATGTGGTGGGTGGGAATAATAGCGGTAAAAGCCATCGGGTTCAGTCAAGTCCGCTAACGCTTTTCCTATAAATAGAGGCTAAGTTAAAATTTAAAATCACACCGTAAACAAGTTTTCTCTTTTCTCTCTATTATTGAGTGTATTTTGTGAGTATTTAGATACTTTGTGAGTTTCTATTCATCGCTGTAAGTTTCCTTGACCTTTCTCTATAGATATTATATTCAAATCGTAAGACCGATATTTTGAGGTAAGGAATGTTATTTTCTTCATATATGATATTATTTCTTCAATATCATTATGCCGAAGTATTGATCTGAATTTTTATCAAATTTAAAACCTTTTTTGTCGGGGTTACTATTCACGTATACGACACTATTCACGAATACGACACTATTCACCAAAAAATAAATTTTTTTTCTTTTTGTCCAAGATGTCTATTATGGTTACTATCTTTGATTGTATCCATGTTTTGATCTTTATTTTTAAATTCTGCTTCAAAATTGGTATTTATGAAGTATTATTGATCTTGGATAAACTGTTATACGAATCCCTACTATTTGTCCTTCCGTTTCACTGGATTCGTTTTCTTTAAAATATTTTTCATCATCCTCAGTCCTAAATGATGATATTACTAAATATATCTTCGGCCTGTAGTGCAAAGATAAATGATTAATCGATGAATATCTTTGGCCCGTAGTGCGAAGATGAACAAGTGTTGAGATGAACACGACCAACCCATGATATCTGAATGAATATCTTTGGCTGTAGTGCAAAGATGAATATTTGATTAAAGATGTATATTGATTGTTATTACGGGATAAAATATTGATGATGGACTTTTAAATCTTAGAAGATAGTAGAACTCATTCTCTACTTGACTCTTCTAATGGATTGTTGTTTCACCTTGCGAGTTGTTGATCTAAAACTTGTTGGCTATTATATTTTATCGATTTTTCCTCGTTGAAGACTATCGATAATTTGTTGTATATTATCTTAGTCATAATATTCTTTATTGGGCTAGTTGAAATCACCCTTTTCCTTTTTTGTTCCATTTTTCTCGGGAGGTGAGAACATGGCGAGGAACTAGTCGAGTAACGGAGTGATGGTTCTAGAAAGATGTTTTAATGATCCTCACTATTTTATGTAAAATAGTGTTTGAATAATTATAACGAGGACTTATTTGAGTGTGGATATTGCCTGTAAGACAATATTTGTATTTAAACTCATAGTATGTGTTGTCGTATTTTGCACGCGACAATTGTATTATTGAAGTTATAGTTTGCTTTCTGTACCATGTATTTGACGACTCAGAATGGATGTTGTATACCTATTTTGGGGGCGTCACACATAATCACAGAATATTATTTTTTTTAAGAGGGTGAAAGGAGGGTGAGGGTGAGGGTGAGGGTGAGGGTGAGGGTGGGTGATGGGGGATAGGGGTAGGAGGTAGGAGATAGTGGTAGGTTTTTTCCGGTGATCATTGAATAATATAACCACTTATTTAAAAGTTTCTAATTAATTGTTCATTATTTTTTTATGTATAAATAAGTTTAAAATATGTTATTATTGATAAGGGTATAATAGTTCAAACGATATTTTTTAACCCAATTTTGTAATTAATTCGGGAAAAAAAATAAACATAACATGTAATTATTTTAAGTTATATCATGAATAATCTCATAAAAATAAATACGTAATTAGGACTATTTAATCTGTTGAGATTATAATCTTTGCCACTACTCGTATTCTTAATATAAATTCATCATATTTGGTGGACGAATTTGAATTCTTTTTCACTATTTTAAAAGTCAAATTTCCAGAGAGGAGAAGAATAAAA
Source organism: Panax quinquefolius (assembly GCA_020205615.1). Taxonomy (NCBI): domain Eukaryota; kingdom Viridiplantae; phylum Streptophyta; class Magnoliopsida; order Apiales; family Araliaceae; genus Panax; species Panax quinquefolius. The sequence continues at coordinate 115,227,679 of CM035170.1, forward strand.
TTAAAAGTTTAAATAATAAGCAGCAAATTGTGTGCTAATTAGCAAAGATAGAAGAAGCTTATAAAAGAAATAGTACAAATAACATATTTTTTTCTTTTGAATATCCTAATCTATTAGAAAAATTTATGATAGCCTCGTATAGATAGGGGAGAGATAATTTATCATATATTAGATATCTTTAGAGTGGAGGAGTATAGGTAGGGGAGAAGTATAGTTACGCACATACTTGACCAATGAACTAAGTGGACCATTAATTATTGTGTGCTAATTAAATAAAGCATCATCTATAATTCATGAGTGATAATTAGCGATCTGCCTTTAAAGTCTTCAATCTTGGGTATCAAATAAATTCTTTATCAATCGTTAAAGAAGGAGTAGTAAAATTACTAACAATATTTGTGAATAGACTCACATAATAAAGTTTTTGAAGGGAAATCATGGTGTCGGGACTATAAATTAATATTGATTTTTTAAAATTAATATTGATTTTTTAAAATTAATTTGAGATATATTTAAATTTTAATTTTAATTTTAATTAATTTATTTGATGGATCACGCCACGTGACAAACTTGAATTTTGAGGGATTCATAGTCCTAAATGACTTGTAATTCTCATATTAAACCGACTTGTTACTTTAAGGAAATCAAATCCAATCCAAAATCAAATTCAATCCTACCATAAATAGAAAATTAAGGACGTGTGATCAACTATAAATACTGGGTCATAATTTAAGTTCCACCTACCTTACACATTATTTACTTTTACATCCATGAGATAGTATTTCAATCATTTAAATAGACTATCTCATGGACTATAATATTAAAATATTATATTATATTTAATGACTTATAGTACACCAATCATTATTCCATACTCCCATTAAAATACATTAAAAATTATATCAGATTCCTTGACATAGTCTTTTGTATCTACCGAAAAATCTCCTAGATTATATTTAGTCTAACCGTTGGATAAGTAGCATGAGTCATAAACTATATTTAGTATAGAATTGACGGAGCTCCGGCCTGCTGGAGATGACCTAAAGCACTCGAGTAGGCTTTTCGGACGTGATGATTTGTTTTTTGTACAAGTTTTATATTTATTATTTGATAATTCGACGAGCGGTCAAATTTTATAGTTAACAATCACCATAACCATCTCGTTGTGATGCCTTATATTTCTACAGAACATTTTTTTCAATTTTGTGATTTTATTTATAATATTTTTATCATTTTAATATTTTATTAATTAAAATAATGTCATTTTGGGATGATCAGTATAATTAAGTTGTTTGTCAGTGATGATCACAACCACACATTTATTGATGTAAATGAGATACGGTAACAGTGGTTATCATAGACTTTCTCCTTACAGGCCTTTATATTTAAAGGCAACTTATTAATTTACTAATATTATTAACAATATTTTTATTATTCTCAGTTTTCGTAATCAATACACTTAAAAGAATTAATATTTTTATAAAAAAATTAATATTTTCGTAAAACTCTCTTTCCCGTGATATTTTTGTAGAAATATTATTATTTTTAATGAAAAAAATAATTGTCTTCCTTAATTAATACGTACCAAAGAATTGGCAGGGAATAGGGCCTCCCTATACACATGACACGAGTTTTGTTCATATCCTGCCAAGCTTTGTGATCTCAGCTACTATGTCCAGGAATTAGATCCCATATATTATAGTTTTTTTATGCGCGGACCATATTTAGAGATAGATAAAATTATCGCTAAACTCATCGTCATAGGATCTAAATCGTTGCAATATCCAGCCCGATTCAGACCTTATAGCGACGATTTTGTCCGTCGCTAAAGGTTGTCCACATGCACCACCCGCATAGAAAGCTGGTATCTAAAACATATTCTCTTAAATAACATACTTTTATTAAAATTACGTCGTTTTGTGGTCTCATGTGATATTTTTGTATATAAAAGGAAAATAAGCGGGACAACTCTCTTTTAATATTATTTTATTTTTTAAAACGACATAATTTTAATAAAAGTATGCTATTTAACAGAGATATATTATTTAAGAAATATATTTTAAATCCGTTATTATAGAAATGTCAAATGGTAGAAGTTAAATTATACGAACCTGTTTCTCATGCAGTCATGCTACAAAAGAAAGTAGGGGGGAAAAACAAGAGAAGAGAGAAAAGGAGTGCTGCTATCAAGATTCAAGGAGTGCTGCTATTAAATATTTTTCACAAGGAGACTTAAATTATAGTGGCTTGAAAGTTCTAATTACAAATATGAACAAAGTACGTACCCTAATTACAGTTACTTCTATAACAAAGGGCTCCATGAAAAACTTCTTCATATATGCTATCAAAACTACTATTATTGAAGGTCAAAGACTCAAAGGTAATTATTATAGCCTATAGTCGGAAGCTAAAGCAACTGTAGCGCCTATAAAATCAAATGATAAAAAGAGTTATTTATTTGCAAACATGAGAATCTCATTTTAATGTTTAACCTTTTCTTAAATGTTAAGGTTTAATGGTTTATGAAACAAATCCCAAGTCCAGAACAAGTTTCGAGCCAAATTTATTAAAATAAAGTCTTAAATTATTGACTAAATAATATTTTATTAAGTCATCTTAAAAATAATTTTTTCTATATCTTTCATGCGCAGACCAAGTATTTACAATTTAAGTAGTAAAATATACGCTTAATATAATTTTTTAATTAAATTTTCTATTGATATAAAAAAATACGAGTTTGAAAAGAAATTCATCACAAATAATAATTATGCATAAGTATAATAATTTTACTAGTTTTATTTCCACCCTAAAGTTTATATACAATACAATACTTTTGTTTGTCCGTTTCCAAAATTAGAGATGCATAAAAACTTTATTTTTACAATTAGGAAAGACTTCCTGGTGGACATTTTGTTAAGGCATCCTTTGTAAAAAAAACATTGACACCCTAGCTTATTAGCTGGTAATCAATTACTTACAGGAGAAGAAACAGCAGGCAATAAACAAGATGATGATGTGTATAGGTATAGCTTTATATTTCCTCTCACATTCCTTATAACACCAAGGACTACTTTTAACAAACAATAGTAATTGGATGACAAAAAAAGTTGATTATAAAAATGATATGATTGATTATAGTTAGTAATTGTTATCACTAGATCCGTGTGTATGTACAATGAATTATCAACTAATTACATATTATTTTCTAAACTAGTTTTGGTTTTAAAAAAATTGTGAACAGAGACCGACCGTGTACCAAACAGAAAACTCTAAAATTAATTAACAAGAGCCAAAGAATACAGGAGCACTACAGTTTTACCAAAAAGAAGTAAATTACCACCCCAAGGGTAGACGGGGAAGAAGAGAGGAAGGGAAAGCAATTATTTTGAAACAGGTTTCATAGATAAAGATTGCCCGCAAGGATAGGGGTAAAGATCCGATCGATGTTATCAGCATCAAAGTTATATACTTCTCATCTTAATTACCACAAAGAATCAGTAGCCTACTTCAAACACACAACCCCCCCCAATATACATAATACTAGTATATACTTTACCAGATTATAGCTCTTATGTCTCTTATGACATATGGGAGCATCACAGAATCCCAGAATGTTGCATGCTAGTATTATATTATAAGAAAAATACAAATAACATGTGCCATGAGCTTTAACTTAACTTGATCTCCTTCGAAAAAGGATTTTCTGATGAAGTTGAAAAAAGAGCAGCAGATCTCTACTCTGGGCCATGCATGGAAACCATCATATGTTGAGTTTGCGGCTGTATATTTTCAAGAAACAAATAAAATTAGTGTTGGATCAAACAAAATATCAGCATAGTTTTTTATTAAAGCAACTCACTAAAAACTAACACTGGCAGATTAAATTCATATTCAGTAGAAATGGAAAAATAGTAATAATAAAGCACTAAGACATGCATGTAATGTACTTGTTCCATCATTTCTAGTTATCATTATCACATATATATGTCTATATATGTATATGTTTTTATGTATATATGTATGTTTATTCAAAATCATTAAGCTTTACGCCTCTCCAGTGTCAATGCAAGTACACGTCATGACCAATGAATTTTTTGCAACCTCTTCACACAGCTTTTCAAATGTTCCAGATAACTAAATACTCCTATGTAAAATGTAACACTTCTGCTCTACCTCTGTCACCCCAGTAAATTTCCCACAACGGCACAACCAAAACATATTTCCTGGATAAGATCTTTTACACAATGTGGTCCCCCCCTCTGCTACAACACATATCCACCATTTCACGGTTTCTCTAGTCTCATATTTAAGTTCCATCCACACAATGCATAATGCAGAGTGAGCCCATGAGACAAGGCTGGACCAATATGTGAGGTTTTGGAAGCCCATGGAAATAAAAGAAGATTTTAGAGATTGTATAATAATTAATTCAATTTATTTGTAATTTTGGTAGTTATGTTTAAGAGTATTATAAATAGGGACACACTTTGTTATACACAGTGAATTGTTATAATTGATTGAGATTTGTGATAATTGTTCTACGTGAGATTTATCCTTCGTTCCTAAGAGACACCCTACCACTACAAATTTTTGCGAATCCCTGAATCCATATTTGGAGATTCTTGAATTCTTTTAGATTCCTCAAATCATAATCCTAACTTCCTAGGATTATACACACCGCCACCAAATTCAAAATTTATACTACTTCTTGTATAAGAGATTTGCAAACATATGTTAGGCAACAATATATATAGATATATATGAGTTAATATGACACAAACGTGTTATTTTTCAGTTACAAAGTTGCCAAGTTTAATTCTCTTTACTATTTTAAAAAACTATGTAATGCAGGAAAACTATTTTGATGGAGTTGATTTCTTCATGAACTTTATTTACAATAAAAGAAAGAATATGGGCTACAAAGTTCTAAAACAAAGGATAACAACATTGCCACACCATGGACATCAATGTGACTCAATACTACGCTGACAAAGAAAAGGAAAGAGTTGTGGAGAAGCACAAAAGAAATGAGGGTGGTACCAAGAACAGAGACAGAACCATAAAGAGAGACGGAGAGTAGATTAAATAGAAGATGAATAGAGAAAGCATAGAAGAAATAGAAAATAGCCAAACAAAGAAAAAGGCAGCGTTACAATTTGGTTTCGAACTCGGAAAGAGAGAAGGAAAGAAAAAGAGAATGACATGTAAAAAGGTTTAGGAGCTAGAACATAGTCCATTTACTTTGGCATTACAAATCTTTTTTAAAACTTTGAAGACTAAAAAAAGTTAGACTTCTGTTCATGAGAGGGGTTGCCTTATTGATTCTTTTTTTTACTATAATTTCCCAGATGTTCTTTAGATCCAAACTCACCCTATAAAGTAAGAAACTTTTCAGTTCCAAATTCTAAATTTCTCACAAGAACTTTGCAGAGTATATTTCCTTCAGTTGTTAAGTGGATTTGTTCTTAGACCAAAATGGACTAGAGCGCAACCAATCGATGGCCAAGACAACGTAGACATATTTTAACTCTGGAGAGAGGATAGCAAGAGAGTACCTCTGTACCTGAGAATTGTCTTAAGTTCAGACCTTGTGAAAAAGAACCTTGATGACCAAGCTGTTCCAAAAAAACATAAAAACAGTGGTCATTAAAGAACAAATAACAACATTATTCCCCCCAAAATAAATAAATAAATAAATAAATGTACAATGCAGATATCATGGAGAAAGAACTCCAGATGGAGATGATCTAAAAATATATACCTGTCCATTAGGATTACGTTGTAGCCCATCTCTTTTAGCAGATCCTTCTGCACCCTTTGATGACCCCTTAGTGTCTCCCTATCAAAATTCATCAATGGAAATGTTAAAAATTGAATAATGAAAGAATAACTCGACAACGTATAACAATTGAACGAATTAAACAATAATAGTGGCTAACCTCCATCTGCCACATCCCAATAAATCCAGAAAATAACCGAACCAAATCAAATAAACGCATCAGTCAAACAAAATGTCCAAACAATTGAAAACACACTAGAACAAAGGAAAAAAATAGTTACCTCTCTGTATCTTGCCAGGTAAACCTTAAGAGGCTCAATGTAATATTCAAATCCAAGAGTGGCCATAGACCATAGCAGATCATCACCATTGATTGTCTTCCTCTTTTCTCTCTGGCATTTATCGCTTGCCCTTCAAATTCAACCAACAAGACATTCTATTTCTTAATATTCCAAAGATGAAAGCACACAAACATATAAGCATGTGTAAGTAGTTACACTCCCAATCACATTACCAATTTTCTACTTCTGATATAAGTTAAAACAGGAACTCAAATGATTAATTAATTTTAATGAAACTTTACTATATTACTACTTATCAATAATGAATAAATCAAGTGGTAATGATTCAAATTTTGTGTCTCGAACATTGAAATGAAATGAGCATAATATTTTATCAGACATACACACATATGAAAGAAAAATAGATATGTAAATAAATATTAACCAAATAGAAACATATTTAACACAGGCACAAAGACAGATTGTTAACAAATAATATTCACATACAAACGAGTAAATAATACAAACTAATATTTTTAAACATATGAAACAAAACAGAGAGAAAAATGTTTAAATTTTGAATATATGTAGGGATCGAAACAGATAGAAAAAGGTTTAATTATTGAGTCATACTCGCTGGTGATGAAACTGATAAACTCGGAGACGCATTCCTGAACGGTCTCCTTAGCGTCCTTAGCGATCTTTCCATTGGCCGGAAGACCTTTTTTCATAATCCGACTAATGTTAGCGATGGGGAGGAACCTATCCTGCTCGCGAACAGACCTCGGACTCTGATCCCCGCCGCTCTCGTGGCTTCCACAGCCAGGACTCGTCGGAGCGTCCGCCATTAAACCCTAGTGATCCAAACAAAAAAAATACACCACAGCAGGATACCAACAGATTCAATCTTAATAAACAACACAGCTCGCGATTGCAAGGAAACCCTAGCTCCACCATGATTCATATACATATATGTATATGTATAATTATAGAGAGAGAAAAGTATAAAGGAAGGTGAAAGAGGGGATGGAATGAAACGGAGAGATTTGAATATACTTACTTGGCGATTAGAGAAGTAAAATTTAGTTAATTTGGCGGGAAATAATGTAGGGGAGGAGAGAGAAAGGGAACGGATAGATCGGACGCTGGAGAAGAGAGGAGAGAGGAGACGACTGAGATGAGAGCTTCAGGTTTTACTTTTTCGTATCAACACCGTCCGTTCTTCTGCCTGCCCATCCCTCTCTTCTGGATAGGGTTGTACAATCTTATTTCAACACGTGTAACTGCCCAAGTGCGATGTCGTTTTAATTTTTCCAATTTGTTATTGGTATTTTGACTTTAGGCCATGGCAATGTTTGTTTCCACTCATTTTTAACAGTTTTTAATTAATTTTAAAAAAAACTGAATTTTTTGCTTATTGATTTGTCACACAACTAGTTATTTTGAATAATTTAAAAATTAAAGATATAATTAGAAGAGCTCTTCCAAAATAAGAGATATATTTTGACTCTTTAAAATTAATTTTCAAAATTTAAAAATTTAAAATTGATATAATTTCATATAAGTTTTCAAAACACAAATATGATAATTAGCAGTTCTTTATAGTTAGTTTACAATTATTATATTTGTTTATACTAAAATTAAATAATTTTATATTAATTTTATATTATAATAAATTTATTATAAAAATCAAACTATATCTCTAATTTTAAAATCGAAACAATAATATATTATTTCTTAAAACTTAATATATTCAACGTGAAACATTCAACACGTTTGTAGTTTATTTTTCGTTCAAATTCATTCATTTTTTGACCAAAATTTGTTTGCTATAAAAGTGGTTAGTTTTTTTGTCTATTTCTTTTATTTTTTGTTCATTAAAAAATTTACTAACAAAAAAATTAGATAATTTTTTATTTTTTTCTTTTATTTGGCGTGCATTTTAAAACTTGTAAAAGAATCTTGTAAATTTTCACTAGAGAGTAAAGACTTCACATGGCATGAGCATGACTAGCAGGTAAGGAACCAAACCGTCTCCGAAATCGTAAAATGGCACCAATGATTCCGACGTATTAGACAATTTTAGGTGGATTGAAAAATTAAATATACGAGTTTTGGTTTGGTTACTGGCCAAAATTGCATACATAAAATCGAAATCGCATCGTACTTCAACAAAATAAAGAAACCAAGTTGTCCATAGTGATTTATAAATTTTGATGGGAATATGTGTAATACCGGAAAAAAAAATAAAAAAAAATAAAATAATAAATAAATAAAATTAAAATTAAAAATAAAATAAATATTGCTTTGTTTTAAAACATATTTATTGCACTTTGTCTTTTATTTGGGTCAAACTAGTCAATTACTTTTGAACTAATATGTATTAATAAATGATGAATAATTAAGTTAATAAATTGGGCCATAAAATTAATTTGATTTAATTTATATGTGGGTCAAATTAACATTCTATCAAAATTAGGAGAGTTAGTAAATATATAAAAAAAGGGAGTAATTAATAAATAAATATCTAAAACCTAACCCTATATTAATTAGTTCTGTTCGGATTAAAATTGATTGTGCGTGAGGCGGAAAAGAGCAGAAGAACTACGACGTCAACGTAAGAGGAGGAAGAGGAATATACGTAAGTCTGCTTCTATTTTGTTATCAGAACTATTGGGAGTAGCTATCAATCATTATAAATATATTTGTACTGCTTTAGAATACTTGATTCGGGTAATAATTTAGATTATATATATATATATTGCGCCCATCATCTTCTAACATGAAAGATCAATAAGTTTACAAGGTTAGCAACGTGTAAAGTAATAATAATAATAATAATCATAGGCAATGAACTTGGAATGTTACCAATCTGCTGTAATAAGGAATATTAGTATATATATATAATATTTTAGTAGGTAATTAAATCGTAATGTTAATCTAGTAAATTGTATTGAGATTTTGTATATTAATTCAAACTAAATAATTTTGTCGTTAAATTTATAAATTTTATTTAATAAAAAAATTAATTAATGAGATTATGTTGTTAATGGTTAGATTTGTAATAAAATTTTATTTTATTATTAGATCGAATCGGAGGAAATTTAAGAAGTATTTTTGGAATATAAAATTTTTGGGTATTACATTGCTTAATCCAGTACTGGATTCCGTACTCTTTCAAATAAACTCTTTTGTTTTTGATTCGTTTCGTTTGTTATTCGTTTCAAAATTTAGTATTGTCTCTCATAATTGTCCTTGTCAATTTATTGTGATAAATTTATTTTGACGTTGCATTAGAATTCATATGTGTATTCTTTAGACTAGGGCATCATGTCTAAATTTTATTTTGATATTCATAGTGATGTACATGTTATTATTTTAGAGACGTGTGTCGATGATTCGCTTCGATTTAACATGTACAATGTTAGAACCCCTTTCAGGTTGATATTTTGTCGCATGTGTTGTGACATTATATTTTTGTTAGAATACCATAGGGTATACCGAGCTATAACCACCGTGGGGGTACCACAGTGCATATCCTCTTAACACCGAGGCATGACACCTTCCGTAAGCGGTGTGATCACCCCACCTGCGTCTCCGCTTTTGTGCTTCCGATGGGAGTTGGCCATTTGGTGTTTTGTTGTGGGGAGGCGTATGGGTGGACCCTAGTTTCGCTACGCTACATTATGCGGATTGGTGATGTTTGTGCCAAACACGCCTTGGATTTTACATGCGTTAGATTCGCGGTCCAATGTGTGTGACTTACGCCTGTGTGGCATTATGTGATTCGCTGTGTGGCATTATTTGACTTACTGTGTGGCAAGGTATATTCTATTTTGTTCGAGCTTCGGTATGAAATAACACCCAACCATTTGATTCAAATTTATTATTTCGCCGTGTTAGTTTTGTTCGCTTCGCTTCGATTCGCTCGTTTCATTTCATTTAATCGAGTTAGTAATTTGGTTCATTATTTGTATTCTATATTCCGCATCGGGCATTTGCTCATGCATGTTTTTCTTCCTAGAGTGTAATCGGGGACCAAGGGCAAGTGTGACGAGAGCTTCCTTTAATCCAATACTTTTGATATATTTTGTTAGGTTTCAATACATTGATTTATTTAAAGTTGTAATAAGTATTTTAGATTGTGGATCGAGCAGGTTGGAGATTTATTATGGTTGACTTGTGGTATTCATCGCTTATTAAGACTATTCTTTTGTGGCTTTGAGCCTTGCTAATAAATTTATTAGTTTCATTTGTATTTTGAGTAACCTCTCTTTCTATTTTGGAAAGGGGTGTTCTGAGTTAGTATCGAGCCGTGTTCTTTCTTGTAGAAAACCTATTTAGGTTTGACCAGTGAGTTATGGGTAGACTTCTGGGTTAGGTTTTTGTTCTGTTTGATTTTCTGTTCAGCTATCCTATCCGCTATATTCAAATTTGTCTCTAATCTTCTTTGTTTATATTCGTGATTTCTTTCTTAGATGGCTCAAGATCAACTAGAGAGTTCTTTGGGGCGAGGTAACAATAGGGGAAGAGGTGAAGGTCGGTCCAACGAAAGCAACCTAATGATCGATTAATGCTCAATCGCTACCTTGGTGAATCAGCAATGAACCAAAGCTTTACCTCGCTTAGTTTACCCGGGTGGTACAGTAATGCAAAGAAATGCCACCGTAAATTTCGGCGGGGAGAACCCGGGAAATAATGGTCCACAGACAAACGTTGAGGAAGGGAATGCAGATGGTCAGTGGTCGTGAGGGGGTTCCAATGCGTGTGGTTGGAAAGGTTTCGAAGCGAAACCCACGATCCTTCGATTCGACTCAACTCCAATTGATGCAGAGAATTGGATTGCTCACCCAGAAAGATTTTTGATGTATTGGGGTGCCTTGGATAATCAGAGAGTATTGCTTGCGGTTTTACAAAGTTTGAAGGGATGCACAGAGGTGGTGGAAAGCGTTGAAAACGACAAAGGGTGATGGCTATGTTGAGACACTTAGTTGGGCGAGTTTTGTGAGGTCTTCATCGCCAGATTTCTTCAGTCTGGCGATAAAAAGCCTATGTTAGGGACTATCTCATCCATTCGATGAAAAGATGATGAGTCTATCACGGACTTCATGACGAGGTTTACTAGTCGGCAGATTTATGAACCTCAAAGGGACTGCAGTGAATAAAGTGAGAAGTTCAAGTGGCGGATTCATTATAGGTATCGCCAAAGATCTTTATTAACAACAAGTTCCAAACGTGTGTAAGTGGCCAATGCGCCAAAAATATTGAGATGGAGCGACAGGACTTTCTATCTTCTAAACCGAGGGAGTCGAAAGAGGGACGAGATGACCAGCAGGTCAAGCTTCGATTCAAATGGGAGAAGTCAAGGTGGCAGTTGAACAGAATCGTGGTGGCTGCCAGGGCAATGGCGTGGCGAGTAATCGAATCGGGGGTTATCGGCAGATGCCTCAAATAGGGCAAAATCGTCGCCTTCAGCCTACCTTGGTATGGACAAAATCGTCGCCAAGAAGGATGTAATCTTCCGCAGGGCAAAATCGTAGTCGTTATCCGGACCCACCGTGGGGTAACCTTAATCTAATTCGATAACTCCTGTGCTACTTGTGGGGCAAATCATCCGGAAGCGGTGCCACAGAGTACTCACCGGTGCATGCTTTTGTGTTGGCTGAGATGGGTCATATTGCTAGGGATTGTCTTAGGTCCACGCGAAATGGTGGAGGTGGTGGTGATAATGGTGGCAATGGAGGTCGGTCATTGTCGGGGTGGTCGGTATTTGCCTTGACATATAATCGGTGCCAGTGCACCGTATTTGTTTCGCACTCTTTTAGTTGGTAATCGCGAGGCTTCTATTTTATTTGATACGGTTCTACTCATTCCGTTGTTGCTTTCGGTCTTTTTTTTCGGACTTAGGCGTGCCATCTCGATCTTTAGGTTCTCGTGATGTCTATTGCTTTTCCCGATGGGGACTTCATTGTTATTTCTAATTTGTATGAAGGGTGTCCGACAAGTTTTGGGGATAAGATCCAGAGCGTTAATCTTCTTCCATGTGTATGCACGATTTTGATGTCATTCTTGGGATGGACTGGTTGGATAAACACCAAGCCACTATTGATTGTCAGGCGAAGAAGGTTATATTTGGAGATGTGAAGTCCCTAGAATTCGTGTATCAGGGTTCTCAGCCGAGTAGAGTGGTGAAGTTAATTTCAGCTTTAAAGGCTGGAAAGTTGGTGGCAAAGGGTTGTGATGGGTATTTGGCGTTTGTGAAAGATACCTCTAAGGGTGAGTCTCGTATTGAGGATGTTCCGATTGTCCGTGACTTTTCCGATGTGTTTCCTGAGGAGTTGTCAAGGTTGCCACCGCAGCGGGAAGTGGAATTTGCTATTGAGCTTGTTCCTGGTGCGGAGCCTATTTCTAAGGCGCCAGATGTCGGATGGCACCATTGAGTCAGCGGGAGTTAAGGGAACAGTTCACGAGAACTATTAGATCGTGGTGTAATTACCCCGAGTGTTTCACCGTAAGGTGCTCCAAATCTTGTTTGTGAAGAAGAAGAATGGGTCTATGAGGTCGTGTATAGACTATCGAGAGTTGAACAAGATCACCATCGAGAATCGGTATCCATTGCGAGGATTGATGACTTGTTTGACCAACTTGGTAGAAATATTTTTCAAGATAGACTTGAGGCTGCCATCATCGAGTTGAGAGTGAGGGATGAGGATATCCCTAAGACGGCTTTTCATTACTCGATATGGGCATTACGAGTTTACGGTGATGCCTTTCGATTGTAACTAACGCCCAAATGGTGTTTATGGATTTAATGAATCTGAATTGTTCGGATAAGATTTTAGACCAATTTGTCATTGTCTTTATTGACGATATTTTGGTTTACTCCAAGTCTAAGGAAGAGCATGAGGGTCATCAAGCGCTTTTGTCCTTCGATCTCTAATTCTTCAAAATTAATTCTAAATATTCCTATTACAAAACTATTTTAAAATAAATAGAAACCTCGATCGTGATCGAGGGGAAAGTACATAGGAAGGAGATAGAATTTACATTCGGAAAAATTAGAAGACGAGGTACGCAGACTCCATTTAATAAAACCCATACATTCACGCATCCAACTAAAATAAAATCCAATCACATCGTCAATAATCCATAATCAATCCCATTTATTATCATACACATCATCATATGCATCAATAAATAACATTCATCTTATGAATAATAAACATTTAATATATATATTGATTTCATTTAATGGGCAAATTTAGTTAGTATAAAATCTAATTTTGAATCAAAATAAACTCCTTTATTTTAATCCAAATTTAAATCAAAATAAAACTATTTTATTTTAATTTATCTAATTTTGAATAAAATAAACTATTTTATTTTAATCAAATTTTTTTTTTAAATCAAAATAAACTCCTTTATTTTAATTAATTATGGAATCTAATTCCATATAAAAAATCTTTAATTAAAATAAACTCTTTTATTTTAATTAATTATGGAATCCAATTCCATGTAAAAAAAAAATATTAAAGGAAACACTGATATTCTTTTCCTATTCACAAATAAACTCCTTTATTTTGAATAATATGAAATCTTATTTCATATCTAAATAAACTCCTTTATTTAAGGAAATTAGGATTCTCTTTCCAATTCACAAATAAACTCTTTTATTTTGAATAATATGAAATCTAATTTCATATCTAAATAAACTCCTTTATTTAAGGAAAGATGGAATACAATTTCAACTCCAATTAGTTATCATGGAATCCAATTCCAACTCTAATTAGTTAATGAAATTTAATTTTAAAATTAAAATAAACTTTTATTTTAATATTAAAATAAACCTTTTATTTTAAGATTAAAATAAACCTTTTATTTTAATTATAAAATTATTTAAAATTAAAATAAAACTTTATATTTTAATATTAAAATAAACCTTTTATTTTAAAATTAAAATAAACTTTTATTTTAATTATATAATAATTAAAATATATATATATATATATATAAATATTACCGTAAATATTATATATATAATATATATTACCGAACCGTGGCTTAATCTAAAATTAAAAGGAAGCACGTGACTTCAATATGAGAATTAGCACCATAACCAGATTTTTTTTTTTTTTTTCTGATAAGTATCTAAGCCAAATATGTTGCCCGTAATTGAATTGAATGTTTCAAGTTTAAGGCATACTGATCTTCTAACTGATAGAATTTTGGCTAGCTCAAAAGTTTGAATTATTAAAATTAAAAAACAAAATAGCACCGTGCTGCTAGCCTGCAAATGCAGATTTTATTTTATTTTTTAAATTTTATACAATTAAATTATGTCCAATTAAATTATTCTAAACACATATCAATATACATATCAAAACTGAACAATTAATAATTCGCATAAAGGTTTGGCTCTGATGCTACTGTTAGGTTTGTAATATTCAAGAACGCAATCAAATTGCATAAAAAGTGCGAAACGCCAGAAAAATCGAGTTTAAAAAATTTTACAAACCATATACCCGGATCACCCTTTATGCGATAATTATTAATTAAACGAAAAGATAAAGAATAAAATCATACCTCAAGATCGAAACTTTCCTCGCATGACAAGTTCACCTCCAAATCCTTTCGCGTTCAACTTGAATCCACCGGTTTTGTTCCTTCCTTTGATCAACGTTAATACCCATATGTTTGGCTTCTGAGGTGATCCACCAAGAGAATTATAATGATTCAAGAAAAGGGTATTTGCTCAAACCCTGGCTTTTCTATCTCTATGAAAAGCAGTACTTCCAACAATTGGAATTACGTCGTTGTTTTGAAAAATCAACAACCCTCTCTACCCATAATAAGCACTTCTCTTATTTATAGATGTAGGCAACCCACCTTAACAATTAAGGAATTGGGATTTATTTAATTAATTAAATTCTTTTAATTAATTAAGCTCCCTAATCTTATTAGGGATAATTAATTAAACTCCTTTAACTAATTTTCCTTCCTAATCCAATTAGGAATAAATGAGAATACTTATATTAAATTAATTCCTAAACTCTTTTAGAAATTAAAATAATAATAATTGTAATAATATTAATAAGACTCTCTTATTAATTTATATTTAATATTTCTAAAATATTAAATAATAAATATTAAGCTATTTAATTTATTCTATCACCATAGATTAAATTAAATATACTTAACATATTATTACGATTATGCCATTAACTTCTTAAATAATTATTCTTCCTTTTATGGTGTGACCCTTTAGGTTCTCCATATTAAACCTATTGTGAATAAATCAATTAGAACAATTCTAATCTTATTTAAATAAATAAATTAAACAATTAATTTATTTAAATAATATTTATTCTACAATAGGGATAAGCCTCCCTAATGATCGATCAACGACTTTCCGTATAATATAGATTTCAACATTAATCATAAAAGAACCTTTAAGTAAATAATTACGCATAATTCAATCCTTCCACCATACTGATGTCCCAATTAAATATAAGACATGGAATTACTTTGTCAAGTCTTATTTTATTTAATTATATGTATTTCGATCCTTAAATACACAACTCAAATAATGCAAATTAGAAACTTCTTTCTAATTTCATTCTCATTCACCAAGGACTACTTTGGTTGTCATTTATCGAATCACATAGGACATTTCTCTTCTTTATTAGAAGTGGTAGATTCTTTATCGATCATACATTATCTCCATGTACAACTTATTATACCCAAGCATACCTTTTGATATACCCTAAGGGTCTTAAGAATAAGTCAAAGTATAACTCATCATACACAAGATACTATGATGATCTCAAGTCCAAGGATTACTTGTACTACTATCACTACTGAGAATTCCTATTGACGAGCAAATAAAACTCCATTAGGTATTCCTTAGCGAGCCACGTTCAAAGGAACTTATTCTCTAATAAGCACCTACATACTTTGCTTTTAGTGTCTCCACACAAATGATCATGAGATCAATCATCCTCATCCAATGAAAGCAAGCAACGTATGTATGTACTAATCTATCCGGATTCACTAATCCCCAATTTAGTAATCCAATGATTGGGAACTATTTTAGTTTTAAGCTTTCTAAGAATTTAGATCTCATTAGAATGATCATCATCATTATTCTAAAAGCATTGCTTAAAACTATGGGTTTATCACATATTATAAAACAAAGATCATGTAGATAATTAAAAGCCTTTAATAAATTAATACTTTTTATTAATAAATGAATAAGATTGTTACAAAGTATATGCTTTATCATCAAACATGATTGGCTTGTGTGCATATTACTTTCATTAAGGAGTTATCATTATCATCCGTTGCATGTGGTGCAATATCCGTTCGATAAGATTCGGGAGGATCTTACTTGTGAGGAACAAGCCGACGCGATTTTGGATCGTCAAGAGCGAATTATGAGGAGGAAGACTATTCCGTTTGTTAAAGTTTTATGGAGAAATCATTCGGAGCAGGAGGCTACATGGGAGATGGAGGAGTCTATTCGAGCGGAATATCCGTATCTCTTTGAAAATTAGGTGCGTTCTATTCTTTTGATTCCGGGGACGAAATCCTTTTAAGGGGTAGGTGATGTAATACCGGAAAAATAAAATAAAATAATAAATAAATAAAATTAAAAATAAAAATAAAATAAATATTGCTTTGTTTTAAAACATATTTATTGCACTTTGTCTTTTATTTGGGTCAAACTAGTCAATTACTTTTGGGCTAATATGTATTAATAAATGATGAATAATTAAGTTAATAAATTGGGCCATAAAATTAATTTGATTTAATTTATATGTGGGTCAAATTAACATTCTATCAAAATTAGGAGAGTTAGTAAATATATAAAAAAAGGGAGTAAATAATAAATAAATATCTAAAACCTAACCCTATACTAATTAGTTCTGTTTCGGATTAAAATTGATTGTGCGTGAGGCGTGAAAAGAGCGGAAGAACTACGACGTCAACGTAAGAGGAGGAGAGAGAGAATATCGTAAATCCTGCTTCTATTTTGTTATCGTAACTATTAGGAGTAGCTATCAATCATTATAAATATATTGTCTTGCTTTAGAATACTTGATTCGGTAATAATTTAGATTATATATATATATATATATATATATATATATATATATATATATATACCATCATCTTCTAACATGAAAGATCAGTAAGTTTACAAGGTTAGCAACGTGTAAAGTAATAATAATAATAATAATCATAGGCAATGAACTTGGAATGTTACCAATCTGCTAGAATAAGGAATATTAGTATATATATAATATTTTAGTAGGTAATTAACTGTAATGTTAATCTAGTAAATTGTATTGAGATTTTGTATATTAATTCAAACTAAATAATTTTGTCGTTAAATTTATAAATTTTATTTAATAAAAAAAATTAACAGTATTATGTTGTTAATGGTTAGATTTGTAATAAAATTTTATTTTATTATTAGATCGAACGGAGGAAATTTAAGAAGTATTTTTGGAATATAAAATTTTTGGGTATTACATTGCCTAATCCAGGTACGAATTCCGTACTCTTTCAGCGAAACTCTTTTGTTTTTGATTCGTTCGTTTCGTTATTCGTTTCAAAATTTAGTATTGTCTCTCATAATTGTCCCTTGTCAATTTATTGTGATAAATTTATTTTGACGTTGCATTAGAATTCATATGTGTATTCTTTAGACTAGGGCATCATGTCTAAATTTTATTTTGATATTCATAGTGATGTACATGTTATTATTTTAGAGGCGTGTGTTGATGATTCGATTCGATTTAACATGTACGTTAAAACCCTTTATGTTGATATTTTGTCGCATGTGTTGTGACATTATATTTTTGTTAGAATACCATAGGGTATACCGAGTTATAACCACATTGCGGGGGTACCACAGCACGTCCTCTTAACACCGAGGGCATGACACCTTCCGTAAGCGCGCGGTGTGATCGATCCACGGCGTCTCCGCTTTGTGCTCCGATGGGAGTTGGCCATTTGGTGTTTTGTTGTGGAGGCGTATGGGTGCGACCCTAGTTTCGCTTTACGTTACATTATGCGGATTGGTGATGTTTGTGCCAAACACGCCTTGATTTTATGTGCATTGGATTCGCGGTCAATGTGTGTGACTTGCCTGTGTGGCATTATTTGATTTGCCTGTGTGGCATTATTTGACTTGCCTGTGTGGCAAAGTATATTCTATTTTGTTCTGAGCTCGTTATGAAATAACACCCAGCCATTTGATTCAGCCTATTATTTCGTCGTGTTAGTTTTGTTCGTTTCGTTTCAGTTCGTTCGTTTCATTTCATATAATTGAGTTAGTAATTTCGGTTCATTATTTGTATTCTATATTTCAGATCTTTGGGCATTTGGCTCATCTTGTGTTTTTTTCTTCCGACAGTGTCGGGGGACCAAGGGCAAGTGTGACGAGAGCTTCCTTTAATCCAATACTTTTGATATATTTTGTTAGGTTTCAATACATTAATTTATTTAAAGTTGTAATAAGTATTTTAGATTGTGGATTGAGCCAGTTGGAGATTTATTATGGTTGACTTGTGGTATTCATCAGTTATTAAGACTATTCTTTTGTGGCTTTGAGCCTTGCTAGTAAATTTATTAGTTTCGTTGTATTTTGAGTAACCTCTCTTTCTATTTTGGAAATGTGGTGTTACAATATGATTGAACTTACAATCATCATCAGTATAATAACAATACTAATTTACAAGAATAAGTCTACCAACAAAATTTATTCACTGTTATCAACCACTATGTTTATATAAATATTTCTAGCTCATATACATATATATTTTTATTTTCCTAATATTATTATCCTAAACTTAAGATGTTAAACTTATGTACTATTTATTTTTCTTGATATAAGTAGAGTATTATATATGATAACAAATTTTATCGATATTAAATAAATACAAACAAATACGTGAGATATTATAATAAACATAAGACTATTAAATAATTAAAAAAATATTATTTTATGTTCAACATTAATTAGTCACACCCTACATTTTATAAAATTAGTCATACCCTATTATATAATATTTAAGTTTTGTTTAGAAAAAACATTATAAGTAAGGTTGTGTTTATTATTAAAGTGGTATTTAATATTGTGTGATACTAAACTGTATAAAATTTTGTTATTTGAATTGGTTTTAGAACTGAAACAGCATTACACAGTTCAAAATCGCACTGCACCAATCACAAGCGGTTTCATATTTGATTTTGAATTTATCAAACCGCATCTAAACAAATTCGTGTACGGTTTAAATTTCAAATCGCGTCATACTCGCCTAATGACCAGCGGATGAAGTTATTTATTTTATTTAAATTTTAATACGGTTCGGGTCACTTGTTGCTGTGAGCTAGGTCATCATGAATAGGGCCAAGAGGCCCAATATTGACACGTCATATCTTCTATACCAAAGCCCAACATGGTAACAAGTTCAATAAAGAAAAATCTATAAGATAACTCGCGGCTTTTGTTTTTAGTTTTGTGAAAATCTAGGCAGGCTTCACAAACTACTTCATCCGTACCTTAATATTATTGATTTTAATTAAAAAAATTAATTGTATAATATAAAGGGAGGGAGGGAGGGAGGGAGTACACAGTTACAATTGGTGTTATTAAAATTCAAGTATACTTTATTATTCCCGCCCGCTGCACTGAGTGAGCATCCAAAATTTTCTTCCTTTTTACATTTCTTCTTCTTCTTCTTCTTCAATCGTACATGCATCTGAATGCAATTAGTTTGAAAGTGGTCAAGTGGTGTTAATTCTATTTTTTCAATTAATTATAACTTACATGTCTAAGACAAGAAAGATAACAAGTTTTAGAGCCATATATAATCTGGAACAAGAAATCGGAAAGACGAGAGATAAGATTTGTTGTGAATTTGGGGGAATAATATGTTACAGTGATTATTATGGAAACGGGGGAATATGTTATAGTGTGGTTGGAAGGGACGACGTGTTATGGTAATTTGGGAGAATCTATGTTAGTCCGGCCGGAAGATACTACAAGTGAAGGAATAAGGTTATGGTAATTTGGGGGAATCTATGTCATAGTCCGGCTGGAAGATAACAGTGCTTTTTTAGTAAAACGACAATTGCTATGTTGTTTCGTAGCTAACTACGAAATTTATCGAGAATCTGGTTTAATAATAATATTACCTAATTTTTTCAGTATAATGTAATTTTCATAACCGGCATCCTCTAATCGCCGCCAGATGCAACAAAATAAGTGGCCGCCATTTAGATCTTGAAGTAATATCTGTCCGATCTAAGGTACTCTTCGTCTTCTTCTTCATCTTCTTCTTTTCGCACTTTGGTTTGGTTTAGAGTTGGATCTAAGAGAGCTAGCAATTTTTGGCTGAGATTGGGTAATGAATTTAACTCTATTGTGATCAATGATCAATGCCCACTGGTATGATTTTCCTTGTATGCTTACGAGAAATTAGGGTTCAATTTGGGTTGTTTGTTAATATTGGTAGATTATTACTTCCCAAAACCATTAAATATAATATTGTTAGTGGGTGGATTTTGGTGAACAAAAATTCCGTTTCACTCGAGACTGACAGCACTGAAAAGTCGAGAAGAGTATGCAACCATGTTTATATATGCCAGACAAAATGAAGGTAGACAGAGGAAACTCGATTGCTCAATATAAGGTCGGTAGGGGTCCAGTTCAGAGCCTCCCATGATTCAACTCTCCAGAGTTTGGTACTACTACTATTGTACTCCATCAGAAATTGTACTACTACTATTCTATTTAGTTTAGTAAGCTAGGGTAATAATGTACAGCAATTTCAAGACTAATAGAAACAAGATTCAATGCATCAATGGCCAAACGTTTTACTCCATAGCCATAGGTAATAATAGCACTGGCACTTTAACATAGACCCCAACAAACAAGTAACAATGGTAGCCCAATTGGCAATTGATGTTTAAAGACGGTAAGAAATACTGTAGTCTGTATGGACATTGGACGGACAGCTTTATAGCCCACCGGTATAATAGCCTTCTATCTCCGTAAACGTCTGTCGGTAGGTCTATAAGAAAAGTACTCCATAAAACAGAACTTTTCATGCCACCCATAGGCCATAGGCCATAATACAAGATACAAATACACTGATAAATTTATTTCTTTTGCCAATGTCTTGCAGGTGTAGCAGTTTTAAAAGCATAGCCGAGGATTGCGGAGATACTACAGACAAAGGAAATGATTTAATGAAAACCCCAACCAGTACAAAAGAAGGAGGATGTAATGAAAAATTGAAAACCCCAACCAGTACAAAGGAAAGGCAACCAGTATAAAAATGGTATCCACGACAATTTGTTTTCATACCGTTGGGCCGAGTGGAATGAGTTCGGTGCCTCTCTTAAGCAAGGTCTCGAGTCTTGTGAATGAAAAAAACAGTGTTATGGAAAGCTCTTCCCTTGTGGGTTCAACCGGAGCTCGATTCCGGATTAGCTGGAGGTGAGAACAAAAAAGAAAAGAAGAGAGAGAATATGTTTTCATTTGCACCTGCATTACTTGATCGCTCTGCATCCAAGCTGGATAGATGTGAATTATGAGGCAGACATTGATTGGTGGATTCAAGTTATTAATCTGAAGAAAAGGCATCTTACGCATGACAAAGCATATACAGTAATAAAACTGGAAATATTAGGTTTCAGTTTTCTCTCTAAAAGGACCTTAAAGAATTATACACTGATAACCTTCCTATACCAAATGTTTGAAATAACAAAAGATTTAATAGCATCACATACAACAAGAATTCCACCTTCTTTACAATGTAAGCATCAATTCATATGGTTTTCAAGGGAAGATTTCCCCCAGTTGTTACACAAAATTAATCATGGATATATGAAAATAGATGATTCCTGAAAGGAGTGTAACGCAAATGAATATGAGCCCTGTTGGGTGAGAACATTCTCAATGTTTAAGGCTCAAGGTCATAGTCAATGTGGAAACAGCAAACACTTCTAATTCGCACAATTAATCATCAAGCCATGTCACCCTAGGAAGGGATACATATTGAGCATTGTTTGTACAACAGAAAGGATATGGATAGTAACTTCTAGTAAATGCAATTTAAACAATTTGATTCAATTAGACACCTAGTGTGCTTTTTTCTAACCAACTTTCTTCCTATGCATATAGAGGAAGACAATTTTGAATTGGAGTTGTGTTCAACCTGCTTGTGATTTCAGCACCTATTGTAGTGACAGGATATGTTGTTAGCATTAGTGACTGATGTGGCATAGTGATGGTGCGGGAGGGTAAAGTGAGGTTGATAAACAGCAGCTGATGAAGCAGCGGTATTTGAAGTTGCGAATCCTGATGATGCTGCAGTAGAAAAGAGTGGCCCTGGAGTAGCCCCACCACATGGTCCCTGGATATGCCATCCCCAATTTAGCTGGGAATCAACTTCCATACTCTTCTCTATCGCTTTTTCCTGTTGACATTAATCGTACTGTTAGCTTATAGAAGATGGAATCTTTTCTCAGCAACTTAAAGCCTTATCGATTAAAGGCAGTGACAGCCATGAAAGCAGATGAACATAATTGGGATTTTTTTAAAACATTAGGAGAACCCAAAAACTTGGTATAGAGAAAACAGCACATGCATTTGGAAGGTAACTGTTAGTTTGAGGTTTTTGGAGGAACTATGTAGAAATATATGATCATACCATTAACACAGACAAGAAATGGGCTTTTAGTTAAGAGCCTCAAGGAAGTTGTACTACTACACTTCTAGCAAGAATTGTTTAGAGGCATTTGAGTTTCCATTATTGCAGAAGCAGAAATCTCATTCTGTTAGAGAATAGAAGAAGACTGCTTAACAAGATTTACCTAAAACTTTAAACTAAATGATCATGCAATGAATTATCTAACTCGAAATAGAAAGCAAAGAAAACATTGATAAATGATTCTGAATTTACCGTAGCTTTTCTGGCCTCAGGGATGTCATTTAAGTGACTTTGAAAACTAAAACCCCCAATGTTGTCAATCTTCTTGTAATCATTAGCAAAATTAGGGGGAGCAACACCCAAGTTCAAGTCCAGATTATGGCTGCTGGCTGAAAAGAAAATAATGAGGGAATATTCCATCATGAAATTATCTAATATAGAAGGATGGTAAATTTATTATTAAAAAATGAGTTATTTCAAACAAAAGAGAATATTGAGCAACCTCCAGTAACAGCTTCAGAACTCAATTCAGCATATGTGCTTGGCTCAAAATTGGTGACTGCTTCCCTGCCGTTGCATTTTATAGCTGCTCTGTCATAAGCCCTGATTAACATGGAAACACATATTTTAAGTTAAAAAAGAAACTATGGAGGCTAAGGGATAAGCATATGTGAAATTCAGAATAAGCGAGAGTAAAGTTATAATGATGGGAACCTAGCAGCATCTATCTCACTGTCAAACAACCCCAGATAGATATATCTGCAGAAAAATAACATATGATTACAAACTTCTTTCACTAGTTACATTATTCGACAAATATTTAATTGAAGTTCAGTGGTATATACTTCTTGCCAAGAAACTGTCCCATTCTAGCTTCCCATCGTCCACATTTGTGCAGGGTAACTCCTCGATATTTTGAACTTCCCCTGGAGAACCCCGTACTCTGCCTACGAAGAATATGCACAAATTCTTCCTTTGTCAAGTTCTTCATCTGCAAAAGAATCAATATTACACACAATTTCAGTTCCTTCAACAAAAAGCAATTTCAGATTTGAATAACAATCTATGATTCTATGAATCAACTTCCACCAACCTGCCTAAGATCTATATCATAATCACTGATATTAAAATTGATATCAGCATCAATTCCACGGAACTTAATGGCAGCTCGATCATATGCCCTAATATCATAAATCAAAATTTAAGAAATTTCATACATCGTGGTAACACTTGTTAGGGCTTCAAATGATATAATTACTGTTAAACTTACAAACTACGACTATTATATTACCTAGCCGCAGTATGTGCAGTGTCAAATCCCCCTTTAAAATTCAAGTATACATATAGTAAGAAAGTAACACGATCAGCACAAAGAATGAACAAAATTTCATAGAATAAGAAATAAAGGAAGACCAGTCAAACTCAATATATTTGCTTACCCAAATAAACTTGTTTCCCACAATCCCTGCAAAAAAACAGAAGGACGAGTAAGAGTCATTACTAATGACTAATGGTATTCACTTTGTTTTGAAATTCAATGCTAGATAGTAGTATTGATTATCAAAATCATCACGCAAGCTATACATTTGTGGTACCTGAATTGCCTAGTTAAACGTGACAAAGATGAACTATATACACACATTTAGGCTAAAAATAATTATATATATAAATTTAAGCGTACCAAATTACTAATGACATATGCAAACACGGTATAGGAAAAGCAATAAATGTTAGGAAATCGATAAATCCATATAAGATAAAATATTTTCACATGAAAGTTATTGTTATAAATTTTATAGCGAAGATTTTCGTCGCTATACATCTACTATAGCGACACTAACGTGTTGGGAAATATCAATTTCCTAAATGTTAATACCAAAATCTGCTATTCTCATCAAAATAAACACACATGTATATGTAATAACAAATAACTAACCATATATGTGATTCCCATCTTCCTGTTCTCCGATAAAAGGTAACTCCCCGGTATTGGGAACTCCTAGGCCTAGGTCCTCTTCTACTTTTCTTAGCTTGTTGTCGCTGCTGCGGAAGCTGCATCAGCACTCTCTCCTCCGGCGGAAAACAGTAATTCCGCTCCTCAAACGAAAGATCCAACTGCCGCTGCCGAGAAGTCGCCTCTCCGCTCGTCGGAAATAACTGCTTCGTTGTAAATCCCGACCCGACGCCTTGATTCTCACTCTCTTCCAACTCAGTACCTTCTTCGTTCATTTTCAATATGTCAAAATTATGCGTAAATCCATCGCGACAGTGATTCGAGTACTCCTCGTCGCCGGCGTTGCTGGACGTCTCAATATTGACGACAGAGGAATTCGAGGTGCCAGAATCATCCATCTGGACGCCGGAGAGTTCGAGAAGCTCCGTTTCAGCTCGATCATAGATCGAATTTGACGGGAAACAAATGAGATTGAGGTCCAGCATAACTTCCACTCCTCAAATTCTCCCTAATTCCTCAATATAGTCTATATACGGCTACTTAAAACTCTATGTAACTGAAAGCAGATTCAAACATGGGAGAGAAATTACGACTGATATTATTCTAAAGAAGTAGAAAGGAATACATAGAAAAACAAATTGAGAATGTATCAATATCTGTAGAGAGAGAATAATAGATATATGAAGGACTGCGCATTTCCTAGTAGAATCGAAAATTCGATCGGCCGCGAATAGGAATATGAATATCAACGCCGGTTGTCGGTTTCCATTGATTAGTTTTGAGAGATAGAAAAGAGGGAACGTTTCTCGTGTCTTGGTGTTTTGTTTTCTACCGGTGGATACAACAAGGGAGAGTAAAGACACGAGATGGGACATCTAAAGAAGAACGAGGAAGGAGAATAAATAGTCTACACAGAGTTTATATTATACTCTTGACATACATTTTAATTTAATTTATAAATTATTTAATTTTAATATAATAAATATATCTTTAATTTTAAAATAAAAAATATTATTTTATATAAAATATAAAATTTATTTTTTTATTTATATAAACTATGAAATTCAAACACACTGGATATCAGTAAAAAGAGTATTTAAGAATAAGATTGAAAGAAAAAGGTGTAATTAAAATTAATAAATTGAGAGAGAAAAGTTTAATGCGGATGATGGGAAATTAGATAAGATAGTGAGGTAGGTAGTTATTTTTAAGTGTGATTAGACTGGACACTGACTCAGATAAATTCTCTCGGTCTGGGGCCAGTTAAATAGCTGACTGACACGCACACTAGAATAATGAACACAGTATCCTACTGTTCCTTCACATGTCAAAACTGTCCGTAATTAAGAGACAAATTATACAAATTTTTTATTTTATTGTTATAGTATAAGTTATTTCTAATATATATATATATATATATATATATATATATATATATAGAGTCATTGTCTCCATGTTAGGATTCTTATATGGATGTTATCTATCTTTGCCCTTTTTGAATAGATTGATAAAACTTATTGGAAGGTTTGAGATTGAAACATAAATATATATTAAAAGTAATAACATCTTAGAACTTTTATTTTAATAATGAGATGGATCCCATATAGTCGACGTGTTGTCGGTTTGTTTAACTAAAAACGAATTTTAATAATATTAAATAATATAGTAAAGTGCGACATGTAAACATATAAAAAAAAAAAAAAAAAAAACCCAAAACCGTAAACAAGCTCTTACGACATAAAAAAAAAAAAATAAAAATAAAATTACCAACCCAAGACAACCTCTTACGAACATATAAAAAAATCAAATAGTGGCACAAGTTCTTTATTTGCTATTTTTTTATAATAATATTTGTTATTTTATAAAAACAAATATTTTATAAAAATAAATATTTTATAATAACAAATAAAGAATATAAAATATTTTATAAAAACAAATATTTTATAAAAACAAATGTTATTATAAAATATTTTATAAAACAAATATTTTATAACAAATGTTTTTATAACAAATGTTTTTATAAAAATAATTTATAACAAATATTTTTATAACAAATGTTTTTATAAAATATTTTATAAAAACAAATATTTTATAACAAATGTTATTATAAAATATTTTATAACAAATGTTTTTTATAACAAATGTTTTTATAAAAATAATTTATAACAAATGTTTTTATAACAAATATTTTTATAAAATATTTTATAAAAACAAATATTTTATAACAAATGTTATTATAAAATATTTTATAACAAATGTTTTTATAAAAATAATTTATAACAAATGTTTTTATAAAAATAATTTATAACAAATGTTTTTATAACAAATGTTTTAAAACAAATGTTATTATAAAATATTTTATAAAAATAAATATTTTATAACAAATATTTTATAACAAATGTTTTTATAAAATATTTTATAAAACAAATGTTTTTATAAAATATTTGTTTTATAAAATATTTTATATTCTTTATTTGTTATTATAAAAATATTTGTTTTTATAAAATATTTGTTTTTATAAAAATAACAAATATTGTTATAAAAATAGCAAATAAAAAGAACTTGTGCCCTTATTTGATTTTTTATACAAAAGTAAGAGAGGTTGTCTTGCGTTAATTTTTTTTTTTTTTTTTTTTTTACTGTGAGACCCCAGATTTTATCAATAAAGATTTAAATTTTGTGAAATAATTTTTTAATATTATGGTGTGAATTTGAGATAATATTATAGTTGTGGGGTTGTGTTTATAAATTTTGCAAAAGTATCTGAGTGGTTATATTATATATTAGATTGGTGGGGAATATTAGGTTTAGCGGGGAATATTAAATCTGATAGCTCAATCATTGGTGGACCCCAGCACGTAATTATTGTCGGATTGAGAAAGCGACAAAAATATTTTATTGAAATAACGGCGGAAGTTTTCTTGTTGATCTTTGTTGAACTACTCGGTAGTAAAAAATGTCGATGTCGTGTGGTTGCATAGTAGCACGGGTATTGATTATTGATCTTTATGTGAGAAGTCATTCGGTTTGATTCCATTATTGTCGATTAATAATATGAATTATTATAGCGATAATGACGTTTTGTTTTATTAATTATTATTAACGTAATAAAAGCGAAACATCTTTATATAAAAGCGAGAATCTTTTTATTAAAGTTATTACATAAATAGAATATATTATATTTTATTATGCGTAGTGTTGTATAGTGTTTTGCGTAGTGTTGCGTAGTATTTGCGTAGTAAAATGTTTTAATATAAATAGAATATATGATATTTTATTTAAAAAGATTTTTGCTTTAAATATGGTAGTCAGTTAAAATGTAAATCAATCTGATAGTTCATGGATTAATTACTATATCATTCTATTTTCCTATAAATAGAAGCTCATTCCTTCATTATTTTCTTACAAATTCAATTGAAACTACAGAGGAAATTATAGAGAGAAGTATAGAGAGAAAATCTATAGAGAGAAAGAAGAATGGTATACGGTACTTCACTACTTTGATATCAGGTGTCTTTTCTTTGTAAGGGGTATTATTTGTTGTACCCGTAAGGGATGTTATTCTTTCTTATTCATGAAGAGAACTTTTTTATTCCATTCATTATTATTACATTGGAATAACTTTTGTAAAAGTGGCATACCACATACATAACTTTGTATCTGTGGCGTACCTATACTTGGTGAAATCCTTATATTATTCCATTGTTATTTATTACATTGGAATAACTTTGTATCTGTGAATCCCCTATACTTGGTGATTTTCTTACATTATTGATTCTTTATTATTACATTGGAATATCACATGCGTATGTTTTACGACACTGGTTCCATTGTTTATTATTAGCATTTATTATTACATTGGAATATCTTGTGCGTGTGTTTTACAGGACTGGTTCCATTGTTTATTATTGACATTTATTATTACATTGGATCATCCATCGGTGTGAATTTCACGACTTTGGTTAAGTTATTATTATTACATTGGAATAACTTTTATGCATCTTGAATCTGCATGCGTGGTGATTTCTTTTGTTATTCCATTCTTTATTATACCCGGTTGGTTAAAACTTTGACTTATACTCCATGAAATTAGTAGAATATCCTTGATATTTGCGTTTCATCGATATCTTTTCATGGAAATATTCTTACGAGCATTCTTGAATTTTACTCTCTGAAAAGTATCGTGTTGACAACTTGGGCGTTATTGGTTCTTGGATAAATTAATTCTTGAACTTGTTTTATTGAATTATTATGTCATTGTCATCATCCTCGTGTTATATTATGTTGAAAGTTATCTATGTCTTACGTGCGTAGATGAACTTGGTATGATTATGACCGAGGATCATTCGGTATAATCATGACTTTTCTAATAAATGATGTGACAAAAAGTCCTCGATGGCACATAATGCGGTGATGGATAGTTTTTGGTATGATTATGACCGGGGTGATTCGGTATAGTCATGACCATTGATAATTTGATGAAAATCCTTGGCCAGTAGTGCGGGGATGATTAGATGTGGTGGTTTATTTATTAAAAATTGAGTCTCGGCGATAAAAATTGATGAAAACCTTTTAAAACCTAAAAGATAGTAGATTTTATTCTCTACTGACTTTTTAATGGATTGCGTATTCATTGCTGATTAAGCGGTTGTCTATTGTATTTTATCGGTTTAACATTGTTGAAGACTATTGATAATTTATTACGCATTATCTTAGTCATAATATTTCTTCTTGGGCTAGTTGAGCTCACCCTTTCTTTCTTTGTTCTCTTGAGGAAATGAAAACATAATTTGGAGACGAGTCGAGGGAGCAGATAAATGGTCGAGAGGATAGCATTAGTAGTCCTCACTATTACGTGAAATAGTGTGATAATAGTTGTAATGAGGACTCCTTTTGAGTTTGTATAATATCTAGTAGACAATATTTGTATTCAAACTCACGGTTTATATCGTATTGTACCGACGATAGTTATATTAGTAAGTAGTATTTTAATTTATGTACCATATAAGTGGCGACCCGAAGATGGGTGGCGTATACCTAATTTTGGGGGCGTTACTGCTAAGTCTTGTGGCGCCCCAAAATTAAATATCGTCACCCATCTTGGGTAGCCACTACGTGGTACATAAATTCAAATACAACTACTAATATAAGCGTCGGTATGTATACGATAAATAAGCAGAAAGTTTGATGACAAATTTTGTCTACTAGATGAAATGATCGCTACATTAATTCGTGAACAAGATATCATAAAGTATTAGCGATGCGTCGGTATAATAAAGAATGGAATAACAAAAGAAATCACCACGATGCCAGATTGTGATGATAAAGTTATTCCAATGTAATAATAATAAATAACTGTGTCGTGAAATTCACACCGATGTGATGTTCCAATGTAATAATAAAGATGGAACCAGATCCGTAAAAAACACATGATAGATATTCCAATGAATGATAAAGATTTTAACCAGTCCTAAAAAACACATGCATGTGATGTTCCAAAATAATAATAAAATGGAACCAGTCCTAAAACACACGTATGTGATGTTCCAATGTAATAATAAAGAATGTCACCAAGTATAGGTAAATCACAGATACAAGTTATTCCAATGTAATAATAAGCAATGGAATAACATAAGGATTTCACCAAGTATAGGTATGCCATGTATACAAGTTATGTATAGGGTATGCCACTTTTACAAAGTGTTATTCCAATGTAATAATAATGAATGGAATAATGTAAGTTCTCTTCAAGAAGAAAATAACACCCTTTACCGTAAAAGAACCTGAATATAGAAGTAAGTGAAGTAGCAGAATACTCTTCTTCTTTCTATAATTTTCTCTATAGCTTCTCTCTCATAATTTCTCTCTCTGTAGTTTCAATGAATTAAAGTAAAGAAGAAAATAATGAAGGAATGAAGCTTCTATTTATAGAAAAATGGAATGCATAAGAATTAATCCATGAAATGTAGGTCTGTATTGATTTACTTTAATCGACGGTCCATATTTAAAGAAAATCTTTTAAATAAAATATAATATATTCTATTTATATAAAACATTTTACTATGCAAACAATATACAATACTATGCAAAAACACTATGCAAAATACTACGCAACACTATGCATAATAAAATATAATATATTCTATTTATAGAATAACTTTAATAAAGTATTCTATTTTATATAAAAGATATTTCGCTTTATTACGCTAATAATACGAATAAAATAAAACGTCATTATCGCTATAATAATTCATATTATTAATCGACAATAATGGAATCAAACCGAGTGACTTCTCACATAGGCATCAATAATCAATACCGCATGCTACTATGCAACCACACGTATTCATCGTATTTTTACTACCGAGTAGTTCAACAAAGATCAACCAGAAACTTCCGCCGTTATTTTAATAAAATATTTTTGTCGTTTTCTCAATCCGACAATAATAATTTCGTTAGGATCCACCAATGATTGAATAGGTTATTTAATATTCCCTACTAAACCTAATATTCCCCCGACCAATCGAATATAATATAAACCACTGCATACTTTTACAAAATTTATAAATACTACCCACAACTATAATATTATCTTAAATTCACACCATAATATAAAAAATTATTTCGACAAAATTTAAATCTTTATTGATAAAATCTGGGTCTCACAATCTCCCTCCTTATGGAATTTCTCGCCCTTCGAAATTAGGGGTAATGCGACTGGTATGATAAAGAGGTGAGATACCTTGAATACCTTTATTGTTAAAAATATTAAATTCATCTTCGTAATCCGCCAAAGATATTCATTAACAATTCATCTTTTGCTACAAGCGAAAGATATATAACGTAAAAACCAATAATACTGAGACTCGACTTAATAGTATCACAACCATGAATTATCCATGCACCATCTTGGCTAAGGATATTCGTGTTTTCAATTACTGATCATGATTATACCGAATAATCCGTGGTCATAATCATACCAAGTCTATCAATGCACTACTGACCAAAGATGACTTTTACCACATCCATGAATTAATATTTCATTCTTTGAGACTCAAATTTCAATAATTAATCCATATCATCGAATCATCCCCGCACTACGTGCCAAGGATATTCATTAGTATCATTACCACACATTATCCATGCACTACTACCAAAGATAATCGTGTATTCATTAATATCACGACCACAAATTATCCATGCACTACTGACGAAAGATAATTGTGTATTCATTAAGTATCACGACCACAAATTATCCATGCACTACTACGGCGAAGATAATTGTGTATTCATTAAGATCCGACCACATAAATTATCCATGCACTACGGCGAAGATAATTGTGTATTCATTAAGATATCACGACCACAAATTATCCATGCACTACTACCAAAGATAATTGTGTATTCATTAAGATCACGACCACAAATTATCCATACCTTACTACCAAAGATAATTGTGTATTCATTAAGATCCGCGACCACAAATTATCCATGCACTACTACCAAAGATAATTGTGTATTCATTAGTATCACGACCACAAATTATCCATGCACTATGGCCAAAGATAATTGTGTATTCATTAGTATCCGCGACCACAAATTATCCATTATCCACTGCAAGATACTACCAAAGATAATTGTGTATTCATTAAGTATTCATTACCACAAATACCACAAAATTATCCATGCACTACGACCAAAGATAATTGTGTTTTCAATTACTATTATGATTATACCGAAACAATCCACGGTCATCATAATCATACCAAGTCCATCTATGCACTACAGTACGCCATGATGACTTTCAACGTAATATAAGCGTGAGGATAATGATATAAAGAATCAATCAAATGAGATAAATGATAAATATTAAACATTTATAATATAATTTATCCAGATTCAAGAATATCCCCATGTTATCAATCACTTAATAATCTCATAATCTAATAACATTAATATTATAACAATATTTTAATCACTTCTTAAATTTATAAACAATTTATCTCAATTGTTTACGCTTTACCATATAATGCATTTAATTATTCAAAATGCCATACTCATAAAATATCATCACCAATTATCAAATCCTCATCAAAATATGCATATATTCTATATAGGATTCTCTAGCCATAAAATCCTATTTTCAACTTTGTTACTTCACATAACATATTTAACTCATATGTTCAGTAACTAAACTATTTTCATGAAAATACCAAATTAGTCCCAAAAATATTTCTTTTCTGGGATTTAGCATAATATAGTCCCATAATGAAAATATATTTTTCTAAAGAATTTTTAAAATTCATTTACTATTTTTCAAAAATCAATTTCTAATTAATTCCTTAAGAAATTAGCTACCTCAAGTTTAACTCCAAAAATTCCCAAATCTTGGCAGGACCTTACACATGTTAACGTGAGCTTCTAGTTTAAATTTCATGGTCATCGGAGTTATAGAACTCCGGTTATAGCGTTTTTCGTGGGAAAAACCTAAATATTGAAATAGTCATAACTTGCTCATTTTAAGTCAGAATGAACTCATTTTTGGACAGGAGGTACTTTATACCATATACTTTCATGTCCCAAAAACCTAGAATTTTTCTCATAATTTAAGTGGCCGAAACAGTCCCTTAAAGTTTCTGGGCAGTAGCATTTTCAAAATTTACAGCTTTGTCCTCCTTTGCTAAAATCAGTCCACACAAAAATCCACAACACCTTTTCCACTAATTCCACTTGGATTAGTTAGGTAACTCATAGATCTAACTCTAGGACTTGACCACACTCAAAAATTCAAAATATAATAGGAGATATGGTCAATTGAATTTCATGTTACGTTTTTCACCAAAATTTGATTTTCAACTCTTTGTGATTTCTAAGAAACTTTCATGTTTTCACATACTAACCAACATGACTCATCATAAAACTTACTAATACTTCATATACCCATGATTTTCATCAGTTCTATACTTTTATTATGACTTTCATCATAATCCTCGTAAATGATCCTTTTAGTTGAAGAAATATTTGAGGGTTTAAGAAATGGGTTTTATCTTTGGGGTCAATACAAAATTCGATTTCACGCTCTAAGTAGGCTAAGAAGTCTTCAAGAATCGCCAGAAATTTATTAATAATAGAAATATCATTCAATCTTCGTGACTCTCATCCAAGACTTGGATAAGACGTCACATTGATACCAACCGTGACTTCTATCCCTTAACCTAGATAACACTTCACAATGATACCTTACATAAATGTATAGTCAAAAAGCTGCTTTAGAAATTAGAATATTTGGGAAGTGCTCAAGGAAACCTTCGTACATGGGAGGCCATGCTTCTAGGTTATGATAGATATCATATGGCCATAGAATTATTCTTGGTTTACCCAATAGACCCCAAAGAAAAATGAGAAGATTACTATCATATTATTCCCAATGGTGAGTCTTCTCTTGATTTATCATTATCTCCACTGTCTCAAATTGAGAATTATACTTCAAACAAACACCAAGATCATATAGGTAGTGCTCGTAAATATACTCAGCAAGTGGATGAGCACAACCCTGTCTTATGATGACACGAGGTTGTATGTCATTAGACATCTTGTATGATAGTGGCAAAACACTCTTCCAACGTTGGGTTACGCCTCACCCTAGTTGATTCACCAAATATAACTACTAAATGATGACCACCGCTCTATTCCACTTTACCCCTGTTAGACCTAGCTACACTCTTATTACACGAAAGGAATTGTGAAGCAAAAGGGTTAATTAATATATCAAATATTATCCCTATACTCGTGAGACCAATTAAATAACAAATAAACTTAGGTAGGTCATACTAGCGAAAGAAATTCCCCTGCTCTCCCCTCCTAGTTCTTATCTCACATCTTAGCCAGGATCATATCCTAAGCTCGATACCAACCGTGGCGCCCCAAAATTAAATATACGTCACCCATCTTGGGTCGCCACTTACATGGTACATAAATTCAAATACAACTTACTAATATAAGCTGTAGTATACAATACGACATAAAGCGTGAGTTTGAATACAAATTTTGTCTACTAGATATTATACAAACTCAAAAGGAGTCCTCATTACGACTATTATCACACTATTTCACGAAATAGTGAGGACTACTAATCTTTATCCTCTCGGACCATTACTTCGTTCCCGACTAAGTCCCAACTATGTTCTCATTTCACAGAAGAAACGGTGAAAGAAAGGGTGAGCTCAACTAGCCCAAGAAGAAATATTATGACTAAGATAATGCGAGAATAAATTATCATTAGCCTTCACAATGTTAAACGATAAAATACAATAGACAACCGGTTTAATGCTAGCGGAATAAAGAACCCATTAAAAGAGTCAAGTAGAGAATAAAGTCTACTATCTTTTAGGTTTTAAAAGGTTTTCATCAATTTTTATCATTTGAGACTCAAACAATAAATAAACCACCACATCTAATCATCCTCGTACCACGGTCAAGGATTTTCATCAAATTATCAATGGTCATGACTATACCGAATCACCCCGGTCATAATCATACCAAAAACTATCCATCAACGCATTACAGAAAAAACATCGAGGACTTTTGTCACATCATTTATATCAAGTCATGATTATCTTAGAATGATCCTCGGTCATAATCATACTAAGTTCATCTATGCACGTAAGCCAAAAGATAACATAATATAACATGAGGATGATGACAATGACATAATAATTCAATAAAACAAGTTCAAGAATTATTTAATCCATGAATTATTAACGTCCAAATTATCAACAAGATCTTCGTTTAGTAGAGTAAAATTCAAGAATGATCGGGAAGAATATTTCCATGAAAAGATCTTTGGATGAAATGCAAATATCAAGGATATTCTACTAATTTCATGGAGTATAGAAGTCAAAGTTTTAACCAACTGGGTATAATAAAGAATGGAATTGTGACGCCCCCAAAATTAGGTATACGTCACCCATCTTGGGTCGCCACTTACATGGTACATAAATTCAAATACAACTTACTAATATAACTGCTGTGGTATAATAATACGACATAAACCGTGAGTTTGAATACAAATATTGTCTACTAGATATTATACAAACTCAAAAGGAGTCCTCATTACAACTATTATCACACTATTTCACGAATAGTGAGGACTACTAATCTTATCCTCGGACCATTACTCCGCTTCCGATTCGTCCCAAATTATGTTCTCATTTCACAAGAGAAAAAGTGAAAGAAAGGGTGAGCTCAACTAGCCCGAAGAAAATATTATGACTAAGATAATGCGAGAATAAATTATCATTAGCCTTGAACAATGTTAAACGATAAAATACAATAGACAACCGGTTTAAGCTGCGGTGAATATCAATCCATTAAAAGAGTCAGTAGAGAATAAAGTCTACTATCTTTTAGGTTTTAAAAGGTTTTCATCAATTTTTATCATTGAGACTCGACTTAATAAATAAACCACCACATCTAATCATCCCTGCATTACGATCGAGGATTTTCATCAAATTATCAATGGTCATGACTATCTTAGAATCACCCCCGATCATAATCATACCAAAAACTATCCATCAACGCATTACGAAGCCAATTTGAGGACTTTTGTCACATCATTTATATCAAGTCGTGATTATACCGAATGATCCTCGGTCATAATCATACTAAGTTCATCTATCGCACGTAAGCGAAAGATAACATAATATAACATGAGGATGATGACAATGACATAATAATTCAATAAAACAAGTTCAAGAATTATTTAATCCATGAATTATTAACGTCCAAATTGTCAACGCGATATTGTTTTAGTAGAGTAAAATTCAAGAATGATCGGAAGAATATTTCCATGAAAGAGATCTTTGGATGAAACGCAAATATCGAGGATATTCTACTAATTTCATGGAGTATAGAAGTCAAAGTTTTAACCAATTGGGTATAATAAAGAATGGAATAACAAAAGAAATCACCATGCATGCGGTGCTTATTGCACGGGCGAGTTATTCAAACAGAATAATAATAACGGAACCGGTCGGTGAAATTCACACAAGCGGGATGTTCCAACAGAATAATAAAGATGGAACCGGATCCGGTGTAAAACACACGATAGGATATTCCAATGAGAATGATAAAGATTTTAACCAGTCCGGTGTAAAACACACGATGTGATGTTCCAATGAGAATAATAAAAGCGGAACCAGTCCGGTGTAAAACACACGCAGGATGTTCCAATGAGAATAACGAAAGAATGTCACCAAGTATAGGGTAAACTGGCATTATACGAGTTATTCCAATGTAATAAATAAGAATGGAATAACATAAGGATTTCACCGAGTATATAGGATATCTTGCATATACGGTGATGTATAGGGTATATCACTTTTACGAGTTATTCCAATGTAATAATAGTGAATGGAATAATGTAAGTTCTCTTCAAGAAGAAAGAATAACACCCTACTAGTAAAAAGAACCGAATATAGAAGTAGTGAAGTAGCGAGAATACTCTTCTTCTTTCTATAACTTTCTCTCTATAAACTCTCTCTATAATTTCTCTCTACTGAGTTTCAATGAATTAAGTAAGAAAATAATGAAGGAATGAGCTTATTTTTATAGGAAAATGGAATGCGTAGTAAGAATTAATCCATGAACGGTCCAGATTGATTTACTTTAATCGGACGGTCCATATTTAAAGAAAAATATTTTAAATAAAATATAATATATTCTATTTATATAAAAACATTTTACTATGCAAACACTATGCAATACAATGCAAACACTATGCAAAACACTATGCAACACTATGCGTAATAAAATATAATATATTCTATTTATAGAATAACTTTAATAAAGTATTCTATTTTATATAAAAGATGTTTACGTTTTATTACGTTAATAATACGAATAAAACAAAACGTCATTATCGCATTATAATAATTCATATTATTAATCGTGATAATGGAATCAAACCGAGTGACTTCTCACATAAGCATCAATAATCAATACCGTGTCTTCTTATGCAACCACACGTATTCGTACTTTTACTACCGAGTAGTTCAACAAGAACCACGGTAAAACTTCCGTAGTTATTTCAATAAAATATTTTTGTCGTTTTCTCAATCAAATGAATAATTACGTTATGGGGTCCACCAATGATTGAGTAGTTATGCGAATATTCCTGCTAAACCAGAATATTCCCAATCAATCGAATATAATATAACCACTTGCATACTTTGCAAAATTTATAAATACTACCCACAACTATAATATTATCTTAAATTCACACCATAATATTAAAAATTATTTCAACAAAATTTAAATCTTTATTGATAAAATCTGGGGTCTCACAATCTCCCTCCTTATGGAATTTAGCCCTCGAAATTAGAATGCGTACTGATATGATAAAGAGATGAGGATACCTTGAAAATATTAAATTCATCTTGAAATCTGCCAAAGCTATTCATTAACTATTCATCTTTTGCACTACAAAATAAAGATATAAAACGTAAAACCAATAATGTTGAGACGTAGCTTAATAGTATCACAACCATGAATTATCCATGCACTTTCTTGGCTAAGGATATTCGTGTTTTCAATTACTGATCATGATTATACTTAGAATAATCCGTTGGTTATAATCATACCAAGTCTATCAATGCACTACTGACCAAAGATGACTTTTACCACATCCATGAATTAATATTTCATTCTTTGAGACTCAAATTTCAATAATTAATCCATATCATCGAATCATCCCCGCACTACGGGCCGAGGATATTCATTAGTATCACGACCACGAATTATCCATGCACTACTGCCAAAGATAATCGTGTATTCATTAGTATCCGACCACAAATTATCCATGCACTACTGACAAAGATAATTGTGTATTCATTAATATCACGACCACAAATTATCCATGCACTTCTACTAAAGAATAATTGTGTATTCATTAAGATCACGACCACGAATTATCCATGCACTACTACGGCGAAAGATAATTGTGTATTCATTAAGTATCACGACCACAAATTATCCATGCACTACGGCGAAGATAATTGTGTATTCATTAAGTATCACGACCACGAATTATCCATGCACTACTACGAAAGATAATCGTGTATTCATTAATATCACGCACCACAAATTATCCATGCACTACGGCCAAAGATAATCGTGTATTCATTAGTATCACGACCACAAATTATCCATGCACTACGGCTAAAGATAATTGTGTATTCATTAATATCACGACCACAAATTATCCATGCACTACTACCAAAAGATAATTGTGTATTCATTAAGATCACGACCACAAATTATCCATGCACTACTGGCCAAAGATAATTGTGTTTTCAATTACTGTTATGATTATACCGAAACAATCCCTCAGTCATAATCATACCAAGTCCATCTATGCACTACAAGCCACGTAGATGACTTTCAACGTAATATAAGCGTGAGGATAATGATATAAAGAATCAATCAAATGAGATAAAGGATAAATATTAAACATTTATAATATAATTTATCCGAGATTCAAGAATATCCCCATGTTATCAATCACTTAATAATCTCATAATCTAATAACATTAATATTATAATAATATTTTAATCACTTCTTAAATTTATAAACAATTTATCTCAATTGTTTACGCTTTTACCATATAATGCATTTAATCATTCAAAATGCCATACTCATAAAATATCATCACCAATTATCAAATCCTCATCAAAATATGCATATATTCTATATAGGATTCTCTAGCCATAAAATCCTATTTTCAACTTTGTTACTTCACATAACATATTTAACTCATATGTTCAGTAATTAAACTATTTTCATGAAAAATACCAAATCAGTCCCAAAAATATTTCTTTTCTGGGATTTAGCATAACATAGTCCCATAATGAAAATATATTTTCTCGAATTTTTAAAATTCATTTACTATTTTTCAAAAATCAATTTCTAATTAATTCCTTAAGAAATTAGCTACCTCAAGTTTAACTCCAAAATTCCCAAATCTTGGCAGGACCTTACACATGTTAACGTGAGCTTCTAGTTTAAATTTCATGTTCATCCTGAGTTATAGAACTCCGGTTATAGCGTTTTTAAATCGGAAAAACCTAAATATTGAAATAGTCATAACTTGTTCATTTTAAGTCGAATGAGCTCATTTTTGGACAGGAGGTACTTTATACCATATACCTTCATGTCCCAAAAGGCCAGAATTTTCTCATAATTTAAGTGGTCGAAACAGCCTCTCTAAAATCATGGCGGAAAGCTTTTTCGATTTTTGCAGCTTTGCACTCCTTTGCTAAAATCAGTCCACACAAAAATCTACAACACCTTTTCCAGTAATTCCACTTGGATTAGTTAGGTAACTCATAGATCTAACTCTAGGACTTGACCACATTCAAAAATTCAAAATATAATAGGAGATATGGTCAATTGAATTTCATGTTACGTTTTTCACCAAAATCGATTTTCAACTCTTTGTGATTTCTAAGAAACTTTCATGTTTTTACATACTAACCAACATAACTCATCATAAAACTTACTAATACCACGAATACCCATGATTTTCATTATTCCAATGCTTTTATTATGACTTTCATCATAAACCACGTAAACTATTCATTTAGTTGAAGAAATATTTGAGGTTTAAGAAATGGGTTTTTGACTTGGGGTCAATACAAAATTCGATTTCACGCTCTAGGGTAGGCTAGGAAATCTTCAAGAATACGCCAGAAATTTATTAATAATAGAAATATCATTCAATCATCGTGACTTTATCCAAGACTTGGATAATACGTCACATTGATACCAACTGTGACTTCTATCCCTTAACCTAGATAGCACCTCACAATGATACCTATAAGCTTGCCATCTTCATTCACGATGTCGCCTACGAAAAGTCCCCGGTGCATTCCACACAAGGAAGTCAACAACGAAAGGTTCGGGGCTCTTTACTTATATGGCGATATGACAATAATTGACTTTAGTAGTTTGGTTATGAATATAAAAGCTAACAACCTTACGAAAAGAATGATGAGTAGTTAACCAATTGATTCCTAAAATACCATCAAAGGCAAATATTTTCAAAGAGATAATATCGACAGGTAACGTGAAAGTGTTTATTTGAAACAACAAGATTAATAAACAGTGGAGGTAACGAAGGTTTCTCCCAACGAAGTTTCAACCAATAAGTTAAAGTCTAATGTGACGCCCCCAAAATAGGTATACACAACACCCATTCTGAGTCGCCAAATACATGGTACAAGAAGCAAACTACAACTTCAATAATACAAATGTCGTGTGTGAAATACGACAATATATATTATGAGTTTAAATATAATATATTGTCTTCTAGACAATATCCACACGCAAATAAATCCCCATCATAATTATTGATACATTATTTTACAAAATGGTGAGGACTACTAAACAAGTCTCTCTAGAACCTTCATTCCATTCCCCACCCGGCTAAGACTTTCGCTACATTCTCGCCTCCCGAGAAGAAAAATGGATCAACATGGAAAAGGGTGAGCTCAACTAGCCCAAGAAAGAATATTATGACTAAGATAATATACAACAAATTATCGTTAGTCTCAACAGGGAAAAATCGATAGAATACAATGAGCCAACAAGTTTCGGATCAATATTCGCAATGGAAATAATAATTCATAGAAGAGTTACGTAGAGAATGAAATCTACTATAATCTATGAATTTAACAAATCCATCATCAATATTTTATCCTCAGTAACATCAATCAATATTCATCTCAAATCAAATATTCATCTTTGCACTACAGCCCAAAGATATTCATCAATCGGTCATGTTCATCTCAACACTGCTCATCTTTGCACTAAAGGCCAAAGATATTCATCATCATCATGTTCATCTCAACACTGCTCATCTTTGCACTAAAGGCCAAAGATATTCATCGATCGGTCATGTTCATTTAAACACACTGCTCATCTTTGCACTACGTGCCAAAGATATTCTTCAAAATCATTCATCTTTGCACTACTGTGCCAAAGATATTCAATAATATCATCATTTAAGACCGAGGATGATGAAAATATTTTTAAAGAACGAATCCAAAGAAACAAAATGACAAGGATTAAGGATTAAGGATTCGTACTTTGTTTTATCCATGTCCAACAATACCTCAAAATAATCATAGTGGTGTAAAATTCAAGAATGATCAAAACATGGATACAATCAAAGCTAGTATCCAAAATAGATATTTTGACGAAAAGAAGAAATTTTATTTTTCGATGAATAGTGCCGATATCGTGAATAGTCTTGCCAGATATCGTGAATAAAGGCGTAGATACGTGAATAAGAACTCCACACCACCAAAGATAGAAATTCCACAAAAAAATATTTTCACGCTTCATGAATAGTACTCGTGAATAAGAACTCGTGAATAGTAACTCATGAATAGTAACTTGTGAATAGTAACTCATGAATAAGAACCCCCAGACATGAAAAAGTTCCAAATTTGATAAAAACTTCAGATCAACATTTCAAAGATAATGATATTGAAGAAATAATATCATTACTGAAAAAAAATAATATCCCTTACCTCAAAGAATCGATTTTGGGAAGGAAGGTCAAGTGATCTTTGAATGAAACTTGTCTTGAATAAAGAACTCTCAAAGTATCTAAATACTCACAAAATACGCTTAATAATATAGAGAGAAAGAGAGAAAACTTTGTTTCGGTGTGATTTCAATTCTAACTTAGCCCTCTATTTATAGGAAAATGTTAGCCCGTAAAGCGTGACTTGACACCTTTACCGATGGCTTTACTACTACTACTATTGCCACCCACCACATTTGAAATAAAATTCAGCACATTTTTCACCAACCACAAGTGGGGCCCACTCAATTCTAGAATTTTCCACCAAAATCAATTATAACCCTAATTTCTGAATCAGTCACCTCTTAAAATTCATAATAAATTATACGCTCATCTTTAACGGTTCAAAATTTGTGGACATATACTCAACTTATATATGTATAACATATCCAAAAATTACAACGATCCAACGGTTGGATTAAATATTATAGCTCACACAATAAAGCTATAATAACACCGATTTGATCTTTTAATTCCTCCAATCCGACAAAATAAAACATCTCAGCATTAATTCCTTCATTAATAACCACATAAATAAATCCATCATTTATATTCATATAAAATAAATATTTCCTTATCATATGAATCAATAATTAATTATTCACAAATAATATTACAGAATCACAATTATGACAACCAGCCGCTCCTGGAAAGAGGGGCTTTCGAATAAGGATCTCTCCTTCTCGCGGCGCAATTAGGTGACCAAACCTCTCCTTAGATGTAACTTTCTAGACATTGCCAATAATGTTATCTAATAATATTATTCAAATAATATGAATTATTGATCCGATAATGGGAAATCTTGTGCGATGACAATTATTGAACAACAATAATATAAAATATCAACGCAACAATTATTGAATCAATAAAATAAAATATTGAATAAGAACTCATCGTGAAAATTATTGAGTAGTGCCATCTTACGTAAGGATCAATAATTCAACAATATCGCAATCTGCCGGTATCATCTCTTGTGCAACCACGCCAGACATTCGTATTTTAACCAACGGTATTCCAACAGTCTTACTTGGTAATAACTACGCCATTATTTTTAACCAACTTATATATATTTGTCGTTTTCCTCATCCAATCGCTTTTCAGTTATGGGGCCCACACATGGTCTTCTTGCCGTCACAAATTTAATATTCCCCGACAAAGATTTAATATTCCACGACCAAACGAATATTCCCCAAACAACAATGAATATTTTATAACCACTTGCTTATTTTGAAGTATTTCATATTTAACCCTTAACTATCCACATTAATCAAATCAACCCTTACTATTTTAAAATAATAAATAAAGGAAATTCCTTTTTATTTAAAAAATTTCGGTCTTACAACCTCCCTCCTTATGAAATTTCGTCCTCGAAATTGGCGTGACGCACTGTGTTTCAAAAGGTGAGGATACCTCGCTTTTATTTCCGCTTTCCAATTCCTGTGTCATTTCTCTATAAAGATGATTCCTCAACAAAACTTTAACTTGTGGTATGACCTTTCTTGCGTAGGACATGCTCCTTCCTATCCAAGATCTTGACAGTACCTCCTCATACGTTAAGTCTTGGTTATCTCGTCCGGTTTCTAACTTCAATAACGTGGTTCGGGTCTTTCACATATTTACGAAATGCGATATGTGAAACACATTATGAACACGAGACATACTTGGAAGTAACGCAAGTCTATAAAGCTACATTTCCTA
The DNA here is from genome assembly GCA_020205615.1 of Panax quinquefolius. Classification (NCBI taxonomy): domain Eukaryota; kingdom Viridiplantae; phylum Streptophyta; class Magnoliopsida; order Apiales; family Araliaceae; genus Panax; species Panax quinquefolius. The sequence goes on from CM035170.1 coordinate 115,271,766, forward strand.
CTCGGTCAAGAATTTGAAATGGACCAATAAATCGTGGATTGAGCTTTCCTCTCTTCCCAAATCTTGTAACTCCCTTCCACGGAGCAACTCGCAACAATACATGATCCCCTACATTAAATTCCACGTCCTTTCGATGAAGATTCGCATAACTCTTTTGTCGATCTTGTGCCGTTTGTATACGTTGTCGAATCATTTGGATCTTTTCGGTGATCATACGTCTTAACTTTCGGGTCCCAAATAATGTTGCTTTACCCACCTCATCCCAACATATTGGAGAACGACATTTTCGTCCATATAATGCTTGAATGGAACCATGCCTATATTTGTTTAATAACTATTGTTGTATGAGAATTCCACCAATGGCAAGTACTTATCCCAACTTCCTTTGAAATCTAGGACACGAGTTTTAATATATCTTTAAGAGTTTGAGTAGTCCTTTCTACGATTGTCCATCCGCTTTGAGGATGGTATGCCAAATAAATCGTAAATTCGTGCCCATAGCTTTCTAACCCAAAATCATGAAGTGAATCTTGGGTCACGATCCAAACTATGGATACCGGCATGCCATGCAATCTCACAATCGCATTTACGTACATACGAGAAAGACGTTCAAGGAATAAGTCTCTCGTGTCGGTAAGAAATGAAAGCGGACTTGGTTAATCTAATAACCCAAATAAAGCATTGATGCCTTGAGAAAATCGCAGGAAGACCCGTGAATGAAAATCCATGGTAATGTGTTCCCCACTTCCATTTCGGAATCTCAAGTGGTCATGAAACGGACCCTTAGGTACTAGATGCTCCGCCTTTACACGTTAAGCAAGTTAAACACATCGAGATAAACTTTGCAATCTCTCTTACATATTGTTCCACCAAAATGTATGTCAAGATCACGATACATTTTAGTACTTCCGTGATGGATTGCAAATGGTGTATTGTGTCCCTTCATCATAATCTTGTACTTCAAATCGAGTCGTTAGAACACAAAGTCTAGAGTGGACTCAAGTATTCCTTCTTCATCAATTCTCGCCCTAATAGCTCCTTCTTGTATTTCTTCTTCATACGCATCATCACCGGCCTTGATTTCTTGAAGCGAATTTTAAACTTTATTGATTAAAGTTGATTATACTCAGATATTATCACGTGGGTACCTAGAGTTTTCATCTCCATCTCTATTATTTGTAAATTATACGAAATTAGTCTTTGACAATATCGTACTCAGATTTAGATACGATCTTCTACTCAACACGTCGCCTACCACGTTCGCTTTTTCCAGGATGGCATGGTCGAACATGTCTTTGAAATGAGTCTCCTCTTGAGTTCTTCAAGCTCTTCCCACATTCCTTGCTCCATTCGAATTTTGTATCTCTACGAGTCAACTGCGTTAATGGAATAGCGATTCGAGAATATCCTTCAACGAATCTCCGATAATAACCAACTAAGTCTAGAAAGCTACGTATTTCGATTATCGACTTAGGTTGCTCTCAATCGTGACTCATATCCCAATCTTGGATAAGACGTCACAATGACACCTATCGCCTTTTCTATCGCATCGAATATGACGTCCCTACGGAGAGTTCGGCTTGGGTGAATTCCACAAAGGAAGTCACAAGATAAAGGCTCAGTACCAAATTCTATAGTTGAATTTTTAACTCCACGAAGTTCAATAGAGCCATTCGATATGAGATTTTAGAAATGAGTTTTGTACCGGGTTCAAATTCGATACAAAATTTAATATCGAGCTTTGGGAGTAAGCCAAGAAATTCTTCAGAAACACGCCAGAAAAATCAATAACAACAGAATATTATTCAAATCGACGTGTCTTTATTCAAATCCATAACATGGACTAAGAAAATTTGACATCCGTAATAAACGAATGACTTCATGGCTTGATATGAAAGAGTTTGACTTCAATGGTTTGGTTCTTGAATTGAATAACAAAGTTGCTTAGGAATATGAAAACTAACAACCTTACGAAAATAATCAATTTGGCGTGATGAGTAGTTAACCTTAAAATCACATCAAAAGCAAATATCTCTATAGAAATAAGGTTAACGAGGTAATGTGATAGTGCCAACTTGAATCAAGCAAGATTTTTAAACAACGGATGTAATGAAAGTTTCTCCTAATGGAGTCTCCACAGATAAAGTCAAAGTTTAATTTCTCCGTAGTCAAGTTCAAACGTTGAGCAAGTAAAGAGAGAGAAAAGAATGGGTAGAACCAATATCTAGTAAGGTATATACTTGCAAGAATTTATAATTAACTAACCCGTCTTAACTTCGTTCGGGTTCTCTCGCATTTTGACCAAATACAACAAACGCTTCTTCCGGAATCGTTGACTTTGACTTTTCTCGGAGATGTTTTTGAGTCACCGTCCCCATTGAACTAGGTTTCGCCATCGTATAATCTCGAGCGATATGTCCTTCCTTTCCACAATTATAGCATACCTTGAACTGTTGTGGGCGGTTTGGGTGATATGTCCCTCTTTCCCATTTGTAACATACGACCGGTGGTCGTTCTCCTCCCTTAAAACTAGTTGCCATCTCTGGCCGACGTCTTCAAATGGTCGCTTGTTGAATCTCCTCTTTTAAAATCTCCTCCCGACTCGCTTCTTCTATTTTCATGGCCACGATTACCACCGAGTGGTTACCGCCTTTGTGAGTATTCTTCTTTCTCCATTGGTTATCGTTATTCGATGATCGCTATCTTGGTATGATGATCCGGTTATGGTCCCTCGGTTGACGTATTTTCGTTATCTCGCTTCTAACAATCGAGCCTCATTAACAACATCTCGAATAGAGAAAAATTTATGAGAAATGAGATATCGACGTATCGCCGGTTTCAAACCTCCGAAAAACATCCGCGTCATCGTTCCTCATTCTCCACCAAATGAGGTGCAAACTCGATAACTCCGCGAACTTCGCCTCATCTTTGGGACACCGCCATGTTATTTCGCTCCCAATCTAATAAACTCCACTTCCTTCATACGACGAATACTTTCGGGAAGTACTTGTCATTGAATCTGCTTCAAACGTCTCCCATGACATCTTTGACGCGGAAAAGAATGGATGGGTACGCTTACGATTCCCACCAAAGAATCTGCCTCGCCACGGAACATAAAAGTAGCGAATGGAACTTTCGTTTCTCCGTATATCCCAAGACATCGAATATCTTGGTAATTTGTTTGACCCACGTCTCGCGCCTTTAATCGGATCACGGCTTTCCCCGAAGTTACGGTGGTCCCAACTCTTTGAAATCGCCATTGTGACCACCCGTGAATTGCTATCATTTCCTCCTCATTTTGAACACGAGTCTCCTCGTCTGATTTTGCATGAACTCGCAAAAGCTTCTAAACATCCCTCGTTCATCATCTCGCTTCGTGGTGTGTTGTTCACAGAGGAACATTGCCACTGTTGCACGTTCTCCTCGTTGGTAAAATGCAGCATCTCCACTGGTCTCATTTACTCCACTCGTTAATATTCTCATTCGACATTCTCAAATCATCGCCATAAAACAAGGGTTAATTAAGAAATCAATATATCACATAATATCCCTATATACCGACCAACTAACAAATAAGCTTAGGTAGGACACACTAAAGCGAAGGATTTACTCGCCTCTCCTCCTAGTTCTATTCCCGATCTCCGCCAGAGATCATATCCTAAAGCTCGATACCAACTGTGGCGCCCCAAAATAGGTATACACAACACCCATTCGAGTCGCCAAATACATGGTACAAGAAGCAAACTACAACTTCAATAATACAAATGTCGTGAAATACGACAATATATACTTGTGAGTTTAAATATAATATTGTCTTCTGAGACAATATCCACACGCAAATAAATCCCCATCATAATTATTGATACATTATTTTACAAAATGGTGAGGACTACTAAACAAGTCTCTGTAACCCTTCATTCCATACCCCATTAATTTTTCGCCATACATTCTCGCCTCCCCGAAGAAAAAAAATGGATCAACATGGAAAAGGGTGAGCTCAACTAGCCCAAGAAAGAATATTATGACTAAGATAATATACAACAAATTATCGTTAGTCTCCAACAGGAAAAAATCGATAGAATACAATAGATGACAAGTTTCGGATCAATATTCGCAATGAAATAATAATTCATGTAAGAGTTACGTAGAGAATGAAATCTACTATAATCTATGAATTTAACAAATCCATCATCAATATTTTATCCCTCAGAACATCAATCAATATTCATCTCAAATCAAATATTCATCTTTGCACTACTGAGTGCCAAAGATATTCATCAATCGGTCATGTTCATCTCAACACTGCTCATCTTTGCACTAAAGGCCAAAGATATTCATCGATCGGTCATGTTCATCTCAACACTGCTCATCTTTGCACTAAAGGCCAAATATATTCATCGATTCGGTCATGTTCATTTAAACACCGCTCATCTTTTGCACTACTGGGCCAAAGATATTCTTCAAAATCATTCATCTTTACCACTACGTGCCAAAGATATTCAATAATATCATCATTTAAGACCGAGGATGATGAAAATATTTTTAAAGAACGAATCCAAAGAAAACAAAATGACAAGAATTAAGGATTAAGGATTCGTGACTTTGTTTTATCCATGTCCAACAATACCTCAAAAATAATCATAGTGGTGTAAAATTCAAGAATGATCAAAACATGGATACAATCAAAGCTAGTATCCAAAATAGATATTTTGACGAAAAGAAGAAATTTTATTTTTCGATGAATAGTGCAGATACGTGAATAGTCTTGCCATACGTGAATAGGCCGTATAATCGTGAATAAGAACTCTTGACACCAAAAGATAGAAATTCCACAAAAAATATTTTCACGCTTACTTGAATAGTACTCGTGAATAAGAATCTTCGTGAATAAGTAACTCATGAATAAGTAACTCGTGAATAAGAACTCATGAATAGTAACCCCACATGAAAAAGTTCCAAATTTGATAAAAACTTCAGATCAACATTTCAAAGATAATGATATTGAAGAAATAATATCATTACGAAAAAAAAAAATATCCTTACCTCAATCGAATCAAGATTTCTAAGGAAAGGCTCAAGTGATGTTTGAATGAAACTTGTCTTTAATGAAAGAACTCTCAAAGTATCTAAATACTCACAAAATACGCTCAATAATATAGAGAGAGAAAGAGAAAACTTTGTTTCGTGTGATTTCAATTCTAACTTAGCCTCTATTTATAGGAAAATGTTAGCCGTACCAAGCATTTCTTGACTCGCTACCTGATGGCTTTACCTGCTACTATTGCCACCCACCACATTTGAAATAAAATTCAGCACATTTTTTCACCAACCACAAGTGGGGCCCACTCAATTCTAGAATTTTCCACCAAAATCAATTATAACCCTAATTTCCGAATCAGTCACCTCTTAAAATTCATAATAAATTATACGCTCATCTTTAACGGTTCAAAATTTGTGGACATATACTCAACTTATATATGTATAACATATCCAAAAATTACAACGATCCAACGGTTGGATTAAATATTATAGCTCACACAATAAAGCTATAATAACGCTCGATTTGATCTTTTAATTCCTCCAATCCGACAAAATAAAACATCTCAGCATTAATTCCTTCATTAATAACCACATAAATAAATCCATCATTTATATTCATATAAAATAAATATTTCCTTATCATATGAATCAATAATTAATTATTCACAAATAATATTACAGAATCACAATTATGACAACCAAAGCCGCTCCTCAGAGCAGAGGGGCTTTCCAATAAGGATCTCTCCTTACTGGCGCGCAATTAGGTGACCAAACCTCTCCTTAGACAGAACTTTCTAGACATTGCCAATAATGTTATCTAATAATATTATTCAAATAATATGAATTATTGATCTGATAATGGGAAATACGTCATGCGTTGACAATTATCAAACAACAATAATATAAAATATCAACACAAAGAATTATCGAATCAATAAAATAAAATATTGAATAAGAATTCACCGTGAAAATTATTGAGTAGTGCCATCTTACGTAAGGATCAATAATTCAACAATCATCGTGCAATACCGTGTCTTCTTGTGCAACCACGCCAGACATCAGTATTTTAACCACCGGGTATTCCAACAGTCTTAACGGTAACAACTACGCCGTTATTTTTAACCAACTTATATATATTTGTCGTTTTCCTCATCCAATCGCTTTCCGTTATGGGGCCCACACATGGTCACTACCATTGCATTTAATATTCCCCGACAAAGATTTAATATTCCACGACCAAAACGAATATTCCCCGACAACAATGAATATTTTATAACCACTTGCTTATTTTGAAGTATTTCCGTATTTAACCCTTAACTATCCACATTAATCAAATCAACCCTTACTATTTCAAAATAATAAATAAAGGAAATTCCTTTTTATTTAAAAAAATTTCGGGGTCTTACATCTAACTTCTCCGGAGTCAAATTTAAATGTTGAACGCAAGCAAGCGAGATAAAAGAATGGGTAGAACCGGTATCTTATAAGGTATAGACTTCAAGAAATTTATAATTAACTAACCCGTCTAACTTCGTTCTCGAGTCACTTTCTTTTAAGAAGTCATGAAAACGCTCTTCATGAAAACCACCGACTTTGTTTTATCCAGATCCGCTTTGGTGCCACCGTCCCAAATTGGACTTGACTTTGGTGCACGACAAAATCGAGCTAAATGACCTTCTTTCTTGAAATTTCCACTTCTATTATCTTGCCATGATTACCACCGAAGTGGTTACCATTCTTGGCATGATAATTTCTCCCACGATGGTCATCATTGTTCATGGTCGCATTCACGGATGATTATTATCGTGTTGTTGGTCGTTACCTTTTTGGTTGGTGACTCATTATCGCGCTCCAATAACCGAGCCCTATTCACAACATCTAAATACAAACACCGCCACAAAACAAGGGTTAATTAACATGCAACATATTATCACTATACTCGATCGACCAATCAAATACCAAATAAACTTAGTAGGTCATACTAAATGCAAGGAATTCCCCGCTCTCCTCCTAGTACTATTCTCACATCTTAGCCAGGATCATATCCCTAAGCTCGATACTGTTTAACCGTGACGCCTCAAAATTAGGTATACGTCACCCATCTTGGGTCGCCACTTACATGGTACATAAATTCAAATACAACTTACTAATATAACCGTATGTACATAATACGTAATAAATCGTGAGTTTGAATACAAATATTGTCTACTAGATATTATACAAACTCAAAAGGAGTCCTTATTACAACTATTATCACACTATTTCACGTAATATAGTGAGGACTACTAATGTTATCCTCCGACCATTACTCCGCTTCCCGACTCGTCTCCCAATATGTTCTCATTTCACGAAGAGAACGGTGAAAGAAAAGGGTGAGCTCAATCTAGCCCAAGAAGAAATATTATGACTAAGATAATGCAGAATAAATTATCATTAGCCTTCAACAAAGGTTAAACCGATAAAATACAATAGACAACCGGCTTTAATCTGCGGTGAATATCAATCCATTAAAAGAGTCAAGTAGAGAATAAAGTCTACTATCTTTTAGGTTTTAAAAGGTTTTCATCAATTTTATCACCGAGACTCAACAATAAATAAACCACCACATCTAATCATCCTCGTATTACTACGGCCAAGGATTTTCATCAAATTATCAATGGACATACGACTATACCGAATCACCCCGTCATAATCATACCAAAAACTATCCATCACCGCATTACAGTGCCACCGAGGACTTTTGTCACATCATTTATATCAAGTCACGATTATACCGAATGATCCTCGGTCATAATCATACTAAGTTCATCTATGCACGTAAGCCAAAGATAACATAATATAACATGAGGATGATGACAATGACATAATAATTCAATAAAACAAGTTCAAGAATTATTTAATCCATGAATTATTAACGTCCAAATTGTCAACATGATATCGCTTTGAGAGTAAAATTCAAGAATGATCGTAAGAATATTTCCATGAAAGATATTTGGATGAAACGCAAATATCAAGGATATTCTACTAATTTCATGGAGTATAAAGTCAAAGTTTTAACCAACCGGGTATAATAAAGAATGGAATAACAAAAGAAATCACCATGCATGCGATATTGCATGGACGGGTTATTCCAATGAGAATAATAATAATAATCTAACCAGTCGTGAAATTCACACCGACGAGGATGTTCCAACGTAATAATAAAGATGGAACCGGATCCTGTAAAAAACATGAGATAGGATATTCCAACAGAATGATAAAGATTTTAACCAGTGTCCGTGTAAAACACATGCATGTGATGTTCCAACAGAATAATAAAGACGGAACCAGTCCTGTAAAACACACGATGTGGATGTTCCAAATGTAATAATGTAAGAATGTCACCAAGTATAGGTAAATCACATATACAAAGTTATTCCAATGTAATAAATAAGAATGGAATAACATAAGGATTTCACCGAGTATAGGATATCACATATATACAGGTGATGTATAGGGTATATCACTTTTACAAAAGTTATTCCAATGTAATAATAAAGGAATGGAATAATGTAAGTTCTCTTCAAGAAGAAAGAATAACACCCTTACCGTAAAAAGAACCTAATATAGAAGTAGTGAAGTAGCGTAATACTCTTCTTCTACTTTCTATAACTTTCTCTATATAAACCTTCTCTATAATTTCTCTCTACAGAGTTTCAATGAATTAAAGAAGAAAATAATGAAGGAATGAGCTTATTTATAGGAAAATGGAATGCATAAGAATTAATCCATGAACGGTCCGATTGATTTACTTTAATCTGACGATACCTATATTTAAAGAAAATCTTTTAAATAAAATATAATATATTCTATTTATATAAAAACATTTTACTATGCAAACACTACGCAATACTACGCAAAACACTATGCAAAAACACTACGCAACACTACGATAATAAAATATAATATATTCTATTTATAGAATAACTTTAATAAAGTATTCTATTTTATATAAAAGATGTTTCGCTTTTATTACGTTAATAATACGAATAAAATAAAACGTCATTATCGCTATAATAATTCATATTATTAATCGACAATAATGGAATCAAACCGGTGACTTTCTCACATAAAGATCAATAATCAATACCGGTAACTTACGCAACCACCGTATTACATCGCATTTTTTTACTACCGAAAGTAGTTCAACAATAACCACGGTGAAACTTCCGCCGTTATTTCAATAAAATATTTTGTCGCTTTCAATCCGACAATAATTACGCTAGGGTCCACCAATGATTGGTAGTTGTCAGCGAATATTCCTCTCGCTAAACCGAATATTCCCCGACCAATCGAATATAATATAACCACTTGCATACTTTGCAAAATTTATAAATACTACCCACAACTATAATATTATCTTAAATTCACACCATAATATTAAAAATTATTTCAACAAAATTTAAATCTTTATTGATAAAATCTGGGTCTCACAGAATAACAAAAGAAATCACCATGCACGCTAGATTGCATACAGATGTTATTCCAACAGAATAATAATAACGGAACCAGTGTCGTGAAATTCACATGCACGATGTTCCAACAGAATAATAAAGATGGAACCCGGATCCGGTAAAACACACGATAGGATATTCCAACAGAATGATAAAGATTTTAACCAGTCCTAAAAAACACACGCATGTGATGTTCCAACGTAATAATAAAAAAAGCTGGAACCAGTCCCAGTGTAAACACATGCATGTGATGTTCGAATGTAATAATAGAAGAATGTCACCAAGTATAGGGTAAACCAGATCTGAGTTATTCCAATGTAATAATAAGCGATGGAATAACATAAGGATTTCACCAAGTATAGGGTATGCCATGATACAAGTTATGTATAGGGTATGCCACTTTTACAAAAGTTATTCCAATGTAATAATAATGAATGGAATAATGTAAGTTCTCTTCAAGAAGAAAGAATAACACCCTTACCGTAAAAGAACTGAATATAGAAGTAGTGAAGTAGCGAATCTCTTCTTCTTTCTATAATTTTCTCTATATAAACCTCTATAATTTCTCTCTAGTAGAGTTTTAATGAATTCGTAAGAAAATAATGAAGGAATGAGCTTCTATTTATAGGAAAATGGAATGCGTAAGAATTAATCCATGAAACAAATCAGGATTGATTTACTTTAATCGACTATTCCATATTTAAAGAAAAATCTTTTAAATAAAATATAATATATTCTATTTATATAAAACATTTTACTATCTGAAACACTACGCAATACTATCTGAAAACACTATGCAAAAATCTTACGCAACACTATGCATAATAAAATATAATATATTCTATTTATAGAATAAACTTTAATAAAAGTATTCTATTTTATATAAAAGATGTTTCGCTTTTATTACGTTAATAATACGAATAAAACAAAACGTCATTATCGCTATAATAATTCATATTATTAATCGGCAATAATGGAATCAAACCGGTGACTTCTCACATAAAAGGCGTCAATAATCAATACCGCAAGCTACTACGCAACCACACGACATCGCTTTTCTTTACTACTGAAGTAGTTCAACAAAGATCAACCAGTAAAACTTCCGCCGTTATTTTAATAAAATATTTTTGTCGCTTTCTCAATCCGAATAATAATTTTGTTATGGGGTCCACCAATGATTGAAATTATTGCAGAATAATATTCCCTCGCTAAAACCTAATATTCCCTAATTAATCGATTTTAAAAGTTATGTTATTACATTGTGAAAGTTTTTTAGTTGAATTATGATTTAAGAATATATATATTTTTATTTTTAATAATAAATGATATTTGTGTCTAAATAATTTTAGTACTCCGTGAAGTTAAATCAGATTTTTGTACACAATGAGTGTTTGCTTTTAATAAAGCAAAAGATGTAATTTAACAATGTAGAAATTTAATTACATACTTTTGGGGAAATTGAGTTAGTTTAGAATAAAAATAATTTTTTTTTCAATTTAGGTTTGAAAATAACAAATTAAATAATCATATTAACTTTAGTAGGCATCATGTATGAGTGTAGAAAAGAAAAAGAAAAATTTGACATTTTAAATCGATTAGAATGCTTAAATGTTGGCCCAACTTCCGACAAGAAAATTGCAATTTGGATTGAAATCGAAAGTAGTAGTATCTGAAAGCACCACAAAATCTGTTTTTTTTTAATATATAAGCATTACTGTATTTTACAGTCATTCCCAGGAGGGATCTTTTGGAAATGCTATTCAAATCAAAAACATGATCATGTTCAAATACACAAAAAATAAAATTTAATGATCATGTTTTTCACACCTTTGATCCTAACAGTGTGGATTGATCCTTAAAATTCAAACAATTATGGCAAATTACCCCAAACTGAAGAAGCACACTGCAAAGTTGATCCATAAATTTGAGACAACTGGAAAAACTTGTTGTCCTTTGCTTGAAGACCAATTCACAAAAATATAAGTTTAGACTGTAATGTGCCAATTTAAACAACAAAGTTGCGGTCCTTATGATACATGCACTATATGAGTGATAATTGGGACACCACAAAATATATTGCAAGAAACATATCTTAAACAACAACTTTGTCATGTTCATTAAGGATATATATTTCTCCAAACAAATTTGGATTCCAATAATTTTTAATCAATGCTAACTTCTTAAGAAACAAAATTCCAAGGATACCACTGACAAAAGTACTACAATAAACAACCAAACAAAAGGATCTAAAATACTTGGCAGTTATTGTTTTTCCTTTCCATACAATCTAGTGTTTAGCCTAAGTACAGTCTTACTAATCAAGTTAATCAGTAAGACAACTGAGGTATGTCTAAAATAAGCTTGAATGCTAGTCATGGTTTGGGCAGGGTGTGTGTTTTCAGTTTTGTACCTCACTATAATTCTTTAACTAAAGCAAGGACTTGTATCTTTGTAAGCAAAACACATAAAAGTAACTGCCGAAGTTTCTTATTGGTTCTTACAGAAATGCAGGGAACTTGCAAAAGATTAAAATTATTAATATAGTATATCATCATTTTAATCAGAAAATTCCGTCTTCTCTGTGTTCTTGCAGATTTCTTTTACATCAAAGACGCTGAGTTCTTACTTCTTACCACTCTTTAGCTCCTTGTATAGCTTCCCTGATCAGAGTTTTTTTCAGCAATACTAATATAACAATCATCATCAAGGGATATCAAGTCTGTACATTTGTTATAGTTACATTTCTTCCCATCATTATCAAGGTTCCTATAAATATGAGCAGTTGTTATAGTCCCATAATTAAAACATTTATTGATACTATATGAACCAAGTCTTATTTATTGCCATTTGAGTAGGGGGTGTAAATCAGCTAATCCACAAGCTCTGTATTAGCTAACTTACTCTATAGCTGATGATTTTGTTTCCCACTAATTTCTGTTTTGCATTTTTTGGATAGATCTGGGTCTGATACTAAATTTTGTTGTGGATTGGAAGATGATTCCTAAACCCGTCGCACTGTCCAAGTTACACCAGATGAAATATTTGGACTAGGATAATGGTAGATATTATACTATTTTCTCTGAATTAGTATCTGGATTGTTACATGTTATCAAGAATACTCACTAAAAGTTAGACTAATGAATACTACCTCCATTCCGTAATAATTATTGACTTTTTTAAAAAAAAATTAAATTGTTTCAATTTATTTATCGGTTATAACTTTTTAAGAGAATAAATTATTTATTTTCCTATGTCATCCTCATCCCTAACTTCTCTCATTGGAAGAGATAGAATTTGATACAAATTTTTATATATTTTAAATGATAGTATTAAATAACTTTTTAATTCACGTGTATAAAGTTAAAACGACTATTATTATGGAATATAGGTAATAATACTAGTAATAGAAATTGGTTACATTACGTCATTTTCCATTTGATGGAAATTATATGATTATCCGTACTTGTTGTTGCCAGTGTTTGGTTTGAATTTAAAATTACTAAGTATATTTTTTCAAATATTGATCTTTTACTAAAATTTACTTATTAATTTTAGTCAAATGAATCACTCAAAATATTACTGTGACACGTAATTCAGCATTCACCAAAATACTATCCAACTAATTTATTCAATACTATTTAGTAAATCGTATTACATTTTAAATATATTTATAAAATAACAATTCAATATATATTCGGTACAAAAATATTAAGTAAGCCAATTAAACACAATTATAAATTAAAACAAAATAATAAACAACAAAATAAATAACAAGAGCCTCCCAGAAGGGAATGATTTTCACGTTTAAATTGAAAGAATATAATAAATTAGAAGACAAAATAAAATAATTTTAAAATATTTTAAGAATATGTTTGGTTGTCGTTAGTGGTACCGGGTGTTATTACGCGTTGTCATATTTTATAATAACAAGAATTTGAAAAATTATAAAACTATCATTGTGTAATTGCCCCACCCCCCCTCGCCCCACTCCTCCCCCCCCAACAAATAAGCAAAGCTGCAGAAAACACCTGCCTTTCAAAATTCGTGATGGAGTGAGTGAATAGAGTAGTTATTATGTATCACAAATATGCAGAAAGCAAAAGTCTGGTATTGGAACAGGAGAAGAGAAGATAAGATTGAGTTTCTGAACCAGGAGGTAGCTAGGAATGAGAAACACAGTACTCATCCTATGCTCCTCCATTATTATCCCACCCAATTCACCTCACGACTACTCCACTAGCACTACTACCAAATCCCCCCACAAACCCTCGCTTCCCACTAAACTTTCTCTCTCTAAAACTTCAACATCACGCCCTCTTCTCTCCACCGTCCGATGGGACATGACTTTCCACCGCCATCAGAACCGCCTCAACTACTACGCCGGCCTCGCTTCCAAGCTCGCCCAAGACGGGAAGTTCGACGATTTCCTGTTAATTTCGGAGAGTGTTTTTGTTTCCGGTGTAAAACCCTCCCAATTCGTGGCTTTGCTCAACTCCGAGCTTGTTTCGAAGGGAGTTGTTGAAATGGTAGAAAAAGGGGATATTAGGAGACTGGTGGATGCGTTGAGTGGTGCTCAGAAGCTAGGGATTGTTCCTTTGGAGTTGTTTGATGGGGCTGCAAAAGAGGCGTTTCGGAGAGAATGTTGCCGGATTGTTAAACGCTGTGAAGTGGAGGAACTTGTTGATTTAATGGGGATTCTCGGTGGTAATTTCTTGTTTTTCATTTTCTTTGTTTCTTATTTTGTGATTTCTTTATTAGTCTCTTGTGATTTTTTGGAACCAAGGAGATAACTTGCATTGTACAGTTTATCATGACAGATGTTTTGTTGGTTCAGGGTTTCATTTCTCAATTAAGGAATTAGTGGAACCAGCTGAGATCATAAAAATATGCGTGACCAAAAGAAAACCAAATGTCGCCGTAAGGTATGAGTGGTGCTAACAGCATGATCTTAGTGGTTGTCAGTTGTACTGTTCTGAGAAGTAGTGATTATTGTATACTTTTCATTGCAAATTCATTTCATTGTTTGTGCACCTTATACTATGCATACTGCTGATAGACTCCACGGCACGCTTGCGTGAGGTGGTCGTCACCCGGATCGTTTCTAGCACAGTTGTTGGGTGAATTGCTTGCAACACCTTAACCCCTCGCCTATATGTAGACGGTAATCTTGGTACAATTGCTCACGTTCGGAAATCTGCGTTGAATGGACAACAACGACACCTTGACCCCTCGCTTATATTGAAGCGGTAATCTCGGTACAATCGACGATTGATGCGGTAGAAGACGCCACACACAACTATGAATTGTTGTATGATAAGTCAAATTGAAACCTCAAAGAAATAACTAAGAAAAATACTTAGGAATTTTTCAAAGAACCAAAAGAAGAGAATAACCTCACAAATATATATATATTGAATAATGAATAATGTATAATGTAATTGATTACATAACTTGGACCTCTATTTATACTACTCAAAACAATCCAAATCCTAATAGGAATTTATAAACTATAACCCTAATTTCTATAAGGAAATAGAAATCAATTTGGAAAAGAAATCCTAATTAAAAAAAAGAAATCCTAATTAGAATAGTATTTAAAATTAATTCTAGATCACAAGAATTTTCCCAGCCGCATGCTAATTATTTTCCAAGACGCGTTAGGAACTCGTGCAATTATCGCGTAATTAAGAAATTCGCATAATCCAAACATGAACCAAATTCGTGGCTGCCAATCCATTGCCTTTATAAACCAAAATCCTTGTACTACTTAATAAAATTGATATGGTCCAGTGTGGCCCACCAAAACAATAGGCTGACATGTTGCTTCATGATTAATAATGTTGCCCACTTGAAATTCTCATGATACTGCATATGTTAAGTCTTGAAACAAATCCTTCTTCACTTGGAAATTACGTTAGCGCCACTTGGTAGGATACTAAATTTCAAAACTGAATACTGCCCATAAAATCCGTGACCAATAATGCTAGATTATCTAGATGATTTGCATGGGTTGCATGTGCTAAATTAAATTGGCCAATTGGGTTGGTCTCACTTGGACTTTAATTTTAAATTTGAATTGAGCTCCTTGAGTCTTTCCTCCGATAAACTTGAATCTTTTTATGGCTCAAACTAAGGATCTTGAAATCATATTCCTTGACGCTCGAGTCGATAGATTGACGAAAAATTCTAACCCGATCAGTCTGTCATCAACTGCCTACCATAAATTATGTGCACCTATGTCTATGTATCTTCTTAGTTCTTCAACTTGTGTTCATCTTAGTATATTCAGTTTGAAGTATGGAACTAAATTAATATATAACCTATCATGTCATCCTACATATTTGTCTTCTTTATTTAAGACTTAAAGCATGAACCAGCTCATTTTTTTTAAACAAGTTTCCTTTCCTGAATCAATTGCTCTGCACTCCATTATTTTCGTGTTTAGAAAAATTAAAACAATTATTAATGGGTCAGCTCAAATATGGCTTTTGGCTATAACTACTACACCCAGCTTGCTGACCAAGTTTGTTTTGCCAACTTTAATTATGCTAACATATCTGGTTAATTTTCTTTATGTTCTCTCTTGCTATTAAATGTTGCCAGGAATGGTTATACTTATTGTTCGGGTCTCATTATATCCAACCTTTGCAATAATTCATCTTTAACGGATTGCATGAATAAAATAATCTTTCACAGAACATCAATAGTGCTTTTTAGTTTTGAACACTACAAGGAGACTTGGCTATTTATTTTGCTTTATCTTGTTACCAAACCCGAGTGACTGAGTGAGACTTCTATTAACATGACCTTGATTTCAGTATTATTCCTCTGATGTATCTTATACACATGCACTGCTTCATAATATATGGAGTGAGTCTTATATTCCAATTTATATATCATTCATATCCATATGAAGAAATCAAGGAGACATAGGTATCATCAGATATGAAAATGAAAAGTTTTGATATATGTTTTATTACTTTGTCTTGGTAGGATGTGTGTATGTGCATTTTAATGTGTTAGTTGAGAGTTTACAGAGGGTCATATTCTAATAAATGTAACAAAGCATAATGATTAAAAAAAGTTAGTAGCTGATCAACATCTTGTCCTACAGAACTTGCTGAGTTTCTTAAATTTTACCCCAACAAAAAAAGAGTTTAACTTGTGGATTCCCTTTTCAATGTGCTGACTCCAACTGCTCTGCCGTGTTCTTAATATTACTGAATTTAAGCTATTCTCTTTTGTCCATTTCCTACAAGAAGATTTTCAGGACTCCCTGTTTTTCTTTGATGATGATGTTTACTCATTTTTTAAAATTTATTTTCTGTCCATTTTTTCCTTGCACAGACATAACCATCTATATTTAAAGGTTAAAAGGCAAAAAATAATAGTGAAATACTCTATTAATTTGTCAACAGAATTCTCTTCCCACTACAAATGATAGCCCACAACTGAAATTAGATATGTATCTTGGTTTCATGTGTGTTTTGCCACTACTTATACCTTATTTATCACATTCTGCAGGTATGCTCGTTATTTTCCAAATGCTCATATATTATTCTGCAACATAATTCTTGAATTTGGGAAGAAAGGTGACTTAGTGTCTGCTCTGAATATCTTTGAAGCATCTAAGCAGGATATGAGTAGTCCTAATATGTACATCTACCGCACAATAATAGATGTTTGTGGTCTTTGTAGTGACTTCTTGAGATCGAGGTCCATTTATGAGGTACTTGCCAACACTAGTTTACAAGCTAAGCACACTTAGTTGTTTATCTCTTACATGTTTAGTATCTCTAATAGATAACAATTGTGCGTGTACAAGCATGTGTATTTGAGTTGTTGCTTTTAATTTAATATCTAGTCGTTTGGCATTGTTCTTTAAGTACTGGATTATCTTTTGTATGAGTAGTATGATTAACAGTAAAACTTATTTGGGGTCCATCATCCTGTAGAAGCATATTCTCCTGATGAATAATGGCTAGACTAAATGATCCATATTATTCTCATATGATATCTTTGATAAAGTGATAGTGATGGCCTGCCTCACTTAAATGACCATTTGATGTTAGCACTTCACATTTGCTTAAGGATGAATTAGGAAGATTTTTTGTATGGTACTCAAAGTGTGCATCCTTTGCAAGTGCAATGGGCTATATTAAAATTTAGGAGTTGGGTTAAAATAAAGTTTATATTGGCTTCAAAGGGAAGGAGTAATTTTATCTGTATAGATATTCGATGACTAGCTTTAAATTGATTTTCATGCTTGAGCAATTTTTTAACTTTGTAGAATATCAATTATGTGGCTGCATGGTTGTCAGAATGTCAGGCAAAAACTTTTTGTTAATCTAGTTTTGGTTCTCTATCACAACTACAATGTAATTCTTGAAAAGCTGACTTGTAGTTATACAATGCTATTTTTGGATGTTCTTATGCTGCTGTTTCAATTTTTTTTTTCTGCAGGATTTACGAACTCAAAAGATTACCCCAAATCTTTATGTTTTCAACAGTCTGATGAATGTTAATGCCCGTGACTTGAGCTACACGTTGCAAATCTACAAACATATGCAAGTAATGCTTTTTTTCCTCTCTCTTGTATGTTTGTGACACACAAATAAGCAAATCTACTCTAGCATGCATAAATATACATAGTTCACTATGTTGCTCCTCAAGTAGACTAGGTGTACAATTTTTTCTAAAGCTGGTTGTTTTTATGTTTCTATTTGCTTCATCTTTCTTTCATAACTGATAAATGTTGCTCGAGATCCTACTGGATCCTCTGTTTGAGAGTGGGGACTATCATCTCTCTTTCTCGCCCACAATTGTCTTTCTTCCTTCAATACCTTATGCTTTTTAATAATTTAAGATGAAACCATATTCTTTATTTACTTGATTTAGCATATAGCCCCCTAAAAATGGGTTGCCTTTTCAATTGGTAAAATAAATTAAGTATCTTTTCTTCTCATTAATATTTGAATGATAATTTTGCTATTGATGTGAAAAGTGTTCTCCAACAAAAAGGTACATTTTGTTCAGTATTGGTCCATTGGTTTCATTAATCAATAGTGTCCGAAGGAATATACTAAAACTCATCGTAGCGCTTCCCTTAAGATGGCGCACAAATGAGCACATACTAAACAACTTAGGCTTGTACTCTATTGAAGTAGGAGATGGTCTCATGTTTCTTCTATGCTAAAAGCTAGTTGAACATGCGCGGAAGTTTAATAATGTATTCTTATCAACAAGAAAGTTTCTTTTATCGGCTTCGTATTATATGTCCAGAATCTAGGTGTTGCTGCTGATATGGCATCTTACAACATCCTTTTGAAGTCTTGCTGTCGTGCTTCAAGAGTTGATTTGGCCCAGGAAATTTATAGGGAGGTACAACATTTGGAATCAACAGGTGTATTGAAACTAGATGTTTTCACATACAGCACAATAATTAAGGTATTATCTCTCTATAGTAAATATAATTCAGTCTTAAAATGGACATATGTGTCAAATATCTTACATTCTTACCGCTCTTGCATACTTTTTACACTTCTCCTGTACATTATATTGCCATTATGTGAAAATTTTCTTACCTGGTATCTTCATATTCTGCATCAAATGACAGGTCTTCGCTGATGCAAAGATGTGGCAAATGGCACTGGAAATTAAAAAAGATATGCTTGCAGCTGGCGTTACTCCCAACACAATTACGTGGTCATCATTGATAAATGCATGTGCCAGTGCAGGTCTTGTTGAGCAGGCAATCCTATTATTTGAAGAGATGCTTCTGGCTGGTTGCAAACCAAATACGCAGTGTTGCAACATTGTTCTTCATGCATGTATTGAGGCTTACCAGTACGACAGGGCCTTCCGTTTATTCCAAATATGGAAAGCAAGTGCATCTAAGAAATTTTATAGAAAAGATGATCAGGAAAAGATAAATATAGATGGAGACCATTCACATAAAAGTTATACTACTAATGTGCCTGGCAGTGGATCTGATTCTGATCGTGCACACTTTACTAAAAGTGTTCCTTTTACACCCACTACTGCAACATACAATATTCTGATGAAGGCCTGTGGTACTGATTACCACCGTGCAAAAGCTTTAATGCAGGAGATGAAAACATTAGGTCTCTGTCCTAATCATATAAGCTGGTCAATTTTGATTGACATTTTTGGAGGATCAAGGAATGTCAATGGTGCTATGCAGGTATATGTTTTTGGCATTTGGTGATTGTTAATCTATTATCAAGAGAAATTTGAAAACCCAGATTTTACCTTTGAAGTACTGCGGTAACAATGCCTTTTGAATTTAGATCTTAGAGTTGCATTCTTTTCCTTCTTTGAAAAATATGGACATCTGGAAGGGAAACGGTTGGTTGTTAAAAAAAGTTTTCATTCATGATATAACACATGATTCTAGCGTAGAAGTTGTTTTCAAAATAGACAAACACTGCCATTACAATATAGATCTTCTAATAACCATTCTTCTTCTAGTGCAGATTTTGAATTCCATGCGTGAGGCTGGTATCGAACCTGATGTTGTTGCATACACAGCAACTATAAAGGTTTAACCTTTTTTCTTACACTTCACTTTGTTGTTATAGTGCATTCCCAGTACTCAGAAAATGGAAAAGGTTCAGTCATGAAAACTTATACTTAAGCAAGGGCTTTTAGAATTATTTGACTGCATATATTGACACCTCTGCTCTTTGGTCCACAGGTTTGCGTGCAAAATAAACATCTGAAGTCTGCATTTGCATTATTTGAAGAAATGAAGAGATATCAAATACAGCCAAATCTGGTAAGGCTAATAAGAATGGCAAGATATATGTTCCTATTCTTTTTCAATCAATTTTCCACATGATATTAGGTGAGAGTATTGCATCTTTCAATACATGTAATTTTAATTCAGTGATTCTGAAAATCAAGCGAGTCCTCCAGTTGCACGAAAAAGGTTTATCTATGTTGTAATATTGTTCTTGGTAGTATGATAAGTATAATCAGCTAGATAGATTTTATTTCATTCTATGTTGTGGGTATGTTCCCATACCTTTACTGAAAGCAACCATCAACACAAATGGTTTAATATTTTTAATTTCAGGTAACATATAATACCCTTCTTAGAGCTCGTAGCAGATATGGTTCCCTACACGAAGTACAACAATGCCTGGCTATATATCAGGATATGCGGAAAGCAGGGTACGATACATGGAATTGCACCTGCTTATGTTCCATTTGCTTTTCAGCGTTTCACTTTTTATAGGTTGTGGACAGTCGTATTATTGAATTAATTCCTAGTTTTGCCAGCATACAAGAGTCTCATATAATCCCAAATTCTAAAAGCTTGTTTCACTAAGCAACCGAACTCTTAAACTGTCTAAATACCATAACGCATTAGTCAATCTTACAATGTGTTTATAACCGTAGAATACTAGTATTGAAACTTGACCTTTCAATTTTACATCATTTTATTTTCCGTTGCGTGAATGTTCTGGTAATACTTGTATGCATCAATTTTTCTATTGTGCAACTTCTCAGCTTGTATCTCTTTCGATATCTGGTATAAGGCTTTCACAAGTTCTCTTATTGATTACTAAAGAGTCGCTAGATGCCATTTTCGTACCAGTTTAGTGCCCATCTGTCACAACTGATATCAGTTTAGCGAATTGAATTAAAACTACAAGTCTAACTTGTCTCTTGTTTTAACGGTGCAAACAAATACTTCTTGTTGAATCATTATGCATTCTTTCAAATTATGAACGACAATTAACTACAGTAAAACCTCTATTTAGGAATAGACATGGGATCAAACTATTTGTATTCTAATTGAGAGGTTATTACTAAATAGAGGTATTGGTAAAAAATATTTTCCGAACACCTAAAAATATCCACTTTAACAAAAAAATATCAATAATAACTCCCTAATAATTATTATTCAAAAAATATTTATGCAAAGTAGTCTTTTATAGGAAAACATGGTCTTTTATAGGAAATGTAGTCTTTTATAGAAAAATATAGTCTTTTATAGGAAATGTAGTCTTTTATAGAAAATATAGTTCTTTATAGGAAATGTACTCTTTTATATAAAATGTAGTCTTTTAAAATTAATATCGCTCTCTCTCTCATATATTTATATATATATATATATATAAAATTATTACTATATAGAGGTATAGTTTCTTAATACGGGACTTAAAAATATATAACATATTACAATTTAGAGGTTATTTCTATTTATAACTGGCCCAAATTGGGACCAAATTTTTTTATAATATTATAGAGGTTATTCTTATATAGAGTATTCTTAAATAGAGGTTTTACTGTATCAGTTTCTGTGATGCCCTTATATTTACTTTGAATCAATGTTACAGTCCTGTGCTTTATTGTTTCATAGTTAATTAGATTTCATATCATGATGTGCATCTTGTCCTCCATAAAAGTATGTTTTGGTCATTATTGTCCATAATGTTTTTTTGGGATAATTTTCTCCGTAATTGAAGAGCCCAATTGCAGGTACAATTCCAATGATTATTATCTCAAACAACTAATAGAGGAGTGGTGTGAAGGAATAATACATGGTAATGACCAGAATCAAAGTCAACACAGTTCTAGCAGCAGAGGTGACTTGAGGGGACCTCAAAGCCTTCTTTTGGAGAAAGTTGCTGCAAACTTGCAAAAGACTGGTGCTGCAAGCTTTGCTGTCGATCTTCAGGGGCTCACAAAGGTAGATCAAGATGGTCAAATTTAGCAACGCATTAATCATGAGAACTATAGTCTTTTTTTTATATAAAAAAAAGGTAAATTGAAATATGATTTGAGTTTTGACACTGTTTTGAAGGAATTTCGAGTCTTTGACCTCACCAGGTATCAGTTTTAGAAAAATCCTAAGTAGATTAATATTCTTTTTTCCTTTTATTTTCATAAGCAATAGTGTCCTCTTTCTTACTTGTATGGGTAGAAACTGGAGAAAGTGACTGATAAAACAAGAACAACAGAAATAAAATGGATCGAGTTGCAGAAGATTAAAACAAGAAAAATTATTACTAGAATATATACTTGGCATGACACCAAGAATAACTTTGGATGGAAGACATGTCTGAAAATATCTTACTGGATAGAACAACATGCTCGTCTTATCTTGAATTTACTCTCAAGTTGTTCAATCTTTAACTTTCAAGACAACATTAGTAGTTTTCAATCTGTTTTCTTGAGTTGCATCATCAAATTTCCCCCGACAGGTTGAAGCTCGGATTGTGGTTCTTGCGGTTTTGCGAATGATCAAGGAGAATTATGCTCCAGGTGAATAATTTTTCTCTTAAAGATGCTCAATATACTGTATAGGACATGTTTGAATGTAATTCACTAAAACTTGTAGCATTTTCCAGCATGATATATAGAGGTCTTTTCACATAGCCTTATGTATTGATGAATTACTAAATAAAGAACTTAGTCGGAAGACAATGGCCTCCTTTTCAAGCTTTACATGGCATACTGTTTCATGTTCTTACTAAAATATGCATGCATATCCCCAAAGTAAAGGCCTGGGACTAATTAAGCAAATCGAAATAAGAAGATATCAGTAACCTTGTCCAAAATAAACTTGATGTGTTGTACTGTTTATGTTGGCCCTGGTAAATCTATACACATGCCTGACATCTCTGACACAAACGCAACTTGTCTATTCATTGTGTAGTTATTAGTGTTTTGATTCCAAACTGTATTATGGTTGTTGCAGGGAGTTCAGTAAAAGATGATGTGTTAATAATCTTAGGAGTTCAGGAAGTAGGATCAGGTGTTGTCAATTGTAAGTTTGATGTAAAAGATGCTATAATCAAACTTTTGCGGGACGATTTGGGGCTTCAAGTTGTTTTGGTAGAATCTGAATCTGCAACTGATAGAAAAATCAATTTGGAGAACCCCCCTACTTCATATCCAAACTCTGCGGAAACTATCTTAAGTGGGTTGCCGGCACTGTTAGAATCTCCAACCAGGAGACACACAGATTTGCTACGGCTAAAGGTCACAAGGAAGTCATTGTACAATTGGTTACAGAAAAGATTGGGCGCTTCTAAAAGGTAATTATTTTGCCTCTATGCTGGCAAAATTTTGTAGATGATAAATAATAGGGGTTGTAAAATCATACTAGTCTTCAATCTTAATTGTTCATAGAGCATAATAGAGAGCACTTATAAAAGCCGATATCCTGCCTGTAAATGAGTGGAAATTCCATTTGTAAACAGCAAATATTAAAAGAATAAAATTTATTGACTTCGACACCATGTTGTTTTCTATTCTTCACCCAATGATGGCATGATCTGTACTACAGTGTGTTCATAATATATTGTGTGAACCGATTATTCCGACGACGCACTGTTTGCTGCTTCGAACCTGCAATCCACCTTAATGGAAGTATATATTATACTCCCTCAATTTCAATTCAAAATATAAGGTAAAAGGTACGAGGTTTTTGCTAATAATTTGATTATTTCTTAGGGCTGCTAAAGTTTCATCTTTCATCTTATTTTGATCTTTCGGGTTTTTTGGATGGTTGGTCTTTTATTCATATGCTTTTTTTTTTTAATTTAGATTTCCAATTATTGTTTCTCCGTCAAAGGTTTTTTGTTGTTTGATCACTCGGATCTTGTTGGTTTATTATATATTTATGATCTAAAGTTTTTTTTTTAAAATCCCCACAATTATAATACAATGAATTTATAATAATCTGAAAATTTTCATGTACATCAAAAGGAAAATACAGTCTTCTCACAATTGTGAGATTTGAATTTAAGTTTGGTGAATTGATACACGCCGGATCATCTCTCGCTTAAGTGTGAATACTGTATTTATCAGTATCAAAATTAACTTCGTACTCCCAACCGATTAGTATTTAATATTTAGTATATTGTAACAATATCTTGCAAGTTTTATTTATAATAATTAAAAATATTGTTGTCCTCGAGCATGTCTTAAAAACACAATTATAAAAGGGTTCCAATTAAACGAGGTTTGTTAACCAAATGAAGGAGGAATAAAAGAACATTCCGAAAGCCAGAAGGAATAATCGTTCGTTCCATTTAGGAATGAATGTCCACACTCTGGTTTGTGGTTTCTCTTTCTCTCTCCTTCTGTTCGCTAATGGCGGCCAAAATGAACCGCCCGTTAAAACCCCTTATTTGTCTGTATCTGAAACCGATATTAGAGTGAAATCCCACACTTAACCAGTTACCCTCACAATCTTCTCCCTACCCGAACAGATCCCAAGGGCAGGAATGTCCAGTGAGTTTTCCTTGGTTGCGCAGGTGTCGGAAAAGGGACATACGCCACCGTCCTCGGTGTCCCTCACATCGCCACCGGCGATCTCGTCGCGAGGAACTTGCTTCCACTGGTCCCCTCTCTGTTCAGGTATATAAAGTATACGTCGCTTTCTGTGTGTAACATATCTGTAGTGTTTGTTCATATCATTTGTCTTAGACTCTGATTGTTGAGACCCAATAAGTGCTTTCATGTTTAAGCTGACTGCCGAGAGTTGGTTAGTTTATCATTCACTTAGTTTGTTGGGACAGATTTAATTTGTGACTGTGGAAATGGAATGTGAAATTGGGATTGATTAATTGAAGTACTAGGAACTACACTTGAAGGAACAATATTTTTTCAAGTACCATCGCGGGTGAACTTAATTTCACATAACATTATCTATGAACCAAATACTCCTTCAAGTTCACTCTTTTCCCTGACATAGAGAGAATATTTGATTCAAATACGACAACTTGTAAGGCTCCCTTGGATAATGCTTTCTAAAAGTATTTGACATTTTTGCAATTTCTGGTAAGTAATAATGAAAGAAGAGGGGTACTTGGAATTTCATTATCAAATGGCACCAAGCGCATGAGTTTTAAATGTTTTTCCGATGTATAGATGAAAGTATCCTGACTATCAACAACACAATTACACAAATAACCTAAACCATTAGACCAGTTGATTACAAAAGCCAATTAGTATTCCGGGAACCAGTTGATAAAACGGTCTGGTTAGGCTCAGTAAACCGGATGTGTCAAAAAAAAACCCCGGCTTAAACCAGTCACCCTGCGGTCGAACCGGCTGACCCGGTGAACCTGGTGACGGGTCAGCGGCAGATTAAATTTCTTGAGAACAGATCTACAAAATTTCAGTATCGAAGGGAAGGTTCTTATGTTTTCCATTTTGGCTTTGGAGTGAACAACCAATTGTTTTTAGATATGAATATCGAGGACTTGAGGGGTCAATTTGGGTCGATTCTGAGTACAACAGAGAGGAAATCTATGAAAAAGCATTTTTATTTTCTGATGCTATTGATGGGGTGAATACCCATTAAGGGACTGTTTATATTTCACGCTGATAAAGATTTGGAAGGTTTATTTTGATGAGTTTCTTGAGGATGAGTATGGTTGAGGACTTTGAGATTGATGTTATGCTTGGTCACCAGGACTGAGAAAGAGGTGTACAGAAATAGAAGAATATTATATAGAATACTACAGAGGATGGTGGAATGGGGATAAGTTAATAAAGGCTATTTGGAGAGTTAGTAACTTAGTATACAATTTAGAGAATTCTAGAAGATTGACCAAGTCAATTGAAATCAACTAGACACTCTGCATTCCTATGACAATATACTTTAACAAATTTAAAATGGATACTAAAAGGGATCCTTAATGGAATAATTATTTTACAAATTGTTGTTTACTTGTAAAAAAGAGAGATGAAATAATAAAAGAATGCTTCAAAAATATAAACACTTTAAATATATTTATATTTGTGTTGATATAAAAATAACTACAAATTTATTCTCTTTTTGAATATTTGATATATATCAATAAAATTTATAATACATATTAATATTTAATTGATTTATATGCAATCATGACATCACTGGTTTAATAACGGGTTGAACAAGTGATCCATCTACCTAGTAATTTTTTTGGTTCGATAATCGGTTTATGTCTAAAAATATTGGTATTAATCATAGTTGTTAAGGCATTACTTGGGCGACGCCAATGCATCCAGTCGGTAGGAGGCAAACAAGGCGACCAGACAACTTGGGTTTGGTTTGAAAGTCGAGCACCTAGCAAAGGCAATCGACGACTTTTCAACAGATCGAGCGACTTGGCCACTCCGGGTATGGATCAACCCAAATGCTAATTGGGTTTAAAAAAAAAGTAGAACGACGTCGCTGAGGAACTGGGTAACTAGCTCTAGTCGAACTCAAAGTCAATTTGCATCGTAATACAACTTAGAAGAAGATCGAAGTCGCTTTGCAGTAGAACTCGAAGTCGATTTGCAGTAGAAGAGTAGAAGGTGTCGACGAGCGACTCTCCGAGAGAGAGACTTCCAGACTGCACGACATGTATTTTTTCTTTTTTTTTCCTTCCCCTTTACTGCTTGGCTGCTTGAGAAGTATGTTCAGTGCGTACTGCGGACTTCTTTCTTTTTCTTTTTGCTGACTGCTGACTTATAGTACACTAACTTTTTTTTTGTTTCCCTTATCCTTATCCTTTCTGCCGACTGCTGGTTATATATATATACCTATCCTTTCTGATTGTTGGTTATATATATATATATATATATATATATATATATTTATATTTTATATATGTACTATTTACATTTTATCTATGTAACATTTATCTACTTGACAGTGGTTACATTTTTGACATATTGATTTTGGATAGTGATACCACAACTGATGTTACATACTGATACATACAATTTATCTTCTTGACGTGGTTTATAATGATACAATTTATTTGCTTGACGTGATTAATGGTTATATGTTTTGGATTTTAATGTATATGAAATTTATTGTCAATATACTTGTTAAGTAAAATAAATAATATATAAATTACACATTGTAAACGACTTGTCACCATACGGACGCTATGACGGTTGCCTAGGCGTCTTGGCAATCGGCAACCGCGATGACTTGTCGTGGCGCCGTGACAACTATGGTATTAATTACCCCCTCCTTTCTCAAAAGGATGACTAAAGGTACAATTATTTTTGTCCCTAAAAGGATGAGATAAAATACACTTAGTGAAGAACAATTATGTCATTTAGTGGGGTCCATTAGTATAAAAAAATAAAATTACTCATCACTTTATAAGTCTTGTGGGACCACTAAGGAAAAATTTGGAACTTTATTTACTCATTTTCCTCTATTTTTTCTTTTTTTAATGTGTGACATTTATACTTTGCTCATCCTTTTGAGGATGGAGGGAGTATGTCATAGTAGGGACGTTTATTAGGGGATATCGGATAGTATTCATATAGAATTAGATTTATGGGTTACGAGTTGGTATACATGACACACTCTTTCGAAAAGTGCCCATGCTTAGTAGTTCATTTAGTACTAAGGCTATTTGTGCTTATACATTGCGTCAGTCATGTCATCAACAATTCATGCATTGGCTTTAACCGTCCCCTCCCCCCACCCTTTGAGAATTTATGAGTGTGCACATTCAAGATATCACAGGTGTGGCCCAACAGAATGCTACAGGACTTGTTCAGTTTACTGCCAGAAAACATGCACTCATAATTTTTGTAATTCATGCCATGAAACTTTCAAATGGGTAGCCATGTAGTGACCCTGCTCTAATTTTTACTGATTCTCAAAATAAGCCACAATGATACAGGAGTTAGCTTTGCAACTGCATTGCACGTGTGTAATATTGTTATTTAACCAAACAACAATAACAGTTTCTATCATGTGAGAACTTGGTTTCATAGACAATGTTCTTTGTGTTAAATCCTTTTCATTTATTTTGCTTGTGAATAAATAAAAGTAACATTTTTTTATGGCTTGCAGAGATTGTCAATCAAGGGAAGTTGGTTTCATATGAGATCATAATAAGCTTATTGTCAAAAAGACTCGAATCAGGAGAATCTAAAGGTGAATTGGGATTTATTCTTGATGGTTTTCCTCGTACAATAAGACTAGCGGTAAGCATCTGCCCTGGTGTTAAAACACCATATGAGTTTTTCAAGACAATTATTTGGATTCAGTATTTTAAATAACAGAAGTTTTAAAACTTAAATGTGAGTGAGGTGAATCTCAATGACGTGTAAGAAAGTGAATAGTGAATACAGTAGTCACCTGTGATGACTGATGAGTATATATTTTTAACCACGTTAAATGGATACGATCAATTACATAGAGGTAATGGACCAGTAGATAATGCAACGATTGGTTGACCTCTGACATTTTAACCAGCTCAATTTGGAAAGAAAATATATATTTTTCTATTTCGGTGGTGAACTTTGAAAAGAGTTCTGAACCCAGTAACACACAAATGCCAAGAATCAAATATTGGAGAAATTCTCCATTCTTAATTCCAATTATATTCATTTACGCCCCGAATTACGTGTGCTATTTATTTCATTTCAAAAGGTCCACACAAAACACTGCAGGAGACTCGTATTGTTCCTCGACCAAATGGTGGTTTGATCATTTGCATTTTCTTAAGCATTGGAGTTTGTTAAGGGACACTATTCTGATTGAAATTTTTTACCTTCTTTTTCTCTCTCTCAATTTCTCTATATATGTTTGTTAATGCAATGATTTTAATGTTATATTTTACATTTTATCCATGTATTAGGAAATATTGGAAGTGGTGACGGACATTGACTTGGTTATTAATCTCAAGCTCCGAGAAGATGTATTGCTTGAGAAATGCCTTGGGCGAATGTGGAAAAGGTTTCAATGTGGCATCTATTAATGTCGAGGGTAATAATGACATTCCTGCAATGAGCATGGCTCCACTTCTTCCCCCTCCACACTGTGCTTCCAAACTCATCACAAGATCCGATGATACTGAAAAGGTTGTGAAAGTCTTCGCGTATACTACGAAAAGGTATTACTTTTCTGGTTCTTGTAACTTGTGTGTGTGTCTGTTTCTCTGGAAGAAGAAATAAACTTTTTGTACCATCCTGACCATGGAAGTAAAAGGAAAGATAGTGTCCTCCTAATAATCTTAGTGTGCTCCTCTGATTTTGAATTTCTTTTACTCTTAATTTTCTCTTCTCTGTGTGTATTGCAGAAGGAAGGGGGTGGGAGGCTATCTTAATCATAGTTGTCAAATCGTGAATCGGATGTACGATACAGAAATGAAATGAAAAATGTGGTAATATATATTTAAACATATAAAACACACAATTTATTGGACATTCAAGCGTATTGGCTTGACTATATATAAAAGTAATCAAGTAAATATTATTATAGACTAAAAATAATTTTTACAATTAGATAGTAGCCAAATACTCTAAATTGATTTATTAGATTTTTTTTTTAGTAATCTCATAATTGAAAATTCAGATTCACCTTTATCTATAAAACAAAAGAGAATAATTCAAATTAACAAGCGGAGATTTATGTATCTGCTTATTGAAAGTAACGTGAGAAAAATAGAGCGACATTCTAAATAAGATATAAAACTCTAAAAAGTGATTAAATCAAGCGATATAGAATATGTTTATACTAAAAAACCTCTTCATTTGAAATGGTAGAAGACTTAAAAGTATTGCTTTTATTCTTTTGGTTCTATATAAAAACCTTTTGAAGTCGGTTTTTAACTTTAAAAAGTATCGTGCATTATATCGTTTTGTAAGAATCGTATCGAAACGTAACTGAATCGTAAGATACTTCTTACAGTGTAATTTTCGATTCACTCTGCGATACATATCGAATTGTCTACGATCGTATCGAATAGCAATGTTCGAAATAGCGCTCGAGGCGCACTCGTCGAGGCGCGCCTCGTAGCGAGGCGGGTGAAAAAGTTCGCGAGGCTTCCGCCTTATCCGCCTCACCGAGAACACGCCATTATTTGCCGTAGCCTGCGCCTCGTGGCGTCGCGGCTTGAGGCGTCGCGAGGCGTCGCCTTGTTTTCAAAAAAAAACCTAATATCGAGATAACTTTTAGAAATTACCTAATTATGCTTCGACTTAGCGAGGCGTACTCTTCCAAGGCTTCTCCATCTCCTCGCCGAGAGTCGAGGCTTCCTTCTCCTTCGATCGAGAGTTGCGACAGTGAGTTTCTTCTCCCTCGCGTCGGCGCTTTTCCTTCTCCTTCTCCTCGCGGTTGACGATTGCCTCTTTTCTCCTAGCGATCGAGTTCTCCTTCGATCGATTGAAAGTTCTCCTTCGATTGCTTGATTGAGTTTCTTCGATTGAGGTTTTTTTGTGTAAATGATCGAAAGTTATCTTTCTTGTTTCGTCTCTTTCTTTCTTGAGTCTTGAGTCTTGATGAGTTCTCTTTCTTTCTTTTACGATTGTATTACAAATTTGATCGCCATTCTTATATAATTTACAATTATATAATTTATGATGTATTACAAATTTTATAGTTTACAATTATATAGTTTACAATTATAGACTTATAATGTATAACAATTATATAATTATATAATTTTCTTTCTTTTACGATGTATTACAAATTTTATAGTTTACAATTATAGACTTATAGTGTATAACAATTATAGTTTATAATTACTATTTGATTTTTAGATCATCAATAACAATTGATTTTATTATTACAAAGTGAATTAAGATTATGGGTAAGAAAGATCCTGCATGGAAATATGGCACTTGACCCACAGAGTTAATAAAGCTCATTTATATGTGGAATGCAATTTTGTAAGAAAATTTGCAAATGAGGGATTACAAGATTAAAAAATCATCTTGTGGGAAATCATAAGTAACGCCGAGGCTTGCAAAAAAGTACCAAGCGAAGTGAAGGAAGAGATTGCTTCATATATGAAGAAAATTTGGACTCGAGGAGGAAAGACAAAGAGATGAAGTTTAAAAAAATACAAAGTGGGTCTTATTACGGTAGTCATCCATCCTTGGGAATGGGAGGTTCAAGCGTGGGTAGTGCCTCCAGGAGGGAGTTCGGGGACCCATGGATGATTTGTTGTGGATGTTGATCTTTGGTGATGATGATGTTCTTCTGAGGCGTCTGTATTTTCAAAGGAGGCTCGTAATGCGATCTGTCTTGATATAGGTCGATTCTTCTTTGAAAACGGGATTCCCTTGATGTTGGCCGATAGTCCTTCATTTATAAATATGTGTCGATCTATTGGGAACTATGGTCGTGCTTTGAAACCCCCTACCCCATACGAGCTTAGCTCTTGGATATTGAAGGAGGAAGAGAAGACTATAAAGGCCTTTGTTGAGGAGGTAAAAAAGACTTGGGCACATACGGGGGTGTCAATCTTGTCGGATGGTTGGAAAGATATTAGGGGAAGACAGCTAATAAATTTTCTTGTAAACAACCCCCATGGAACTGTATTTTTGAAATCTGTTGATGCATCTGATGCAATTAAAGATGCTACTTTGATGTTTAAACTACTTGATGAGGTTGTTGAGGAAGTGGGAGAAGACCTTGTCATTCAAGTAGTCACGGACAATGCATCAAATTATAAGGCGGCGGGAAGGATGTTAATGGAGAAGAGGCCACGTATGTGGTGGACACCGTGTGAGCGTAATTGGAGTACTTTCAGTCAGGTATTTATTAGATATAATCATATAAATCATTTATTAAGATTTTATGAGATCTGACATTGTCACTAATGCTAAATTACTTGTAATATAGATACATACAAAGAGAAGGAATCGACTTTCTGCATCCAGGCTTAACTCATTGGCTTACATTATGTACAATAAAAAATTGAAAGATCGGCATATCAAGAAAAAGGCATTAACGGAAGAAGAAGATCCATTGGTTGTTGAAAATGTGCCATCTGATAATGAGGATTGCGGGGGGAAATGATGAAAATATATCGGACTGACTTCTGGGAATGATGATATGGAGGAGGGTGAAAGGACTCGTGGGAATGAGAAGACAGTTGGGGGAGAAGAGACGAGGGAGATTACACTTGGAGGGCAAGGGACTCGGGGAACAAGTAGTAAACAAGGAAGTCAAAAGAGAAAGGAAAAACATTTTGCCATCAAAACTATGTCAAAAGGTTAGTGTCATTACTTAAGTTGCCTTTAAAGTGTTCTTTAAAAAAACATATTCATTTCGATTAAATATATATTCACTTGTTTATTTATAGATAAAGGGAAGGGATTGCAATTGGTTGATGAAGAACCTGAGTTTGAGGATCTTAGCACTGACAATGAGGAGGATGACAGAGCAATTAGATACGATGATGATTCCATGGAGGATCCTCTTAGTGATGATAGTGATGATGGTGATGGGGATGATGATCTAGGATTTGATCCATTATTCAAGCCGCTAGATACAAATGATACATTACTTACATAGTGATGGATGATCACTATATAAGTACTTGATGACATTATGTTGTTTTGATGTTTTGTAATGATACATTACTATGACGTTGGTTATTTATGTCTCCTATGACCTTAATTGTAATGATGAATTATTTTATGATTTTATTAGTATTTTTTCATAATTTTTTGGGGACTTTTATGTCTTTAAATTAAGGCTTCCGCCTCGCTCCGCCTCGCTCCGCCTCAAGGCTTATGCCTCGCATAGCTCAGAGAAAAACGCCTCGTACCAATTTTAGCTTTTTCGAACATTGTCGAATAGTACGATATGTATCTTGTGTCGTAAGATTCTGACAACTATGATGTTAATAATTATTAGTTCTTCTAGTAAAATCTGCTAAACTGTATACCATACCCAATTTGAATGAATAATTTATTCCTTTTTAACCCTCTCTATAAACATTATCTACACTGTATTATGTTAGTTCTTAATGGTGAATGAACCCCTCTAGGATATCATAGGGCTAAAATATTTGTTTTTCTCAACCAAAAAGAAAATTGTTCAAGTTAGTGGGGATAAAATGATCCATGCTTATGCAAAATGCAAGATAAATGGGAAATAATCCTTTGGGTTGTATGATTGTATCTAGAGATAAGTTGGTTGTATTGATGTGATGTTGATAGTATGATATTTTGGATTTTAGAAACATATATTAATTATTTAATTTTGGGTATTTTAATTCTTGATCCTACTCGGTAGTAGATTAGGTTTATTGTTAGTTTTGTATATATTTATATAATCCTATGAATTTAGGTAGGCTTTTTAAATCTTTATATTTATACACACACATTTATTTATTTTTCATCTATGCAAATAACTAATACAAGAACTACAAATGAGGTACAGCCACACTAGCCAAACCTCCTAAAAAAAGCCAATTAACCTTGGGGATTAATCCTCATTTCAGTACAATCTACATAAAAAATCCTAGTTGCAAGCTAAATATGTTAGATCGATCTTCAGCTGCATGCATACAAGTGGAAAATTTGTGTTGGGCATTGCCATTCTCCATGGTTTACTAATATAGTTACTAAGGTCATGACTAGGTAATGTAATCAAGGTTCTCAATGCTGAGAGCGCAATTACCAATAGGTAAAAATGATATTTTTAAAACCTACTAACTCATTGCTGGTAATGGTTCTGGCTGGTTACCATAAATCCTTTTTCGTGATTTCCAAGCTTTTCATACTCACCTAAAGGTTTTTAAACTGTTTTTGCTCCTTGTTTCATCTTTTTACTCGCAATCATATTACTCTTCTTTGCCGAATCCTGACCAGAATATTATGTAATGAAGTAAAAACTAGAATTACGGTAAGGATGAGATATTATAAAATGTGGATAGGAATAAGTAAGATGAGCCAATCATTGATTCACTATATAGAATTGGGTCTGTTTCTTGATAGCCTTTGAACTGTTCCTATGTTGTGGCAATTATCTTCTTTGGTTTTATGCTAATAATGATGACTCGGGTATGTCCTATTTTTTGGGCATATACAGAGTCAACCTGTGGAGGAGTTTTACCAGAGTCGAGGAAGATTAATGGAGTTTACTGAATCGTGGCCGAAGTTGCTGGAAGCTCTTAATCTCGAGGAGCAGCAGTCTGCAGCTGCATAGGTTCTTACCAGTTGCTTTTGCTCTTTGTGGCATCATTATTTTTATGTGATGTGCTTGCTTTGGAAATATTCAGATAGAAGGCAACACTTTGTTTTCCCAATGTATTAATCATTTGATAACAAAATCCTAGAACTCACCTAGCCGTTTATTTATGCTTTTGGGATATTTTTTTCAGAAAGAAGTCTTTTGTAAAATTAATTGAGAGAGAGGGAGAGAATAATATAGTTAAGGAATAGTTTTCATTGCTCTTTTGTGGACCTGATGGATGATCTAATTTTAGGTACATTGGTAGCTGAACAATATGTTTGAAGTGCAGTTTCTTGAGAGAGAAATACAAACATTTTAATTTATTCTATTCTATTTCATTCTTTATACACTGGTATGTATATACACACATTGTGAAATTATAAAAAACTACACTTGCAAGGTTAAAGGGGCATTAATTATAATGTCTGCCCAATAAACCTAAACACATGTTATGATATATATATATATATATATTGTCACATGTTAAATGATGGAAACAAGAACATGTGAAACTTGGGTGGGAGGAGAAGGCTTGGGAAGAAGAGAACTGGACACATGGTGTGTTGTGTTTGTGAGTGTCACTTTTCAAAACAACTTGGAATACAAAACTCTCAAATACCTCGTTTTTTTTCCATCTTCAGTGACATTGAGAAGTTGATTGGAAAAGGCAGAAATTAGGTACACGCAGCAGCAAACATAGCCCAAGATTCTTTCCCAACCAACCAACCAAACAAATGCCTATATCCACCACCACCACCTACATCGATCTCTGAAAACTAAACTCCTCCTACTCCTCCTCCTTCGGCACCAGCAGCAGCAGCAGCAGGAGGCCACAGTGCTTGTGTAACAAAAGTCAGTCCGACGGCTGGATGTAGCTCAAGACCTTCCATGCATGTTAGTCTTGGAGGTATTCTGCGGATAAGATTTAATTTTATGTTTCTTTCTAGACTTCTTAATTGTTTAATTATTATTATTAATTGTCATAATTTAATGACAAATTACTTTTTATATTTTTATGTAATTTGTAAATACTTTTTGAGTTATCTTAGGAACCCTTTTTCCAATTTTGAATGTGTCAAGATTATATTAATTAATTGTATGATATTAGGAGGGATGTGTCGTCATTACATTACATTAGTTGGATTGGATTGATTATGTCATAAAATTTCATTAAAATATTTAATATTTTAAAGCCAAAAATTGAGACATTGTCTTTTGATATTATGGTCCAAGTGATAAATATAAATATTGATCAAATAATACAAAGCAAGTCGGGCTTTTGAATACTTATTTAAATATAATTCATTAGAGCACAAGACTAACTGAAAATATAATACTTAAAATTAAAGACTCATTCTTATTTTTACATGCATATATATATATATATATATCAAAATTAGACCTCTTGCTATTAGTATTAAAAGCATTTTTAGTAGACTAGAAAATTAACAATGTGCCTGCCTGCCTGCGTGAGATTTTTTAGTTGAAGAAAATAAAAGAAGACAAAGGAAGCACCTCTATTTTTATTTCTATTTTTATTTTTATTTTTATTTTTATTTTAGTTTCTGTTCTTTTATCTTCTACTAATAAACTCCAAGACAACCCACTTTTTTTGTCTTCTTCTGCTTCAAATTACAACTCCCAAATATGTGTTTTTTTATATTTGCCAAAAAGAGTAAAAAAAAAAAAGTAGTCACAAGTTTCTGTACGGAAGACCGACTCGTGTCCGTCATCGTAGATCTCTTTTGATTCAGTTTTGTATCTTGATCTTGTCCTAGCTCAACCCTACCACGTCATCATATTTTCACCGCCACGTAGACTCTTTATCCAACGTGTCTCACCATTCACCAACAGTATTGCCATGTCATCACCTCGAGACCATCTCGGCTACTGTTCCCTCCAGGTACCTACCTGATTTTTTATTCTCTCTCTCTCTCTCTTCCTTCCCAACAAGTCCAAAGCTCAACTCTGCATTTTTTAGATTAGGTAAATCATTAGTGAATCAAGCTTTATTTTTAATGAAGATTGTTGTTGCTTTATTTTGGTAAAACTTAAAGATATTTTCGATGATCATTCGGGTTCGACACTGGCGGATTTGGTTTATCCCGTGAAGCTTTAAAGGTTATTTTACATAATCTTAATACCCTTTAGTTTGATTTTGAAGTAAATATGATAATCTTAATACCCTTTAGTTTGATTTTGAAGTAAATAATTCAAGCGACTGATGTTACTTT
Organism: Panax quinquefolius; assembly: GCA_020205615.1. Classification (NCBI taxonomy): domain Eukaryota; kingdom Viridiplantae; phylum Streptophyta; class Magnoliopsida; order Apiales; family Araliaceae; genus Panax; species Panax quinquefolius. The sequence continues at coordinate 115,308,491 of CM035170.1, forward strand.
TTATATTAAGAACTCTTTTTGGTTGTATTGAAATTGTTTAGATATTTTTCAGTTATAGGCTGATGAGTGACTTAATTTGTATGTATGCATCTTACTGTTTCAATATTTGTGATTTTGGGATGATTTTAGTCTCAGAAGATATCTTATTGGGTTAAGATTAGGGTTTTGTAACATGTTTAACGCTCTGTTTTGGTGTTTACAGGTTATGACTGATCGATAGAACTCAATCAAATTTAGAACGGTTTGGTTAATATTTGGGTGTATCTTGTATATATTTGTTACTATTAGATTAACTGTCCAGCTATTTGCTCTTGTTTTAGGGTTAAAAGGGGGTGTATTTGAAGAGGTAGGTATAAGGTTCAGAAGGTGAAGCTAATAAAGCTATGTGCTGTGTCTTTTTCGGTTCAAGAAGAGGGTTTATCAGAGGTTTATTTACTGGGTCGGTATTTTTTCCTTCCACTTCATCAGTCTCTTTTGAACCTGGTTGGCAGGAAGTGTTTCAATGACAATTAATGCGAAGGGGGATACAGAGTCACAAGAAGTGGATGGCCGCATGCAAACTGTGGCTGAGAGAGATGAAGATGAAATTTTTGGTGACAGAATATGTAATGTTAAAGAAGATGAGTTGAGGATTAACAGAACTGAGGAAGATGTGAAGCATGAATGCAAAGAGGCTGTGCAAGTACACCAGCAGCAACAATCTCAAGGGTCGGTGTTTCACTGGGAGAGGTTTCTTCATGTTAGATCCATTAAGGTCCTGCTGGTTGAGAATGATGATTCTACACGCCACATCGTTTCTGCTCTGCTTCGCAATCTCAATTATGAAGGTTAGTTCCTTTTTGTCTGTCTTGTAACTCACATTATCCCTGGGTGCTTAAATGGAATTTTGTCACTTGACTAGACCACAGGATACTATTAAGATTAAAAGGATGATGAGATCATTGTTACATTTGTTTTTGTAAGTGCACATTTACATGTGTACCTTTATAATCTGCATTACGGAAGAAGGCAAATCCTGACATCTCTATCTCAAATAGAAGATTTCTGGAACCTTTTGTTTCCATATCTTTTTGGTCAGAGTACCTAAATCTGGGGGTTGTCAGTTGGTATTTTAGATATAGTTTGACTCCACAACCAACTAAAGTCACGGGGGAGATTGGGCTGGGAGTTCAGTTCTTGTTTTTTTTTTCTTCTTTGGTTGAACATAGCGAGGGGAGGGGAGGTACATGGAGATAGTTGAAGAGAATAGCACAGGCGCCATTTGTCGCATTATTACTGTGTCCCCTTTTTAGGTTCAGACTCTGTTCACCACCTTTGACAAAGTTGAGGTGGGGTCCGTAATTCCTAACTCTGACTGCCAAGTTATGGTTATAGTAGCAGCATAAACCTTGTTCGTGTGTTACCGCATGTACTGAGCTCGTACAAGTCTCTGGGGCCAGATCCTCATTCAGTTAATTTTTCCATTAGGGTGTCGGTGGGCATCTTTGAGGTTTGACATGTGTAAGTTGCCACATGATTAGGCCACCTCGGCAATGCTATTATGGTTGGTACTCATGCTGGTACATCTGGCTTTTGGCAGGCATCTGCCACCAAGGTCAGTTGCTGATAATATTGAAACTTATTACGTAGCTAATAGGACTAGCGAGTCCAAACAGACTCCACACATGTCATCTTGAGATATGTTATTGGGTCATGTTTTTCTGTATTCGTACTATTAAATTTGGATTTTTATACTCTACAACAGTAAGCAAAATGGTTTACTCATTATATCTTCTCTGCCCATTATTTTCTGGCCTTTCAATTGATTAGGATGGTACATTGTGATATTACTTTTACTTTCACAATATTAGGATCTTCTTTACAATTATGTCATTCATAAAATCGGGTAAGTAGCAAAGCAATTTAACACATTGATTTATTATTTACACACACAACTATTTTCCTTTGTCCTATTAGATACCTTATTCTCCAATTTAATATTGTTTTGGCAGTTATTGTAGCAGCTAACGGACTGCAAGCATTGAAGATTTTACAAGATTTAACCATTCATATTGACATCATTTTGACTGAGGTTGTCATGCCCTGTTTATCAGGGATTGGTCTTCTGTGCAAAATTATGAACCATAAAACCCGCAAGAATGTCCCTGTGATTAGTAAGTGTTTTTGTATTTAAGTTTACTGTTTTAGGCTTTAGCTTGAGTAACTGTCATCTTATTATTATAGTACGTAGTTGAAATCATTAACCATTGTACCCGATGAGATTTCTGCAGTGATGTCATCTCATGACTCGATGGGTTTGGTTTTTGAGTGTTTGTCAAAAGGGGCAGTTGACTTTTTAGGTAAGCCAATTAGAAAGAACGAGCTTAAAAATCTCTGGCAGCATGTTTGGAGGAGGTGCCACAGTGTGAGTACTCTTCCCTTGTAAATAACACCATTCAGTCGGAGCTTCAGACACCAGCCAAATATTCTCTAAGTATGCATAATTACATATTTGGTGCATATCCTTCTCAAACCTACTGATTTTGGAGATTATTTCATTCACTTTGTGGCTTCATGCACATCCCGCTCTTGTTTAAAACTAGAAAAAATGGTTAGTTAATTAGGGATTTTTTTGTATTTTAGAATGTTTCTCTATAGTTTGGACTAACTCTTACTGTGACCTACATCCTGATAACTTTATTCTTTGCTTCTATAATCGCTAATCACTTTTGTTTCTCTCAGTCTAGTGGTAGTGGGAGTGAAAGTCGTACACAAACTCAAAAATCTGTAAAGTCGAAAGGTAGTGTAAAGGGTGACAACAACATCAGCAGCGATGATGAGGATGATAATGATAGCACTGGCTTAAAGATTGTTGATGGAAGTGACAGTGACAGTGACAGCGACACACAGGTAATATGAGTAATTTATCTATCATATAAATGATAAGTTCTTCTCTGGTGTACACCTTCTAGCTGATTCATCCACATATATTCTAAAAACAGCAGATCACAGGGAAGCTCTTATTAAGTTTACTTCAGAGGAATAATTTTACTTGATATTAACTTCTCCATTAGATAGTAACAACACTGGGCTATAGTTTCAATAATATTTCTTAGATTTAAACAAGGCTATTACTGTTGTTTCATCACTCTTTGAATGAACCAAGAAAAGGTCTAATTCCTGAATTTTGAGAGAACATAGACTAGTGTCCAGTTTACTGAAATTTGGTAGTGATCTGTAACATTTTAGTGTGAAGACACCTGTTTTGCAGCAGCCCAAGTACCTGGCCACCTTGCATAAATAAGAGTCTTGGTTTTAAGATATTTTTAGAATAACTTTTAGATGCAGCTACAATTGAGGCCCATATGAGCTTTTCAAGTAGTTTCCAAAATTTAACCATTTCTAAAAGCAAAAAAAAGAGTGAATATTACTCCCTCCGTTCTCAAAAGCATGTCCTCAAGTACAACATATTTTTTCCACAAAAGGATGTCTAAAAATACACATGTCAAATATAAAATAAGCATAAAGACTAGTTTACCCTCAAAAGTATACTTAATTGGCTCCATGAAGTTTTAACAAGACAAAAATTTACTTATTTTATACTTCTCTCTACTTTTTAGTTTTCTTAATTTGTGTGAAACTTGTTTTGTAGACATACTTTTGAGGACGGAGGGGGTAATTACTAATTATTATGTAAGCAATAGCTAACTGAGAATGATGTATCCCTGACACAATAAAAAATGTGGTAACAGTTCTCTTCATACACTGGGAGCAAACCATATATCCAGCTATGTTTATCATTATCTTTATATTACAATTGACAGTCTTATGCCAAAGTGAATTATGTTTCATTATTCAGCTTACTGGAGACTAGTGAAATTCAGGGGATGCAATAAATTGTTCTTTATACTGAGAATTATAATAAACTCAATTTCTGACTATTTATTGTGATGGTGGTCCAAACTTTTAATAAAAGTTTTTTGTCATCCAATGTTATATTTTGTATTTGTTATTTTATATGACATCGTACAAGTGTAGTTACATCTATTGAGCACCACCTCAGATAGTTTGGAGATGCTAGTACATATTAATATCCAAGACGTGTGATACTTATTATTACTGTTAACATAGAGGCAAATTTCTCAATGCTTACTCTTACTGTTAACATAGAGAGGCAAAATTGGTATTTAGATATACCTTGAACCCTAACCCTTTGGTGGGGGAGTGGGCATGGGATGTTGGAATAATCATGCCTCTCTCAGCTCCATCCTTGCCTTGAAAACAAATGAACTGCCAAAATTTTGGATTATTGATTAAGATTCGTAGTTTATCTACTATTAATCATCAAAACTTCATATCGTCTTATTGTAAGACCTTACTTTGTTGCTTGCTAAAAGCATAAAAATATAGTTGATTTTCTTTGGAATACATAGCTTATTTTGTAAACTAAAATTTGAACTACCCATTAGTTATACCTTTTCCACCAAAAGGTTCCGTAATCCTCTTCTTAGGGAAGTTCTCATTTAGAACTATTCAAAATAAACAAACAAAAAGGTCTTATTTATTTATTATTTTATTATTCTTTATCTAATCTAATTACTTATTATCATGAATCTAACAACTTCCTTTGTATTAGAGCATTTTTCTTTGAAAAAACAATCAAGATTGTAGTCAGCGTGATTCAGTGCCTGAATGTATCCAAAGACTAAGATCTATTCACAACATGCTACCATATTTAGTAATCTTTCGAAATTTTATCATGTTTAAAATTGTCATATTAACTAATCTAGTTATCACATGCAGTTATATATTTGTTATATTTGATCGTGCTTTGTTGGGAAAGATAACTTCTAAATAATGATTGTCAAAGGATTTTTGTATTTTTTTAAAAATCTATTATCTGTTCCTCTAAAAGCCGGTTAATGTAAATTAGGTAGAGAGTTTGACACGGACATGTAAATGTAGACTTGCGTGAGTACTTTTAGACAGGTACTATATAGGATATTCACTTCTCTAATGATTAATAAGTTAATATACATAGATTTTTGAGATTAATTTATGGTCTTACTCACTTTATGGCTCAATCTTAACACGTTCAATAATTCTGAATATTGACTTCATAAGTTTAGGGCTAAAACATATCTCCATTTTGTCCTCTTCATATGAGAATATATTGAATCTATGCCATTGCTGGACTACAAATTGTGTCTTGACCAATTAATGTGTGTGTACATATATTGCAATATATGCAAGTAATGATTATAACATGCTGTGCCTCTTGTGGACTACTGTTATATGAGGCATCAACATGGAGAGTTAACTTGCAAGTGAAAACGTATAGCAAATCGAGCTAGTGGATGACACATTAGTAGTCTGATCTCAAGCCAATTGTAATCATTTATTATGAAAAGAAACAAAGGTTTAAAACTTAAAGTCCGCAATACAGAAAAGTATTACGAAGTTTTACTTTGCAGAGTTCTTGGACAAAAGAGGTTGACAGCTCCCAAGAAGTGTCTTCATGGGATCACATAGCCAAGTGTTCAGATGGTACTTGTGCCCAACTTCACTCAAATGCCAAAATTTCTAATGGAAAATTGTTTCCTGTGATTGCACCAAAAGAATTTCAGGAACGGGAGGAACAAATTGGTATGCATGAACATACATGATATTCTTAGATTCAGTTGCAGTTGAATCTTTCCAATGATGTAACGAATATGATATATTTGTTTCTTTCCAGATAATGTTTGGAAGGGGAAAAAATTGGTGAATGGCAAAACCAGAAACTTCAAACTTCTACTTGAGAGTCCAAATGAGGTTACACTCAAACTTATAGATACAACCAAGATCAGTCTTTCAAAAATTGAGCCCTCTCCAAGCACTAGGAGAAGAGGTAAAGATCCAGTAAACCACAGTGGTGAGCATCCACCCAACGAGGATAAAGCTATCGTTCCCAACATACCTGCTCCACAAATGGCCGGTGGAGAATATGAGACTCTGAGTCTGATAGAACATGCAAAATTTTTGTTAATCAAGAATAAGGTCATTGATGATTCTAAAGAAGGACCAGAGGTTGAGCTTAGCTTAAAGAGGCTAAGAGTTGCTAAAGACACTGGGAAAGCTGTTCAAACTGACCGCAATGTTTTGAGACGTTCAGACCTCTCAGCCTTGTCAAGGTTTGAAGGATACAAAGACCAGAAATTTTTTTATATTTTATTTTTGTTTCTTAATATGATTAATAAAAATAGTATTATAGTGTTTAATTGGAATGCTTAACAGATCCAGCTATTCATACATTGTGACAATATGCAGGTCCAAGACAACCACAAATGCTTTTAAGGCCCCTATTGAGGTCAATGGAAGCAGTTCTCTAGTCAATGGTAGCCTAGAAATTGTGAAGAACGAATCTGCATCTGATATTCGATCGTTCTCAAATATTAATCTTTTCTATCCGAATTCAGACGTGGTTAATAATAATGTAGATTTGGGCTCCATTACTGATAAACTTTCTATCAACCGAGCAGTGGTATTGAAAGACAAGTTAGAAGCAGCATCAGCAATCAATGATTTGAACTTATCTTCTGTTTCCACACCTATGAAAAAGGATCTTAAATGCCCCCCTCAGCAAGTCATACTGGTTAAGACTGATGACTTGGCATCCACAGCTGTACTGGCTCCAATAAGAGGTTCACCGCAGGAGCACCCAATCCAGCATATCCATCACCATCACCACGTGCATCATTTCCACAACATGGATAGACAACAGCTGCTGCCCAACCTTAATGATTTGTCATTTAAGAAATTAACTGCAGATGCTCCACATTTTGGGTCATTGAACCTCTTTGTGGGACCTGTTGAAGGTAATACTGAGAATTACAGCTTGAACAAGAGTGCTTCAGGCAGTAAGCACAGAAGCAATGGACAGGATGGAAGCAGCACCGTTGTCCATGCTGGAGGGATGAATGTAGAAAGTGATGTTCGAGTAGCTAGAAAAAGTGGAAAAGGTGATGCCAGTGGAAGTGGTAGTGGATACAAAATAGATCAAAACAAATCTGCACATAGACAAGCTGCCTTGACCAAGTTTAGACAGAAGAAGGAGCGGCAATTTGGCAACAACAAGGTAACTAATTTTGAGTTCTTATCTTGGTTATCCCAGGTTCTCTTGAACCCTAATGATGCATTTATACTACTCATTTATCTCCCATTATAATCTTGACCTTTCTCATATTTTATTCATAATTAATTGGGTGCGTCACCATAACCTAAAATGCACAAATTAAATTTGTTAAATAAAGAGTAGAAGCTGTAGATTAATTAAGTTTCCCTAGTTATGAATAGATTTGGTATGGTATACCAAAAGATTTAGGCATTTAAATAGGTTTGAGTTGATACTGCAAGTTAGGCAGTTGTTTCATGAATTTATTTTAAAAAATTTATGTTTAGTATATTTTTAATTACTATAAGACTGCTGTTTTTGGATTGTTCCGTAATCACCAAGTGCTCTTTTGCTCTTCCATGCATCATTAAGATTTAATTAGTTTACTTTAATTGGTTGAAACGTACAGCTCACAACGATAGTACCTTTGGTGCCTCTTCCTCAATTTGTGTCCCATGGGACTTTCTACAAGTGATCTTACGTTTTCAAACTTCTTGTTTCAGTGACTGCCCCCAAGAGGTCTTGCTCCCCCTTGCATTGTGGTATATATTGGTTCGAGTATGATAAATCACTTAGTTCTCACTTAATGAACAAGTGAACACACATTTATTTCTCTTACAATCAGGCAGAAAAGGATACTAAGAATTATTAATAATATGTTTTTCATATGAATTTTCATTTAAGTAGCGAGATTATACAAACTGTCACATGATGCACTTGATAAAAATAGTGCCTTGGACCCTAAATTTTTTTGTCAAATTAAAAGTTAAGCTGCGATAAGGGTACACCATGGGTTGTTGCCTTCCTTTCTTGCTTCTTCTTCTTCTTTTTCTTTTTCTTTTTATTTTTTGCCAATGTTAGCTTCCTTAGACGGTCCCTATACTTATAGATGTTGTCCTATGGCTGCAGAAGATTCCCAAACCCACAAGGTTCCATGCCGAAGCTTAACCTGAGTTTCAGTTAAGAACGGTTATGATTCCTGATGGAGGACATAGCTTTCAATAATTGGAGTTTGGAACTATTTGGATTGCTTTTCAATATCACTAAATTTAAAGGAAAAAGTGCATTTCCTTATCCTATATAAATCATTGAAAGGGGAATTTTTGGTTAAATCAAACAAAAACAAAAAACAAACAATCTTTGTAGTGTAGTTTACTTTAGTAACGTAATTGGTTGTATAAATATGCTTTATGCTAAACGTGTTGGTGTGTTTATTGATTACCTTCTGATTATATTTGGACTGAGTTGAATTTAGCAAGTAAATCTCACACTGATCGAAAGAGGGGATAAGAACGAACTTAACTTTAAAGATGCGGTGCAATGGAATAAGTTAATTTCACGGTTCAAAATTTTGTTTTGTCATGCAACAGGCTTTGTATGTGCTAACAGAACAGAAGCACTGGCTTTTCTTCTGGTTGTTTCTGTTTTCATCAGGGCCAGGGCCGATACTAACACATGAAGAGACTTGCAGAACAACATTTGCATATTCAAGGGCCATTTGTTAGTTAGGCCGTTGGGGACTGACAATTCAAATAGCACTGCAGATATCTAATGCAATTCACGAAGATAGCTGCTGCTGCTGCTGCTGCTGCTGCTGCTGCCTGTGATGGTTGATTTGGGAATCTGATTTGTGCTTCCACTTTGTATTCAATTTAATTGATGCTATTATTAATTGTAGTGTAGGGGAAGGCACTGCTCTGTTTCCCCTTCTGCAGTAAGAACCTTTCCGAAATGGTTTGTTGTTAATTACTAAATACTAATAAACTTGGGTTACAAGAATGATGGCATTTGGAATTTCCTCATTTCCCTTAATTTTTTATTTGCTTGGAAAAAAATATTTCTAAAAACTTGCAATATTTCCTATATAATATATCCTATAGTGGAAAAAAAAGTTAATTGAGTTATTGAATCAAAGAAGGGATTTGAATTATTACCTTGGATTTGTGTGCTAATGAATAGAGCTCATACTGTGCAACAAATTAATTACATGAACTATCAAGATAAATAACCTAAAATAAGAACATTTTTTGCCTAAAAATAAGAATTTCATTTAATTTCAAGTTTAAACTCAATAAAGTTTGTTTTTAGAATAATAAATTAAAGGCTTAAATATGAATTAGTACCTTAAACTATAGGGCATATTCCACTCCGGTGATTCACCTTTCAATTTTGTAAAAAATTAGGTTATTAAACTATCATTTTTTTTCAATTACACAAATTGAACACGCCACGTCGCAAATTCTTGGCGTGGCTAATTAAAATAAGTGGGTCGTAACAATAAGCTTACGTGGCAAAAAAACAATTTTTTAATCATAAAATAAATAAGTCTGATTTAATAGGGGCAAAATGGTCAAAACAAAAAATAACATAATTAATTAAAATAAAACAAATCCTTATATTTCATCCCATCCTTAAAATCATCAAAAACAAAAACAAAAATAATAAAATCTAAAATCATCAAAAACTCTTCAATAGCCAAATATTGAAGATCAAGATCTGCAATCCACCTTGACCACCGCAAGAGATCCTTAAACCCACCTTGCCCTTCTTGTGTGACAACACTGCCACCACCACCACCACCCGCATCTACCGAATTAAAATGCCCTCCACCAACCAAACCGTCACCACTTCCGGTAACTCCAACACCTCCACATGCTTGCCTCTCGTTATTGCTTAAGATCTCCCTCGGTGCCTCTTCCGTATATGTACCGCCACCTCCAAATGTCCCCCAAATCCCTACTCTTCTTTGCCTGATGTACCTGCCACGGTCCACCAAGTTATTATCCAATGGCGCCTCTCTGCTTAATCGATATTACCTTATTTCCCATGGATTTATAAATATATTCAATGTTCACCGGCACCAAGTCTCAAACAGTCAGCAATCTGGATAATCATCACTACAGGCAGATCTAGAGGTTTCGGATTCGTTACCTTCATCCTTGAGAAGTCGATGAGGGATGCCATGAAGGTGGTTACGGAAGTAGACAGGCAGATCTAGAGGTCAGGACCTCATCAGTATAATCTTAGTCCCACATCGAAAGATAGGGAAAAATTTATCTGCATATTAGAAATAAGTTACTACCAATAATACTTTGAGTCACGACCTTTTGGGGAGTCATGGTGGGCTAAGATGACCCAAGAAGATACTATTGGGCCGATAGTTTAAGGCCTTATTTTGATGAATTTGATTCGATTCGGACTTAGGATTTGATCGAGATTTATTCCGGACTTCCTGGATTGACCCGGGTTGTTTATATAGTATCGAGCCGACTCTCAAAGCTTTCGGGTGGGGTCATCCGACCGAGTTCTTGGGAGGTGGGGACACGAAGGTGAAAGTAAGATGACACACAAGCCAATCATGTTTGATGATAAAGCATATACTTTGTAATAATCTTATTCATTTATTAATAAAAAGTATTAATTTATTAAAGGCTTTTAATTATCTACATGATGTCGTTTTTATAATATGTGATAAACCCATAGTTTTAAGCAATGCTTTTAGAATAATGATGATGATCATTCTAATGAGATCTAAATTCTTAGAAAGCTTAAAACTAAAATAGTTCCCAATCATTGATTACTAAATCGGGGATTAGTGAATCCGGATAGATTGGTACATACGCTGTTTGCTTTCATCGATGAGGATGATTAATCTCACGATCATTTGTGTGGGAGACACTAAAGCAAGTATGTAGGTGCTTATTAGAGAATAAGTTCAATCGAACGTGGCTCGCTAAGGAATACCTAATGGAGTTTTATTTGCATCATCAATAGGAATTCTCAGAGTGATAGTAGTACAAGTAATCCTTGACTCGAGATCATCATAAGATTCGTGTATGATGAGTTATACTTTGACTTATTCCTTAAGACCCTTAGGGTATATCAAAGGGTATGCTTGGGTATAATAAGTCAGTATACGGAGATAATGTATGATCAATAAAGAATCTACCACTTCTAATAAAAGAAGAGAAATGTCCTATGTGATTCGATAAATGACAACCCAAAGAGTCCTCGGGTTAAGGCGTAATGAAATTAGAAAGGAGTTTCTAATTTGCATTATTTGAGTCAGGCATTTAAGGATCGAAATACATATAATTAAATAAAATAAGACTTGACAAAGAATTCCATGCCTTATATTTAATCGGGACATCAGATGGTGGAAGGATTGAATTGCATTTTAAATTATTTACTCAAAGGTTCTTTAATGATTAATGTTGAAATCTATATTATCCGGAAAGTCGCTGATCGCTAGGAGGCTTATCCCTATTAGAGAATAAATATTATTTATTTAAATAAATTAATTGTTTAATTTATTTATTTAAATAAGATTAGAATTGTTCTAATTGATTTATTCACAACCTATTAATATGGAGAACCTAAAGGGTCACACCATAAAAGGAAGAATAATTATTTAAGAAGTTAATGGCATAATCGTAATAATATAAAGTTATGTATATTTAATTTAATCTATGGTGATAGAATAAATTAAATAGCTTAATATTTATTATTTAATATTTTAGAAATATTAAATATAAATTAATAAGAGGAGTCTTATTAATATTATTACAATTATTATTATTTTAATTTCTAAAAGAGTTTAGGAATTAATTTAATATAAGTACTTCATTTATTCCTAATAAGATTAGGAGGTTAAATTAATTAAAAGAGTTTAATTAATTATCCCTAATAAGATTAGGAGCTTAATTAATTAAAAGAATTTAATTAATTAAATAAAACCCAATTCCTTAATTGTTAAGGTGGGTTGCCCACATCTATAAATAAGAGGAGTCTTATTACGGGTGGGTATGGGTTGTTGATTTTACAACATACGTAATAATTCCAATTTGTTGGGAGAGTACACCTTTTTCTATAGTAGATAGAAAAAACTAGGGTTTAGCCAACCACCCATCTTCTTCTTGAATTTTCTTCTTCCTCGTGGATCACCCTAGAGGCCAAACATTTGGGTGGCTAACGCCGATCAAAGGAAGGAACCAAACCCGGTGGATTCAAGATCAACGCGAAAGGATTTGAGGTGAACTTGTACCTCGAGGAAGCTCGATCTTCAAGGGTATGATTTTATTCTTTATCTTTTTCGCTTAATTAATAATTATGCATAAAGGGTGATCCGTATATATGGTTTGTAAAATTTTAAACTCGATTTTACACGCTCGCTTAATTTTATGCAATTTGATCAAGTTATGATGAATATTACAAACCTAATAAAGGCATCGAGCCAAACCTTTATGCGCAATTATTAATTGTTTTAATTTGATATTATATTGATATGTGTTTAGAAATAATTTAATTGGGCATAATTTAATCAGATAAAATTTAAAAAAAAAAAAAAAAAAAAAAATTGTTTTTGAATAAAAGTTTAAAAAAAAAATGAAATAATTACCAAAATAAATATTATTATGACAAAAGCATATATATACATAAATCGAAGTTCAAAAAAAATAAGATTTCAAAAGATAAAACGAGAAAATAAATATAAATAAAATATATATGCATTACAAAATATATTAAGCTTATTTTTTATTTTTATTTTGATATATAATGGTTCTATATATGCTAATAATAAAAAAAAAAAAAAAAAAAAAAAAAAATATAAAGCAAAAGTATATATATATATATATATATATATATATATAAATATATATATATATATATATAATTATATATATATATATATATATATATATATATATATATATATATTATATATATATATTTTATATATATATATATATATATATATATATATATATATATATATATATATAATAATTTTATATTTTAAAATAAAATAAAATTTTAATTTTAAAATAAAAAGTTTATTTTAATTTTAAAATAAAAGGTTTATTTTAATTTTAAAATTAAATTCCATGATAACTAATTGGAGTTGAAATTGATTCTATTTTTCCTTAAATAAAATTTATTTAGATATGAAATTAGATTTCATATTATTCAAAATAAAAGAGTTTATTTGTGAATAATGAAATAGAATCCTATTTTTCCTTAAATAAAGGAGTTTATTTAGATATGAAATAGATTTCATATTATTCAAAATAAAAGAGTTTATTTGTGAATAGGAAAAGAAAATCAATGTTTCCTTAAATAAAGGAGTTTATTTAAATATGAAATAAGATTTCATATTATTCAAAATAAAGGAGTTTATTTGTGAATAGGAAAGAATATCCGTGTTTCCTTTAATAAAAGATTTTTTTTATATTAATCGATTCCATAATTAATTAAAATAAAAGAGTTTATTTTAATTAAAGATTTTTTTTTACATGGAATTGATTCCATAATTAATTAAAATAAAAGATTTTATTTTATTTAAAGATTTTTTTATTATTCCATAATTAATTAAAATAAAGGAGTTTATTTTGATTAAAGATTTTGATTAAAATAAAATAGTTTATTTTATTCAAAATTGATAAATTAAAATAAAATAGTTTTATTTTGATTTAAATTTGATTAAAATAAAGGAGTTTATTTTAATTCAAAATAGATTTTATACTAACTAAATTTGCCCATTAAATGATATCAATATATATATTAAATGTTTATTATTCATGAGATGAATGTTATTTATCGATGCATATGGTGATGTGTATGATAATAAATGGGATTGATTATGGTATCGACCAATGCGATTGATTTTATTTTAGTTGATGTACGAATGTATGGGTTTTATTAAATGGGGTCTCACAGACTGCCTTCTCTAATTTTTCTTAATGTAAATTCTATCTCCTCCTATGCATTTCCCTCGATCACGATCAAGGTTTCTATTTATTTTAAATAGTTTTGTAATAGAATAGTTAGAATTAATTTTGAAGAATTGAGATCAAGGAGCAAGGAGCGCCAAGACCCGCTTTGTAATGGAGCCCTAGTTTAAATGTAATAGTTATATTTAAATATTATTTCTCGCACCCCTGGGTTTTTGACCTTTTTGGTTCACTTGGTGGCTCTAAAGAACCAAACTAGAATAAAAGTCCATAATCAATCCGTAGAATATAGTATTCTATATGCATGCATGCTTATACTATATATATATATATATTATGCAAACATGCTTCGCATGTTAATTAATACGACGCGATTTTATATATATATATGTGCGCGCCGCTAAACAAGATGAGACAAATTAATAACAAACCCCCAATTTTTATATTAAGTCCTAAGCGCTCAAAGATATTTGGAATATCGAACGTCGCTTTCTAGCATGATAAAATTAATAGAGTATTAAATATTTAATATGAGTTTGTTGTGTCACCACAAGGCAAGTATTAAGTATTTAAGATGTTAATTTATCACATTTGATGCTTATAAAGAAAATTGAACAATATTGTTTTGTTGTGTCACCACAAGGATGATATTTTTCTTTTTGAATATACGGAGTGCTAGTTCGACTTAACTTGGATAATTTTGATTCTGGATGTGCCACCACTGATCAAAATAATCTAAGAGGCAAAATACAAGGAGTTGCATAGTTGATGTAATTGACAAAAGTTGTCTACCTATTTATTTATATATAGTTTGTTGTGTCACCACAAGGCTATATACATTTGAAATGGGATCCTTATTCTCACTAGCAAATCTTTAATTAGATTTTGCCGAACTATATAAGTGAGGGTAATATAGTTTGAAAAAAATAGTGGGAGATACCAATTTAAAACAAGACCTAATTTATTTTGGTAATTAATAAAAGAATGTATGTTAAAATGTTGTTAATTACAAATTCATTTACAGAATTTTACAATGTCTAAAATTACTATCATCACAAGCATATTAGATGCTAAATTAACCGTACCAATTAAACTGATTGGTTAAGGAATTTGAGAATAGTTCTCATAGTCGAAAAAGCTATCTTATGTCCTTAATACGCCTATCCCTCGCAATGGTTGCGCATAATGCCTCCGAGGAAGAGATTGCTACTTTTAGAAAGTGGCAAATGATGATGCACAATTGGCTCAACGATCATGCTCAGATCCACGAAAGTAACGAGCTTCAAATACAAGATGAAAAACTATGGATGTTTTACTATATTCCCGCACATCAAGTAGTCGATGGTGAGGAAAGTAGGACCGATAGATATCGATATCTAAGGAGCTCTTCCGATCTAGAATGGCCAATGGCGGCACTATAAGATGCATAAAAAAGTCCTTAACATTATCAATTTGATTGATCAATTAGACAACGAAGTTTTGTCATGGATGGAGAGTTGAGCCAAGATTTGATCTCGCACTCACTCCCTAACTCTTTCACAATTGTTGTGAATTTTTCATATGAACAAGCTAGATATCACCTTCACCGATTTGCTTAACATGTTGAAAAATGTCGAGAGTCACTTTCCAACCAAGAAAGACCAAGTCTTACCGGTAGGGGCCAAAGGATCTTCCTAAAAGAAGAACGATTCAAAGAAGGTAAATGAAAAGGCAAAAACAAAGGATAATAAGAACAAAATCGATACGGATAAAGAAAGGAGTTTGCTTCCACCGCAATAAGCCCGACACCGGAAAGAAATCATGAGAAGTATCTTGCAGAGGCTAACCAAAGAAGCTTAGTGAAGTTTCTACATAATACGCTTTTTGTTCATGATTGAAATAAATTTTTCTTTAAGTCAAGGTTCTACTTGGGTATTGATACCGACTTCAAGTTATCATAAATATAGATTTATGAAGGACCAAGCAGTAAGTAGAAAGCTAAACAAATATAAGTAATCCTATGTATGGAAATGTAGCAAAGGTTGCCATATTAGCCATAGAAAACTTATAGTTTAGCAATGCCTACGGCAAATCTATTAAGTCAATAAGTTGTTATCAGATTCCAGCTTCTTGTTAAAATATTATTTCCATTTTATCATTGGACAATAAAATTTTTGGTATTATAATTAAGAACAATTGTTGTTCTATTTATAATAATAATGTTTTGTATAGAACCGAATATTACTTAATAAATTTTGTATACTGACTTACATGAAAATAATTTTGCATATCGAACAAATTAGTATAAGAAAAGGAGATGATCATTCAAAGAGTCAATGTGTGTATTTGTTGAATACAAGTGTGAATTATTCAAAGGTTCAAAGAATTCAAAAGTGAAACAAATCGGCAAAGTATTAAGATTCTTTGATTAGATCAAGGAATAAATACTTGTGCAATAAGTTTCTAGATCATCTC
This sequence comes from Panax quinquefolius, assembly GCA_020205615.1. Lineage (NCBI taxonomy): Eukaryota > Viridiplantae > Streptophyta > Magnoliopsida > Apiales > Araliaceae > Panax > Panax quinquefolius. Next base: position 115,324,808 of record CM035170.1, read on the forward strand.
AAATGGTTTTCTCATAATGGACACATCCCGACACGCAATAATTGATTGATGTATCCGAATGAAAATCGCACTTTATTGGACACGGGTGCGGTCCATAATGATTTTACCGACATTCCAAAGATCCTTCTAGGTCATGTCCTAGAAATGGTCGCATATCTACGAAAATGGTAACCTCAAAATCCTACCCCAAGACTCCATAAAAGTTATGGATGTGGAGGATTCCTAATCTTAAGTATGTTAAGATAAGGGTTGTCCAACTTATGTGAAAAGGTTTCAAAGGATAAGCTTGGGACAAGATTTGACAAGTACAATTTGTGGGACATCCTAAAGTAAGTTTAGGGTATATGTTCTATAATCCTACTTAGCAAAAGGTGTTTGTTATGAACACGCCGCTTTCTAAGATAAAGGTGTTTATCATCAAGGGCTAGTGGAGGATAATAGATCTCAAGAGTTCAAGAACCACAAAACACTATAAGTCAAATAAGAGGAACCTCGTAGATGTACCTATTGTACCACAAATCGAATCAGAACTGAATAGTACCAAAGATACCTAGAGGTATGGATTCATCATGGATGATGATGATGAGGTACACATCATGTAAGATGATGATCCAGAGTTACATTCGATGAGGTAAATATGAACATCTGTTCTAGTGTGTAAAAAGGGTCAAAAGGGTCAAGGAGCGCGTGAAATTTCTAGTATTATATGTTGATATACTACTTGATGAGGAATTACATACCAATGCTACAATCAAGAAAGATAAAGTTGTTCAAACATTCCTCCATGAATGATTTGGAAGAGTATCTTAATTGGGGATATAAATCTATATAGATAGATTTAAGAGGATGCTCAACTTAACCCAAGGAACGATATTCATTTGATGCTAAAGTCGCTTAGCATGGCAAACTCCAAGAGATGTCTCATGTCGATGAGCTATGGAGTGTATCTCTCTAATAGTCCCCACAGACTCCAAAAAGAGAGATCACATGAGTAACAATCATGTATGCAATGAAATATACGAGACCGATGTCGATCACCATATTCGGAGAAGTTCACTATGAGTCGCTGAAAACATCTTAAAGTGCTTAACCCAAGACTAAGGATGTGATCATATTCATGGTGGGTCTAAATTAAAACTAGAGGGCTTAATGCACTCAAGTTTTTCGCATGCACTCAAGATTTACGTAAAAAAATCCACTTTAAGGTAAAGTGTTACCTTGAATAAAGCAGCAAAGAATCGAAAGGTTCCAAACAAAGAAAGAGTTGTCGGTTTAGTGATAAAGACAAAGTATATAGCTATAAATGAAGTCGCAAGTTGATTGTTTGGATTAAAAGTTCATTACGTAACTCCAGAATAGTTCCTAAGTCTCATCTTGGATCTAAACATGTGTCAGGCACTTTCATTTGATTATTAGAATCATCGAAAGATGGGAAATCACTATAGAGATAGTGGACTCTCATGAACAACATTACATATCCATTAACTAAAGCTTATCCAACAAAGCAGGATAATCGCCACTTGTAGAAGAAGAAGAGTATAAGATACCACGATTTATCGGGCTTTAGTGCAAGTGGGAGATTGAAAGTAATATGCACACAAGCCAATCATGTTTGATGATAAAGCATATACTTTGTAAATAATCTTATTCATTTATTAATAAAAAGTATTAATTTATTAAAGGCTTTTAATTATCTACACGATGTCGTTTTATAATATGTGATAAACCCATAGTTTTAAGCAATGCTTTTAGAATAATGATGATGATCATTCTAATGAGATCTAAATTCTTAGAAAGCTTAAAACTAAAATAGTTCCCAATCATCGATTACTAAATCGGGGATTAGTGAATCCGGATAGATCGGGTACATACGCTGTTTGCTCATCGATGAGGATGATTGATCTCACGATCATTTGTGTGGAGACACTAAAGCAAGTATGTAGTGCTTATTAGAGAATAAGTTCAATCGAACGCGGCTAAGCTAAGGAATACCTAATGGAGTTTTATTTGCCTCGTCAATAGAATTTCTCAGAGTGATAGTAGTAGACAAGTAATCCTCGACTCGAGATCATCATAAGATTCTCGTATGATGAGTTATACTTTGACTTATTCCTTCCTAGACCCTTAGGGTATATCAAAGGGTATGCTTGGGTATAATAAGTCAGTATACGGAGATAATGTATGATCAATAAAGAATCTACCACTTCTATAAAAAGAAGAGAAATGTCCTATGTGATTCGATAAATGACAACCCAAAGAGTCCTCGGTTAAGGCGTAATGAAATTAGAAAGGAGTTTCTAATTTGCATTATTTGAGTCAGGCATTTAAGAGTCGAAATACATATAATTAAATAAAATAAGACTTTGACAAAGAATTCCAATGCCTTATATTTAATCGGGACATCAGATGGTGGAAGGATCAATTGTACGTTGCAATTATTTACTCAAAGGTTCTTTAATGATTAATGTTGAAATCTATATTATCCTGGAAAGTCGCCGATCGCTAGGAGGCTTATCCCTATTGTAGAATAAATATTATTTATTTAAATAAATTAATTATTTAATTTATTTATTTAAATAAGATTAGAATTGTTCTAATTGATTTATTCACAACCTATTTAATACGGAGAACCTAAAGGGTCACACCATAAAAGGAAGAATAATTATTTAAGAAGTTAATGGCATAATCGTAATAATATAAAGATGTATATTTAATTTAATCTATGGTGATAGAATAAATTAAATAGCTTAATATTTATTATTTAATATTTTAGAAATATTAAATATAAATTAATAAGAGGAGTCTTATTAATATTATTACAATTATTATTATTTTAATTTCTAAAAGAGTTTAGGAATTAATTTAATATAAGTACTTTCATTTATTCCTAATAAGATTAGAGGGAAAATTAATTAAAAGAGTTTAATTAATTATCCCTAATAAGATTAGGGAGCTTAATTAATTAAAAGAATTTAATTAATTAAATAAAACCCAATTCCTTAATTGTTATGGTGGGTTGCCCACATCTATAAATAAGAGAGTCTCTTATTATGGGTGGGTATGGGTTGTTGATTTTTTCACATACGTAATAATTCCAATTTGTTGGAGAGTACACCTTTTCTATGAGATAGAAAAACTAGGGTTTAGCCAACCACCCATCTTCTTTCAATTTTATTCTTCCTCGGTGGATCACCCCAGAGAGGCCAAACATTCGGGGTGGCTAACGCCGATCAAAGGAAGGAACCAAACCCGGTGGATTCAAGATCGAACGCGAAAGGATTTGAGGTGAACTTGTACTGAGGAAGCTCGATCTTCAAGGGTATGATTTTATTCTTTATCTTTTCGCTTAATTAATAATTATGCATAAAGGATGATCCGGGTATATGGTTTGTAAATTTTTAAACTCGATTTTACACGCTCCGCTTAATTTTATGCAATTTGATCATATGAATATTACATAACAATAAGATACATTAATAAAAATTTTGATGGATTCCTAACATATTTTGATCGGACTCAAAATTTGACCCGGATTTATTTAGGACTCAAAATTTGAATTCGGGTTGTTTATCGACTGGCGTGGTCGAAGTGAAGGTGGTTGAAGAGGAGAAGGTGGTGGAGGAAGGTGGCTAGGAGGAGGAGGTCGTGTGAAGGTGAGGAGGCGTATATGGAGGCGGCAATGCGGTTCATGAAGGAGGGTGGAGCGTGAAGGTGGGTATGGAGGTGGTGGTGGCGGTGGTATAGATTTTAAATCGAGATGGTGGCTATAGAGGTGGTGGTTTTTTTGTTTTGATCCGAGATGGTATAGATTTTAAATAGTTTTGTTGTTTTATTTAGTTTAAATGATTAATATAAGTGATTTGATTTAATTTGCCCTTAATGTATAATAAATGTGTAAATAGATATTAAAATATTTTTTTTATTTACACATCACCGCCTAATGACCCATTTTCAGATAGCCACGTCAAAGAATTGTTTGACGTGGCGTGTTCAATTTGTGTAATTAGAAAAAATTGATAGTTTAATAACCTAATTGACAAAATTGAAAGGTGGATCACCAAAGTGAAATATGGCCTATAATTTAGGATACTAATTCATATTTAAGCCTAAATTAAACCATAGAAGTTGAAACGGAAATTAATAATTTAAATCTAATAATATCCTAGAGAATTTAATATCTTTGTGTAAAAATAAACATTTTATTTTCAAATGGAGGAAGAGGAAGAGGAATTACGTACACACCGTTTGATCAAACGACCACGTGGCATAATAATATATACACAATAATTCTGCATACATCACAAATGTCACGTAAATCTTATAGGCCAACAACTATTTTTAGTTAAGGTCAAATGATTGGGAGGGAGGGAAAGAGAGAGAATGGTGGAAGAAGCTGTATTTCAAGGTTTTCATTCTTTATTTAAAATAACTAAAATGCACAAATTTATATCACATCCAATCTGACGGATTTGTAATAATATTGTGTAATTGACATGGTTTTAAAATCTAGATTGCACTGTCGGTTCAACCGGGGTTAATTTGGTTGATCACCGGTTAATCCAGTTAACCTATTTTTATTTTTTTTTGTATCAAAAAAATAATAATATTAAAAATAACAACTTTTAATAATATTATAACTCAACTTTATTATGTTTTAATTCATAAAAACAAAATTTTTTAAAATTTTATTAACTAATATATATATATTAATGACGTCACTCGTTAAATATCGGTTCGACCACACCCAGTGTCTTTTTCGATTTGATGACCAATCCAAATTTAAAAACCTTGATAATTGAGAGAATAATGCCGCCACAAACACACATACAACCTAATGGCAAATATAAGCCTATTATGCTTATATTATTAATTATCGGGTCTACTATTAATATTAAAAAAAAATGATATATATTGTATTTTTACATATCGATTTTTTTATTAAGAATTATGTAGATAGCTATAATTGATAATGTTTTACTGACTCACTGAGAGTTCTTTTTAGTGAGACATAATTTTCGAAATCATTTAGTGTCATATGATTACATTTAACATAAATTTTAATTTTAAACATTAATTAATTTGACTTTTGATTGATACATTTTTTTTATTATTATCAATAGAAAAATATTGATTTTGATATGAACAAACACGTGTATTAATTTCATTAAGAGTGTTACCATAATTTATTAGTATTATTTAGGGTTGTACGTCTGTGGGAATTTGAATTGTTGGTTATATATATAAATTATTTTCCTTTAATAAAGCATAAGTAAAAGAAATATACAAGGAACTTTTTTTAAAAAATAAATAGAGAATTATAGAATTTGACCAAGCCTGCGATATAAAACAAAACAAGTTGAATGAGCTGATGCTATTACTACTTTCCAATTTTCAACTTTGGACCCAATAATTTCTCTCTCTTTCTCTCTCTCTCTCTCTCTCTCTCTCTCTCTCTCTCGTGTTGTGTTGGGTCTGCTTTTCTTCTTTATTTTTTTCTCGAATTGAACTTGTCTGTTGTTGATGCACTGTCTTAATTTCTCTCTCTGAAAAAACAAAATATAAAAGAGGAGTAGATACATAGATAGATAGATAGGTTGAAATGGGTTGGTTTCCATGCTCTGGACAATCACAAAATAAATTGAAGAAGAAAAGACGGAAGAAACAGTCGGCCGATCCGGTTCAACCTACTTCTTCAGGTGTATGTTCTATTTTTATGTATAAAGTCCTTTCGTTCAATCTCTCTGTATATTTATCTACTGTATTGCATTACTTATAAAATTGCCTGATGAGATTGATGTTTCATTTCCTGGTTTATTTGTATCCATCAAATCAAAGTTTGATTATTCTGATGCTTTTGAGTATACCCTTTTGTTGTATGCTAATAATTTACTGGATTTTTGTGGATCCTATAAGAAAATTATAAGAGGGTTGTAATCAGTTGGGAAATTAAGCTCTTAATGACTCTTAGCTGTAAACTCTATCGTCGTGCAACACTTGGCATGGTTAAGTGATACAGTCTAAGGTTTATCAAGATTGCTAATCGAGAACTATCCTGACAACTATCAACACGTAATCGACAACTATCCTGACACGTAATTGACAACTATCAACACGTAATTGACATGGTTTACGTGTTGACAACTATCAACACGTAATTGAGGTTTATCAACACTTGCAACTATCCTGACAGAACTTTGTGAATACAGCTAGTACTATAATCGAGACATTCTGTAGTTCAAACAAACCAAGAACTAAGACATAAACCACCACGTAATCGCATACTGACCAATTTAACAACGGTGAAAGGGTGCACCAGTTTAACCATTATCTGTTTTGAACTTAACCGAAAATGATATAGCAGAGTTTGATAGGGTTGTTCTGCAAAAAAATTGAGTTTGTGATTGACTTGATATAGAAAGTGCCTGATTGTAGTATTTGCAGGAAGAGTGTTCATGAGTTTTGGCCAGCAAAAATGTTAAAAGTTTTGAGGTTGAATTGATGGCCAAGGATACTGGGTTCAGGTTGATTAGGGGCTGATTTTATAGAGCTTGATTCTGAAAGCCACTCTAACATGGCCAGTTACCTGAGACTAAGAGTTTTTTCTGGGGCAATGGATTGTCACTTTGTCAGAATTGTTATTTGTGGAAGTGAATGGTTCGGCTTATTGGAGAAGGGTTATATAGGATGCATGGGTGGTCAACAAGGTTTTGCATGAGTACTAGCGCAAAGGCAAAAGTATAACATAAAAGACCGGAAAAGGAAAAAATATGGCTTATGTTATAAACAGAGAAATGCATCAATATGAAACAGGTCAAATTGAGGAGGTACTATATTTACCGAGTAAACACATTCTACACGTGAGTGCACTTTCACAGCGATTGGAAATGAGTATGGAAGCAAAGCCAACTAATAGACTTCAAATAAATTTTGTACCCTCTCCTGCGTGTATGTTTGTAAAAGTATGCAGATACTGTCAAGTTGGTGCTTATAATACTGAACATTAAGGGTCGATCTTTTATTGTTTCTTGGACATTAGATAACTTATACTCTTTTCGTTGATTTTTGCATCAAGAACCCAGCTGTTGAGAGTGTCAGTGATACTCTGATATAGTGATAAATGAATTGGTGGTGAACTACTGTTATTTGGGGCTCATTGTATATGAGCCACAGTGATGGTACAGCTTTGGGTTCTCTGTGATAGGTGATGGTGTAACTGGTGTTGGCTCATTATGGAGGTGGTTTTGCATGGTAGTGATGACTAGTCATACTGGCTGTGGGTTGAACCATAGTGGTGTGTCCATTGATGATGTGCTCACTTGGGGAGGGTTCTATTCATATTCAAGTGGTAAAGACTGCTTTTCCGCCAAGAAATTATCAGTGTCATAGTCAGTTGAAGAGGATACGATTTTGTGATATCATGGAACACAACAAACAAACAACAATAACCTTCCTTGTCCTCACAAAACTGAATGGATAGAACCATTCTCTTAAAAACTTTGCTCTTTGTTATTGGTTTCTTCTTTTGAGTTTGTGCCCCGAATATAATTGAAGGAAGCGCCTTAAGAATTATTCATTAAAAAAATGATTCATTGTTAAAGATAAATAAGCTTTCCATCTTCGAAAATATCTTCTTTTTTGCTGGGTGTATCAGGTGTATGTTATTTTAAAAAGTTAGGAGGAGACAACTGGATTATAGATGGCTTTATAAATTAGGTTTACTTTTTCTTAAACACCGTCTCTGACAATTGAAAAGCCAGTGTATTTGAGAGCTGCAGTTTCATTCTTGCATTTAAGAACTCTGCTTATTAAGTTTTTTTTTTGTCTTCAGAGAATTTGAAGTCACCATTAAAGATAAAGGAAGCATCCAAAGAAGGAGGGTCAGATCATACGGCAGCCAGGACTTTTACCTTTCGTGAATTGGCAGCAGCGACTAAAAATTTTAGGGGTGATTATCTTCTTGGAGAGGGAGGTTTTGGTAGAGTATATAAAGGGAGACTTGAAAGCTCTAATCAGGTTAGTTAAGTTTAGTGATTCAACTATTTGTTCAAGGAAATTAGGAAAGAAAAGAAGTTTATAGGCTTCACAACTGATTCCATAGTTTTAGAACTCATAACTGGCTATTGTGTCAATACTCATTACTGATCTTTGAAGGCAACTAGATCTAGTCCCTTTTTTTTATCTTTTTTTTCCTGGTAGTTATGTGTTTTTTGTCATGGGTTGAATATTATGGTTAAACAAGTTAATGATTAGATGTAAAGCTTTTTTATGTTTTGTTCTAGGTTGTAGCCATCAAACAACTTGATCGTAATGGATTGCAAGGGAACAGGGAATTCCTTGTTGAGGTGTTAATGTTAGGTTTACTTCACCATCGTCACCTTGTCAACCTCATTGGTTATTGTGCTGATGGTGATCAGAGACTTTTGGTTTATGAATACATGCCACTGGGATCTTTGGACGACCATCTTCATGGTTTGTGCATTTGAATTAAATCGTTATTTTTGCATGTCTAAATTACAATTACTGGAGGTTGGCTCACAATGCATTTTTGCAGATCCTTCACCTGACAAAAAACGACTTGACTGGAATACAAGAATGAAAATAGCTGCTGGTGCAGCAAAAGGACTGGAGTATTTACATGATAAAGCTAGCCCCCCTGTGATATATCGTGATTTAAAATGCTCCAATATCTTGCTTGGTGAGGGTTATCATCCCAAGCTATCTGATTTTGGCTTGGCCAAACTTGGGCCTGTTGGTGATAATACCCATGTATCTACAAGAGTCATGGGTACATATGGATATTGTGCCCCAGAGTACGCAATGACAGGACAGTTAACTCTGAAATCCGATGTCTATAGCTTTGGTGTTGTCCTCTTAGAGATAATTACTGGCAGGAAAGCAGTCGAAAATTCAAAAACTGCAGGAGAGCACACCCTTGTTGCCTGGGTAAGTAAGTAATCATAATTTGTGAATAATCTCTAAGTTTTTCTTTCCCTTTTTACCGATCAGTATTAATTGTAGAAAACTACCAAGTCTTAATAATATCAGGTAAAATAATAGTATGGATCTCATTTAGTCGTAGCCTGCAGAACTTTTGCTGGTCAACTTGAATTACTTAACAGGGTGGCCTCACTTTAGCAACTGGCCTATCTGGTTGTAACAGTATAATTACTTTCAGTGTTAGATAGGAGGATCACTCACACAATCATATGATTGGGTCAAACCTAACAGGAATCAAGCTGTGGTTACTTAACATGATTGGAACTATTTTGCATAAGTTGTCTCAAATAGCAGTTTACTACATAGTTCAAATTAATGAAAATCCAAAATCGCACCTATACTTTGCACAAATGTTTAATCCATATAAAATGTTCTTGAGATAGTTTTCAAGGAGTGACTATTTGAGATCCTGAAATTCAATATTTAATTTATTTTCGATGATCATTCTTTTGGAGATGTTTTAAAAGCTGAAAATGGGCCGATAACCCAAGTGGTAGTAGAGCATCATTATATAATTTTCCGCATGTTTCATCTTTTGATCCTTGGCTTCATTACTGATGATTTGAATTTCATTTTTTTGACTAGTTTCCATTTTGTTGAAAATAGTGTCCATAATATTTGTTGGACAGGCACCATTTTTCTCACCAGTAAACCTAATAATTTGTCTAATGAAGGAACAAATAATTATATCTAATAAGTAAAAGGTTTAAATTTTAGTTTATATGCTCATTGGTCATTCATATATTAAACGTAGATTGCAAACTGTGCTAGATTACTCTATCAGACTATGACATTCTGGTAATATGTAATCTAGTACTATGTGGGTTATATGCGAGTCGGGTGTTGAGTTTGCAGCAGTCAGCTGTTATCAAAACTAGCAACACAGCCTGTTTTAACCAGACATAGTTTTAGAATGATTTTCAGATTTAAGTTGGTTTTCACTTTTCCATATAACTTGAAACCTTGTAATTATCTTGATTTGGGGTTCAATTTGATACCATGCCTCGGACCTAATTAACGACAAGAAACTATGAAAAAGAAGTCCTTTGTTGTTACTGTATGTCTTGTGTTTTTTAGTATTCGTATATCTAGTTGTCATCTGCTAATAGTTTTTAGAAATATGGATCATATCTGTAATCAGGCAAGACCTTTGTTCAAAGATAGGAGGAAGTTCTCACAGATTGCTGATCCAATGCTCCAAGGTCAATATCCTGTTCGGGGCTTGTATCAAGCTCTGGCTGTTGCCGCAATGTGTGTTCAGGAGCAGCCCAATATGCGCCCTGTGATAGCTGATGTCGTCACAGCTTTAAGTTATCTTGCTTCACAAAAATTTGACCCCGAGACGCAGCCACTTCAAAGCTCACACTGGTCACCTCCAACTCCTCCAAGAACAAAAAGAGACGGTGACGAGAGACAAAATTATGTAGGTGGGTGTGAAAGAAGAAACTAGAATGTTATTTCGTGGATTTCGTCCTATAATAACAAGTAGATTGGCTAGGCTAGGCAAGGCAGACCTTTGCGGTTGCTACTTGTCAAATGTTGATTCAGGCGTACATACGTAGCTGAGGACTTCAAATTTGGGTTACAATTCCTTGGCACATTATATCTATATTTTATTTGTTGTTGTATAGGTAAAGCCAGGTTGTGCATATCTGTATATATGCCTTGATCCTAGGCCTTTGGTTTTCCGTGTATGGCAAGAGCTCTATAATTTATTTTAAATTGACATTTTTGAAATATGTAATTCTATCTATATATATACTTTCAAAGTGAAACTTTATTTGTGCCTAGTGTTATTAATAATCCAATCGGTAGTAATCAACAGAGAGAGGATGACATGTAGAAGGAGAGTGAATAGCGTTTATGTATTCAGAGCTCTTATTTATGCAATTTTGAATTATTTTGGCTGGCTGGCTGGCTAGGTTATGCTGTTGTTATATGCAATTTTGTATATTTTGGCTGGCTAGGTCACATTGTGCTTGATCCCTTTTTTTTGTTAAGCGAGACAGAAGTGGTTAGTATGACCAATACAATGTTGATGACCAACTCAACTACTTAGATCGTGTGTCATTAGGTACAACAATGTAATCGTAATGTAGATAATTACTGTGCACTGAAAGTAGGAAAAATACAAATTTACCCTAGATGCTACCTTTTTTTGGCAAAATTGAGAAGCTAGTATATGCTCAGAATTATTTTTATTTCTTAATATAAGTCTGTTTAAAAATTTTAATTAAGCATTAATTACTTAATTTTTAAATATAATCATTTTCAACTCTTTAGAATATAAGTTTAAAATGTTAAATCCAATATCCAATTATTCACAGCTTAATCAAAGCAATATTTCTCTAAATAATCCATTATACTTATACTCCCTCCTATTCATATTAAGTGTCGTTTTGGAGAGTTTCATTTTATTCAATATATTTGTCGTTTTGGAATCCCTATGCAATATTGTACTATTTTTTCCTAATTTACCCCTCTATTTAATATGCTTAGTAAATGCAATTCCATGGACCATTGTGGAGAGAGAAATAATTAATTAATTAGGGATACAAAAAACATTTTGTATTATTTTTTAATAAGTGTGCTTAATTCTAAAACGACTAATATGAATAGGAGAGAGTATTTCTCTAAATAATCCATATACTTACTAAATAAGGGAATTTAATTGCCTAACAAAATTAATCAAAAGCTTCTTCCACCTCAAGGCTGATGCTCGACAAATATTTGCATCCCTCCGCTCAGCCGGAGGACCAAATGCAGAGTCGATTCCTTCGAATGTTGTAATCGGCAAGAGTCCGGCCATCCTCAAGCTGCTTCCCGTGAAAATCAGCCTCAATTGATCAGGAGGTATTCCCTCCTTGCCTCAATTGATCACAATTGATCAGGAGGTATTCCCTCCTTGTCCTGAATCTTCGCCTTAACATTGTCTATTGTATCGGAACTCTCGACCTCCAACGTGATCGTCTTTCCGGTCAAGGTTTTGACAAAGATCAGCATGCCGCCGCGTAGACGAAGGACGAGATGGAGAGTTGACTCCTTCTGAATGTTGTAATCCGCCAGAGTCCTGCCGTCTTCCAGCTGTTTACCGGCGAAAATCAGCCTCTGCTGATCGGGAGGTATTCCCTCCTTGTCCTGAATCTTCGTCTTAATATTGTCTATTGTATCGGAACTCTCGACCTCCAACGTGATCGTCTTTCCGGTCAGGGTTTTGACAAAGATCAGCATACCGCCGCGGAGACGGAGTACAAGATGAAGGGTAGATTCCTTCTGAATGTTGTAGTCGGCAAGGGTTCTGCCGTCCTCGAGCTGCTTTCCGGCGAAGATGAGGCACTGCTGATCGGGCGGAATCCCTTCCTTATCCTGGATTTTGGCCTTGACTCAAGAGTTACGGTCTTACCTGTTAGGGTTTTAACAAAGATCTGCATTATGATTATGAACGCTATATATGAAAGAGAATATTTAGAGATGAGATATATATTATGATTGAATATTGAAAAAGAGTTTGAGGCCCTGTATTTATAGGAGGAGGAGGAGGAGATTTCAACATTGGGAAGGAAACTTGTACCGCACGACCAGTCGGTGATACTCCAATTAGGATTTGGTTATCGTTGTTCTAGAAATTTCTTGAGCCAATGCCAATTCTACTTAAATAAGTAAATCAAATCAAAATTTTTATTTTTATTTTCAAGTACTTGTCCTCCATTTAATTTCAAAAAAAAACGAAATTAGACAATTACCGATTCAATTTCTTCGTTCAATCCCGATTTGGAGAAGAAATTGAGAATAATCAATTTGGAGCTGATTTATTTCTAGGGCATGGTTCTTCTGCTCCCTTCGTTCAAAGGAGAAGACTTCTGTTCTTCAATTTGGGGCTGCTCCCTCGTTCAATAAGACTTCTTCTTCGATTTGGGGCTCGTTTCTATCTAGGGCTTTGGTTCTTCTGGTTTCTATTGAGGAGAGAGAGGAGTCCTTCAAAAAAGACGAGAGTTTTCTATCTAGAGGAGCTTAAAAAAACGGGAGTGTTTAAATAGTTCTCCTCTTTTAAGGACTTATGCTCTTTTAAAGTTCTACCCTTAAAATTTTCTCGAAGTCTCTTTTTTTATTGTACAAGATCACAATACGAAGTAAATTTCCTCCTCCCTCCCCCCTAGCCTAGCCTAGGCGTAGGATGACCCTCCCTCTTTCCCCAAGTCGTAGGATGAAATATATCTCTATAGATCCTATAACGACGGTTTTTACCGTCACTATACATTTATAGTGACACTTTTCATGTGAAAATATCAAAAAGTCTAGTGGAAATATCAATTTCCTAATTAAATTGTACATAAAAATGTAGGTTCTCAAAAAAATAAAAATGATGGTGGACAATTTTATCAACACATTTTTGTCAATTCACTCTCGAGATTGTGAAATGGCTTTTTTAAAGGCACGTAGAATTTCATTTCATTTTCCATTAGTTGTTAGGTTTACTTTTCCTTGGAGCAATCATCGTGTGCATAGCATGAACTCATAATATTCGTGCATGTGACATGTTTGGGTTGGGGGAAATGAAATGAGCATTACAAAAGTAATACTCATTCTTATGTTTGGGTACTTAAAAAGATGGGAATAAACATTCCAATCATATGTTTAAAAGAACGCTTATTCCATCAATATGGTAAAAATTGACCATTTTATTCCAATTGACAAACTTCAAAAAAAAACAAAAACTCAGTCGAAAACATAAGAATAGGAATGCCCATTCCCATTCCCATGGCTTTGGACTTTGTAGTGGTGTTTACTTGTTTTCATGCCACTGCAGTACGAAGAAAGGGTTTGACACCAAGCCCATACTCACAAGTCACACTCTTAAACATAATACGTTGGCATATAATTGTAATTTGATGCAGAAAACAGTGTTCCCGTAAAATTATTTACTTTTTTTAACGCAAAATATCAAATACATCTCCATCCGTGTGCCGGATTATATAAAGCTATGATTTAGACAGCATGACAAAAGGTATGGTCATAAATCCCACTTATTTATTACAAAGTTTCAATCCCAGTTAATAACCACTACACTCTCACTTTTAAGTCTACACAGCTTCTTGACTGCATCACACGACTAAGCAACCATGAGCTCATTTATTTAGTATGGACTATGCAGTATTTCCAACCACCCCATCATATTTACTTCTGAGCCTGCAATGAAAAATAGAGGTGTTATTTATTTTATTTTTTTAATTTCTCACAAGCAAACAAAACCAGAGATAATTATGTTCTTGTAATTGGGTATGAGAAACTACCAAATAGCGGTTTCTGTAGTGTTCAACGATCTCCTGGGGATCAGATTTTGTCTGTGTGTAAGCATCAATCTTGTTTAGTTCCTGCATGCCCAGGATTCGAGAATGAGAAACATCCTCATTTAAATTGATAACACCAACAACATGGAGACTCAAATCTCATTTCATTCTCCTGTCCAAGTACTGTTAACTTCTGGATTTACTCCAAGAAAAAGAAAGAGAATAACTAAAACAAATAGAAATGTTTTCTGCCAAAGCGTGACAGAAGCAAAACTTATTTTGATGAAATTACTAGAACCACCACCTGTTCTGGCACAAATTTTGAGAGCTTCAAACCAAGGGCAAGGTATATCAATCACAGACTCCCTCTGAATCTAGACATACATGCTAATGGAACAATATGATACAGCACTTCAATCGCTAGTTAAAACATGTAACCAGCTTCCACATATGGCTACAGAAATACTTCCGCCGTTTTATTTTACATTAAAAATGTCCCAGGCATGAGATTAATATACTCCAATTCAAGCAGATAGTAGCCACCAATTGCATCAAAGACCTTTAGAGGTCACGATGAACAAAATCAATAACCAAACAGCATGCAATTCACCTTATCAAAGGCCACTTTCGGTATTACTTTTGAACCAGCAGATAAAGGGCATCTGTGTTCAATAGAGACGTCCAACAGAGAATCTTATCAAGTGATATATTTGCTATTTTCCCATGAAAATTAAATTAGTGTACTATACCTCAAACCATGTTGCTAGTTTAGGCCTGCCTGAAAAGATATTGTACTTAAACACCTCTTCTAAGAAGATCTGAAACCTTTCAAAGTGCGGAGCATATGCAATGTCCACCTGAACATGACAGATTCATTCAAGATGAGGAATTAGTCAATTACAGGGACAAAGACGCACATAATTTCTCTGCATACACAAAAGTGTACCAAGTAACATGCAAGTCGTATTAACGAGGAGTATAAAAAAAGCAATCAAAATCCCTTACATGACTGAGTTGGCCGAGGAAGAAAGGCCCATCATCAAATTTATTAAGAGCTGTTTCTAAGTAATCAAAAGCACCACCTGATGCAGGAATCAGATTTTGTTTTAAAATTTAAATTTGTACATAGGACTACTATCTGCTTTGCTACTCCCTTCATCCCAAAGAATACTTAGACTCCCAATATGGGATTGAGGGAGATATGATACTGAATGAGAAGAAGTAAAAACTCTCACCAGCCTCTTTCACAGGGTCTCCTTTAAATGAAGAAGATACTGTTGCAATCCATTTGTCAGTATAGGATATCAACTCTTCAGCAAACTCTCTTTTGGCGGGATCCTGCATTATTTAACATGATTAATCAAATCCCAAGTATTGGAACATGGAGTGATTAAGAATGAAAAAATACTTCTCCACTGAGGCACCAAATTCACATCTTACATTGGGTAGAAGTGTAGGCCCTTCAAAGTGACTGTCTAAATATTTAAGCAAATCCAGTCTCTCCCCTGTAACTTTGTTGTCGTGTTCCAGTGCTGGCACCTATTTAGAAATAATAATTTGAAAAAAGAAAAGAAAAAAAGAAGAGAGAACTTAGAAACAGGGATGGAAGATGTCCTCTCCTCTCATCTCAACTAGGTATCAATAGTACAAATGTTATCCTTGAGCCTGTAATGGACTCATCCCTCTGATGAGCACTAAATGCAATTTTAGCCAGTTTTACCAATGGAAATTGGTCATGCTACCCCACATCATGCATTGGAGTGGAAACACATCTAATGCCTAGATACAGACAAATCTTAAGTGGAGAAGACGTAATGATCAAGCTTTCAAAAATTTTCATACAACCAACATTTTTCTCTCTCTTTGTGGGTTAATGAGACCCACATGTATCGCAGCCAGTTCAAAAGTACTGATAAACTTTCAAAATTTCTGTCTTTACTGTTTCACCTTAACAAATGATTTGCACGGGATCCCTATCGATTTTGGCACTAGATGTGAGGTGTTGGTATATCAATTCTCAAACAACTTCATCAAAGTACTTAAAGATGTATGTTTACAAATTAACAGGAGATGCATAATCTGTCCTTGCCTTATTCTTTGGGTAAACTTTCCCCTTGTACCAGGTGGGCCTGTTTTGAAGGTTTATAGGAACCAATTTGATCTTTTCTTGCAACCCCTGCATTTCCAAATTTAAGGAACAATCAACTACTCCAACTTTCTTTCAAGCGCTTGAGCAAGCGTAATATCCTCGCATACTGGTGATGCATGTCAAACATTAACCTAAACAGAAATTCAAAATTGGCGCATATAATGTAGAGTTTTTTAGCTCAAAAAATACTGAAAAATGTAAAAGATCTTTTGAATGGGAAACCACCTCAAGTCCAATCAATCCTAATAAATTGGTGATAGACGATATCAGTACAATCTGAAAAATTACTAAACAAACTACGAGTCCAGAGTTAATAGCAGGTACAGAATGATGGATTAGTTATGTTTACTAATATTCAAACAGTATTCCAAACCTCTAACTTGTAAAACTGTTTGGAAGAAGTATCATATAGTATAATCAGTGTTTCTAGTGCAAACGAAAACAAGACAAAAGCAATATATAGTGACAGAGGAGTAAGTAAGAACACAAAACCTTCAAATTCCTGGCGATCCACACACGCTGCGCAAACGGGCATAAGTAATTGATATACAACCTTCAAGCAAATACAGCCAGCAACCAAACGTAATCATCATATATAATGAACGAATTACCTAGTGAAAATATACTCATATATGTAGTGTAGAGATGGAGAAAATACCTAGTGGTTCCATCGAAGAGAGGAGGTGGTTCAGACGTAGAATCCAAAGGCAATGGACGAACTTCTTGCACAATTCTGCAATGAAACATTGAGAATTTGGCATCGCCATCACCAGTATTAGAATAGAGTACGCGTGTAAATAAGTATAGTGAAATTAGGAAGAAATTTTTGAAACGCTTACGGAGCAGCCATTAAATTGTTTAGTTGGAGCTTTTTTGTTTTACTTTTATGGTTGGATTTTGAGATTTATTTGAATGGGGAGGGACTACATTACATTAGAGCATTAACAACAGTTTTCTAATTAACTCTTTATCTTTAATTTTAAAGAATGCATTAACAAATCATTATCCAATAACTTCTTTATCCTTATTTGACTCTCTATTTTAATCCTTATATAGGATTTTATTCCCCAAAGTGAGGGAGTCAAAAGATCATTCTATATATACAAAATGACATTTCACACCCTCATTTAAGTTTTATAACCTCATCAATCATACACATCTCTTGACATTTTTTACTACTTTATTTTCAAATTATAAACTTAATATTGACTTATATTTTAAAAATTAATTTCAAACATATTCAAATTTAAAATTGATATAAATTTATTTAATTTATGTCAATATAATTATAAATATTATAAATGTAATAATAATTATAAAATTTATTATTTTCAAAATTTAAATGAATCATATTAAATTTAAATTTAAAAATATCACAAACTAACTTTTAAAAGTTAATATTAATGTTATGTACATTTACAACTACAAATCCATTCAATACTCACTTCATAAATTACTTAAAATTTAAAATAAAATAAACATTATTTTACAGTGAAATATAATTGATAAATTATACTCTCTCTTTTATAAATTATAAGATTATTACTAATTTGATATTTTGATTATTGGAAATTTTAACTTTTAACTTTTAAGTTTTCTTATTTAAGGAATCAATATAAGGAACCTGTTGGATACATAGTGAAAAAATTGAATCTCTATTTTGCAAATTACCCAATAACACTGCAAAGTAGAGATAAAAAATAAGGAAACTGCTATAGCTATATGCAGAGTTTGAGCTATTTGATGTCGTCAGCAGTGACGTATGTCCTTGAGTTGAACCGCGGTTCAGAATCAATCTAGTTTGGGTGGGATAGTTAAAATAAATTTTACACTAGTCCCTCATTTTCCAAAAAAAAATTAAAATAGCTTCATTTATTAACGCCACTTTAAAAATATTTAATATTCATTTATTTCATATAAAATAACAAAATTTATTCTAATTTTACAATGATTATGATATATTAACTAAACTGAAATAGATTCTAAGTTAAGATGCACAAATTAATTTCAAAAATAAAAAATAAAACTAGGTCAGGAAGAATATTATTTATTACTGAACGTTAGGATATATCTAGTTATTAAAGTTATGGAATGTTAATAAAAAAATTAAATTAATAGAAAATTATTTAAGTTTTGAAATCAACAAAGTATGATAATGTGAATACTTTTTAGTTAGTTTGTAATAATTATAGTAATTTTTATTTTGTACTATAATTAATTAAATTTATATCTTTTAAAATTTTTACAGAATAACTAAAGAGGCGAGTGTATTTTAATTGTGAAACAAAGAATCGCCATCAACATAATAATAATAACATGCTATCAATTAATTTATAACCCTAACAATATTCAACATTTATCCCTCTTCTTAATTTGTTAATAAAATATGTATTTGTTAATAATATGTTAATTAAAAAAATTAACATAAACTTTGGCAAATCATTTCCAAAGAGGAACATGTCAAACAAGTTTGTTCGTTGTATCTAGACGTATTTATGGCATGCAATCAACAACCGTACAACTACAGATCCTTTATTCTTTAAAAAACACGCCGTCTTCTAAGGGTAATAAAAAATTATACTAATAGGTTTTAAATTAATACCCGAGTGTTTGTATTTAACATTAAAAGTAACGATGAATATTAATCAATTTTTACTGTTAAACATTAATAATTATAAGAAATTAACATTTAATGAACTAACTTTTTATACTCCATTAAATATTAAATAACCTAACTAGTTATATACTCCTAGATGTATATTATTTAAATGACATATTAATTAAAATTAATATATTACAATTTACACATTATAATAGTAAACAAATAAAAATTTATACAAATCACAATGATCATATCACCTTAATACTCTAATAATAATAAAAAATGATAAATGTAAATATTTTGGCCTAAGATCCTCTCCCTTTCAAATGAAATAGAGAGTCTATTCTTTGTATATTCCTCATCATCGTCTGTCTTCCGTCGTCATCATCATGATATCACATTGAATTCAAACTTTTTAGCACTTTGATTCGCACATCCCACATCAAAAGGGGTTCAGAGTAAATAAAAGACTACTATGAAGAATGGGAGAATGTAATCTCCATCGTAATTTGATCAACAGGTTCATCTGAAAAATCCTACAGAATGAGAGTTGATTGTTTTTCATTCAACAACTTAAAATGGGACAAAAAAAGAAGAAAATACATTTCTACTCAGGCTTCTTCTTCATTAGACTGAATAACACCCCAGCACTAAGAGTTGTAGCTACCACACCAAGAGATACCTCGGTTGATATATGATAACCTGCAAAGGAACCCCGTGTGTGTTATCTATTTTTAGCCTTTAAAATTGAAGGACCAAAAGGATGAGTATACAGATAACACTGCATTTGGAATATACCCACCAAAGAAATCTACCATCATCTTACACCCTATAAAGCCCAGCACAACACCAATGGAGGGCTGCCCATAAAAATTGACAGGGTCACTATAAACATAATTACAAAAATAAATTAGAACAAAAAGAGTCTCGTTAAGTAGATATATTTGTTCCACATTAATTCTTGGAATAATATAAGTTGTCACCTTAACAGTAGTGATATGATAATGAAATTGTCTCTGTTTTTATAATTTTTTCTAGTTATTTATGAGCTTTTTAAAAAAATAGGGAGCAAATTGAACACAATACCAACAGGCAACAACTTTTTAGCTCTTCTGAAACTTCTACTTCTTTTCCTATTTAGTAACAAGAGACTAAAACGTTTATTCCGCGAGAATGATTACAGCTATGTTTATGATCTTACAAATGAGGGGCGTCTTTATATGGTCGTTAGGCCCTACATTGCTAGAATCAAATCTATGGAGGACTAAGATCACATATCTATAACATTCCTCCAAAATATCTAGGATATCTAAAAGCTTAGTTATCACATAGATAAATCTACAACATTCTATCAAAAACCCTAATATTTATAAGAAAACTCTAAAAAATATCAACTAGTGTCACCAAGAAAACACCTTGTGAAAGTTTAATATGGGTAACGTGGTGTAGCCTCTTGAAAATGTGCATGTTGCGACACTAACTTAACCATATTTAACTATATCTTTAACAAAGTTATCCTAAAGCGTATTTCATACCAAAATGACCCGAAAAATCCTACCCCTACCATACTCCATACCATGACATCTATTCCCGTTTTCATTGCACGTACCATATCCAACCGCGAACCGGGTAACATTGGTCCTATTTTTCAGGGGAAAAGTCCATTAAATTACCAGCTAACATTGGTTTAATGTTCTGTACCAAAATATATTTCAGAGACAGAGCAGCTAATTCCATTAAACAACTAATATTGGGATGACAGAGCTCTTGATAGCACAAAGATTATAAAGCCTCAATTTAGCATCAGTAATTCAATACAGATCTGCAATCCTCACCTGTAAGTACTCCAAGTCTGACATTCTTTCAGAAATGAGTGTATACAGTGACCTTAATCCTACAATAGCAATAAATAAGGTTAAATACCTTGCCGGAAAAGAAAAAAGGATTAAGCTTTGATACACCATAAAGCAACTTATATGGATCTTAATTAAACCATGAGATAGTTTGATCAAGGAAGAAAAAAGAGCTTTCCAGTAGAAATCTTTACCATAATTAATTAGGAAAAATAATGCACCTTAAAATGTTAAAACCCATGGTCCAAGTTTTGTTTGCTGAAAACTCGTTTCCATTACTATTAGTGGTAGTTGGAGTTTGGCAAACAAATGACCGATGCCACCTAACTGGAGGTCTCTAATCAACTCCACTTTAACATTTAAAACTTACTTCTTTATCGTAATTTGTCAGAACTTAAAGTTCATGAAAGAAAATGAAGAGATTTACCTAAAATAGCAAAGAGATTTGAAGAGAAAACAATGAAAGGATCTCGTGTAACACCAAAAACTGCTGGTATAGAGTCTACCTAAAAGAGAGAACCAAAATTAACAGTAAGCAGAATACCAAGAACTGTTTGATAATGTATGCCTGATATAGACCAGGGACGAGGAAAACCTACCGCAAATGCAATATCACTGAGTTCAATAACTGCTACTGTGAGAAGTAAAGGGGTAGCCTGCCCAAAACGTTTGACGCCTGTTAGAGATCAAGTGACAAAAAAATTAAGACAATTAATCACTTTTTAATTCTTATGAGCTGATAGATGGCATAGGCTGGTTAACAGAAAATAATTCAACACTTTTAGTGCATTTAAAATTTAACCATGTTTACATATCTAAGTATGGCTATGCCTAATACATGGCGCAGCAGTATCATTGGCGCTAGATTACCATGTTCAATTGGTAATTTAAACCCATTAAGGACTTACTTTCCACACGCCATCCTGAACTGTCAGAAACCGGTTGCCATCATAGTTAGCTGCAATATCAAGGAAGAACATAAGGAAATCAGAATCTTCTGTTTTTTTTTGGCAAGTTAAATTATATTAACCACAGAGGCACCAGGGGCCAGCAAATCCAAATCTTGCTTCTATAACAAGAATACAAGCATCATCTTGTTGAAAAGGAAAATGTAAGACTATGCAACTTGATACCAGTTTCTTCAAAATTCAATCTGTTTAGCAAATGCAGTATGCAACACGTTTAATAAAATTAGAATCAGAAAACGAACCAAGTTAATAGTCCACATTGCCATATTACTAATTTGTTACCCAGAGAAAATGAGGGCAGGAAAAGGATTGTCTATGAAAAGCATCACAATATCCATGTTACGATGTGTAACTCTCAGTTTAAATTTTTGACAATTAACTGAAATCACTGAGTAATATTGCAAGTAATTGATTATGTCAGTAGACCTACGGGTAACTACTGCTTAAGGTAATCTTTTAGGTTTCCAGTAACACCAAAGCAAAACCACTTCAAAATTTCAT
This sequence comes from Panax quinquefolius, assembly GCA_020205615.1. NCBI lineage: Eukaryota > Viridiplantae > Streptophyta > Magnoliopsida > Apiales > Araliaceae > Panax > Panax quinquefolius. The sequence goes on from CM035170.1 coordinate 115,347,166, forward strand.
CTCATTATGCCAGACAACTTCCTTTAACTGCCTATTCCAACAGCTAAAGATAGTATTAAAAGCATTTGACTTGATTAAAGTTCAAACAAAAATCAACTTTGAGCAGCCAACCAAGGAAAAGAAATCAAATAAGAACTTGAAATATCTAATGTGAAACTTCAAAGACAAAGCATTACAAGTGACAGGAATGAATCTCTGGCATGTCTTTACTACAAAGTTGTCTGATAGATCACTATCTTCATCTCCGCCTGCAAACAACTATAATAAGATGAAGAAAAAGAAAGCACCATATGAGTTTCAAGGAAATAATAATTGGCAGAATTGCAAAATGGATAGAAAAGTAGAATTCATCTCAAGTTATAAAAGATACTTCCAAGTAATGCTAACAACAATCATTTTTAAAAGCAATGTAAATTTTCTGCATTTTGTATTTCCTAATAGGCAAACAAAAGAAGGCTATCCAACGTCAGGCAATGACCTGAACCAAGGTCCATAGTAACTGAATATGAACCTCAAACAAGTTTATTAATTAATAAAATATTAATGTGGAATCAAATAATAGAAGCTAAAGCCTAAAACATTATGAAGCAAACATAAAATGAATATCACACTAGTGCTATGACATTTTAATCTTCCTGTAAATATAAAAATCATCAAATAAACCACTATCTTCACATGGAATTTGATGCCACGAGTGTGCCATTGGCCTAATGTGATATTCATATGCACGTAAAATCTAATAATGTCTCATTATGGACTGAAGCACCAGCTATGGCCTATGGGACAATCATAAAGTGACATGTCTTGGTGTTAAATATGTAGACGGGGTGTTAAAAATGAAAAGCACTGTAGAAATACAGTCTTATTCAAGCTTTGGACCTACACACATTTGCTAGTCCTTGGCAAGGATAAGTTCATGCAATGTGTACAAAACAACCATATATAGTCCAAAAAAAATTGCAACTCTAACATCTTACATATATTATCAGTTTTGATGATTGTATTTCAAATTCCTGAAAATAAAGGGTTCACTAGTCAAGGTTGGAAACTTATCTTAGCATTCATGCACTGTTGGTTGTGATGGGAAAAGTAATACCAGGGACAAAAATAGGAAGGGATCTCATCAGGATCTCATGTACAAAGAGAAAATTATGAATATTTAAGGCTTGGTAATCTAACTACTTCTTGTTTCTCTGGTCAAACTACTCGCAGCGAGCTCTTCTCCGTAGCCAGAAATTGTGTTTAATGCTTGTGCAGGAGACTTTAGTCTTTAGATCCAAGGGTGTTGAACTATTTCATCGCCTCTAACGAGAACATGCATTTTTTTCTTCTATACAAGTGCATACATAGTTCTTTACACAAGTAACAACTAGATTAACACATAATTGTCCTCTTAGAAATACTAACTTTAAAATAACTGTCTGATTGCCTATATTTCCACTTATCTGGGTACGAGACTGTCAGTAAGTTACCGCTATAAATGACATAATTGAGTCCAGTCTACAGGAATAAGGCCTTCAAATACTTTATAGAATATAACCCATTGAGATAAGTAACTGCAAACAAAGTCATGGTATCATCAACTGTATGTATTCAGAAAAGAATGTCACCTTGAATGATGAGTACAGAAGTACTATTGCCAGAAGTAGGTTAACTGCCTCGAACCTCTAAAATAATAAAATGAAAAAATTATTAGAAAGGTAATAAATAAATGGAAACAGATAGAAGCATAATGAAAAAGTACGCTATATCAAATGAGGATATAAGATAAGCACATTTTCTCTTCATAATTATGAATGTCTCAATGTGTTTCATATATATGTACGTCATATTTAGAGTTACCTGAAGGGTGGCTGTTCCAAGAAGTATCACCGACAACCGAAAGATTATAGCACCAGCAATACCGTATGAAAGCACCCGATTCTGTATTCCCCAAATTTAATAAAAACTTATCAAGAAAATATGAGATGTTCATGAAAAGATGAAACTCAAAATTTTGATATTTGGAAAAAAAGGAAATGAAAACATAAAACTCCGCAACGTTGCATAGAATAAATTTCAATCAGAATGGCAGACCTGATACATGTATGGCACTTTGAAGTACTTGAATATCAGAACAAAGACGAAGAGATTATCCACTGACAGACTCTGCTCTAGAAGATAACTGAAAATAACACCATAAAATGACCATTTATCTTTACAATTAGGTTGAACTCAGAGAAGTCAAACTCAGGATAAAAGTCTAGGAAAATGCAACATACATAACCTTGGTATCAAGGAATAGAGATTGAAGACACGAACTCTTACTAACATATGATCAAGGATACTCGAGACCTAGATCTAGGCATCTGTATATTTTGCCTTCCTATTCAGGTAAAATGTCCTTTCTATAGAGGGAAAGTTGAGGAGAAATGCAGGTTTGAAACCTGGTTGACGTCCAACAACAGTGAGGTTGCAAGACTACCCAGCCAAAGAACATAGGCTCAAAAACTAAGAAAAATAACTCATACAATCAAAATAAAATTGAAAATATCAAGCGACATAACACATACATCTCTTGAAAGAGAATCATAGGCTTTTAAGAGATTGAGAAAAGAAAGGATCAGCACATACAAACAAAAGATTGTTAACACATGCTTAAACAGAAAGATCTCCTAGATAATATAGCATCCAAAAAATATGCTCTTAAACACTGCATAAGTCTCATTCTTGGCCTGTTATAATTAATCTTCAGAAACTGCCCATAAAACTATAATAACTTGAAAAATCATGTCACTAACATTACAATAAGAAAATAGCTCGATTAACCACATCAGTCTTATATCCTTCATATTGTTTAAGGCTTTGTAGTTGATATCTAACTACTGAAACCAAAAAGGATACTTCATAGTGCAGTCTTTCGAGAAAAAAGGCTTGGTGATGGAGCTCGGTTATTAATACTTATATTTTTTCCTGAGAAATAGTTCATTGTATTTTCAGGTACCGCGAATACTTGGCCGGTCAGCCACATGTTCTATAAAAATTCCAAAACACCCACTCAATGGAAGTTAGCACGGTCTTTTATTTCCCCCCCTCCTTTTCTTTTATCCGTCAAGACCCAAATAAAATAAAATAAGATAAGAAATCAACGAGTCCGATATTTTTTGAAGGGACCTCTTCATGTTTTTCAAAAAAGAAGTATCTATCTTTTAAACTTTTCATTTTATACGAACTTAGTATACATAAACTTGATAGTTGATATATGACTCAAGATTGCTTAATCAATAATGTACATATAGAATTTTAATGTTTTAACCCTGGATAAGCATAGGTTATTTTTCTCTTCCTGCTCGACAATAATTCACAATGCAATGGCCAGGAGTATTGGTGCTCCCTGAGATGAAGACCAATAGTACTATTACTTTAAACAATGGCTCCAAAAAACTATTTGAAAATGGTCATTATAACTCAAAAGAAAACCATGACCACCCAATTATGGGGTGATGAAAGCACCAATAGGACCTAGGTAAGTGAGACGCCATCCATCCATACAAAAACTTGTAAAGCTAAGAAATTGCAAGACTCTAGTCATCAGTAGAACAGATTGATGTTTGGAAGATGTCCAATATGCATACAGTTCCCTAATTGGATGTCAAATGAAAAGGATTTACTGCATCATCTTTATAAAAATACAGTAATGAACCTTACTGAAAAGGGGACAGTATTCCCCGGAAAAGAAAAGGAAATAAATAAGAAAAAAAGATATTTATTTGTTGCAACAAAAAATATAACATTTGAGTGAGAAAAAAAAGAAGCTCAACAGGCATGAAATACTTCGATGTGCTAATATAGGGGATCATGCTCGTACCCAGCAAAAAACTCGGATGCCCTGCCAACTCCATCTTTCAATCCCAAACCAACACCAAATGCCACAGCTGCGCAAACCTAAAATGAGGAAGGACTTTATTTCTAATCCAAAACGATATAGAATCAATGTTTATTTGGTATATAACATCATATAAGGCAGGCTGTCCTTACCCATAGGGCAACAGTTCTAACAGACGAGACATAATCAGGACCCCGAGTTATATCTTCTGAATCACCAGCAGATTTGACAACGCGAGAGCTCTTAAATCCGTCAATGTCATCATATGACTGAGAACTGGATGTCTCTCCCACTGCAAAACCATTCACCAGCAGATCACATTTGATACAGACTATAAAGCAGCATGTTTTAAAACAGCTCTGGTGGAATGCAGAATTAAAATAATAACACCTAAGGAAGTTGCAAAAGTCAAAAACATAAAACTCATATTGCCAAAAATGGGAATCAATAAGTACTAAAATGTCTCTGATTTTGGAACATAGGGAGTATTCACAATCACCTTCCCCAAAAACTCAAAGGCAACGGAATATTTTGATGGTAAGGCCTTTTAATAAGCATTATTTTACTGCTTTCATATATCAATATTTATTGAAGGTAGTTTCCAACAACTATATGAGCCTTAAACAACTGCTAATATGAACCTACAGATATTGCCCACTTGTTCATACAACAACAACAGTAGCAATTAAGAATCAACAGTGACACCTGATGTAGAAGACTCTTCCTCCTGTTCAGTTCCTCTTGAGCAGGCAATTAGTGAATGATGCCTTCGTCGATAGCGACACCCAACTGAAACCAAGAAACTACCATGAAATCTCACTGGATATATGCCTATAAATATATATTTATACAAATTTCAGCAAATTACCTGAAGCAAATGGAGGAGAAAGTAGTTTGGTATGTTGGAATCTAACCCAATTGGGAAATTGAGTTGGTGATAAGAGTGGGGAAATCCTAAGGAAACCTAGCTCAAATTTCAGGGGAGATTGGACGCAATTTTGGGTTATAGAAGCCAGTCCCATTGTGTGGACTGGAGTGTATGTATCTGCAAACTCGTCAGAGTGAAATGGTTAAGACTTTCATATTCACGAACCGATAACAAGATGATGATGGAATGGCACAATTGTCATTTAATTCGGTCTTTTATTTACTTTTACTTTTACTCCCTTTGTTTCAAAATGGATAAAACTATTTTTACCCCCCCTTTGGTTCAATATTTGAATTAAAAGTAGATATACACAATTCTCTAATAAAAATAATAATTTATATGTTAACAAATACAAAATAAAAGTGAATTGCGATTAACGAAAAGATATAATGAATTAACATCAATCCAGCAATATAAATAAATTAAGATTATTATTATTTTTAATTCGTTCATTATTTTATCTGTCATATGAAACAAGACTCTTGTTGTTATGGGCAATGTGAATAAATCGATTGCAACTATCTTTAGTATTATTCATCTTTTGAATTTTAGTAATCCTCATTTAATTATAAAAAATATTAAATATCACTACTCCTATAATTTTTGTTGCTAATTTTTTTGGGACGTCAGGAATACCCTTGAATTCAAAATACAATATCAAAACCCCCCCATCATTTTTACTCACATAGTCACATGTACTCGCTATGATTAATGACATTTTTATCCCCAATAATAATATTCCCTCTTATTCTAAATAAATGACGTTTTAGGATGTTTAATTTTATTTTATATAAGTGTCGCTTTGGAATTTCGATCTTATATTAAGACTATTTTTTCTAATTTACTCTCTATTTAATAATATCTTAAGTAAATGCAATTCCATGAACTATTTTATCACATATACAACCAAAGTTCTAATAACCCATTAATTGCCTTCATCTTTGTGGAGAGAGAAATAATTAATTAGGGATACAAATGATATTTTGTGTTATTTATTAATAAATATACTTAACTCTAAAACGTCATTTAATCTGAATGGGAGAGAGTAACATTTTCAGAAAGATAGTACTACTCCAATGACATTAGTAAAACTACTCCATAGTCATATTTGAATTGCTTTTGTTTTTAGGGTATGAATTATAGAACCAGATGTATGTATAGTACAGTAATCGTAACTAAACCATTTTGAAAGGAGTCAATAAGAATTTTTTTTAATTATAATAATTTAAAATTTTACACTTTCTCAGTAAAATCTCAACTTTTTGAATAAAGATGAATTTTAATAAATATTATTTTTGAATATTATGGAGTGAAATTGATATAATAGTTGTGGGTAATATTTATAAATTTTGCAAAATCGCAAGTTGTTATATAATATTCGATTGGTGGGAATATTCGTTTTTAACGGGAATATTAAACTGTGGCACAATCATTGGTGGACCCTATTAACGGAATTATTGTTTGGATTGAAAAAGCGACAAAAATACTTTTATGAAAATAACGGCGGAAGTTTTACTGTTAATCTTGTTGAAACATCCGGTTATTAAAAGAAATCTGATACTGGCATGCGGCTGCGTAGTAGCACACGATATTGATTATTGATCTTTACGTGATAAGTCACTCGGTGTTTGTAAGACCCCAAATTATTAATAAATGAAATTTATTTTCCTCTATTTATTATTTTGAAATAGTAAGGGTCGATTTGATTAATGTGGATAGTTATGGGTAAAATCACGCAATATTTGAATAAGCAAGTGGTTATAAAATATTCATTATTATTTTAATATTAGTTTTGGTCGTGGAATATTAAATCTTCGTTGGAATATTCGCATTTACGGCACAAGCGATCTTTTGTGGGCCCATATCGGAAGCGATTGGATGAAGAAAGCGACAAATATAAGTTGTTTATAAATAACTTGGCGTAGTTATTACAATTATCTTTGGAATACCCGGTGGTTAAAACACACTAATACGCGTTGTTGAGCAAGAAGACACGGTATTGCACCAATTATTGATTCTTACGTGAAGAGGCACTACTCGATAATTGTTACAGTAATTTATGCTCAATATTTTATTTTATTGATTCAATAATTCTTTGCATTGATATTTTATATTACTGTTGTTTCAATAAATTGTCATTACACAAGATTTTCCATTATCGAAGCTAATAATTCATATTATCCGAATAATATTATTAGATAACATTATTGGCGATGTCTGTAAAGTTACATGCTCTAAGGAGAGGTTTGGTCACCTAATTGCTTGTACCAAGAAGGAGAAATTCTTATTGGAAAGCCCTCTTTCTCAGGACTACCGGTTGCCAAGATCTTTGTGATTCTGTAATATTATTTGTGAATAATTAATTATTGATTTATATGATGAGAAAATATTGATTTTATGTGGATATAGATGGAGAAAATTTTTAAAATGACAATTGTAAAAATTAATATTTTATCTTTTACGATAAAATAATTCATTTAAATATATTATTTTAATAATATATTAACTAGGTGATATTTTTACAATGAATGTGGGATATATGAGTATATGAGGAGGAAGAGTATTTTGTTGCATTAAATGATTAACACATGTTTTGTGTGTGTTTGGACCCCATTTCTTGATGAAATTTGATTATAAAGCTTGTAAAATTGTCCGGTATGTGGATTTCGGTCGATTTCATTTGGAATTTGGAAAAACTTTCTTACGCAAAGTTGTAGAAATTGAATTTTCTATAAAAGTCTCGAGATTCAATTTTACGATAAAGTGGCTATTTATTATGAATTATTGAAGTTACGAAGTTTGAAATAATTGATTTTTGGAAGTTTTATTTATTTTATTAATAAAAACGTTTTTTATATGTTGTGGGCATATTTAACATGTGCATGGTGGTTGAATTCAGATTCAAGATGTGGGCGTATGAATTTTGTTTATATATAATATTATTATATTCATTTTACTGCTTTGGTGTTCTAGCGATTTCCTATAAATAGGGTCTTGGGTTAGAATTGAAAATCACACCAGAAACTCAAGTTTTCTCTCTATATTATCGGCGTATTCTTGTGAGTATTTTGAGTATACTTTGAGTATTGCTATCTGATGGTCTGAGTTCAAGTCATAGCTTTATATCCTGTTTTCAACTTAGAAATCTTGTCTTTCGAGGTAAGGGATGTTATTTTCTTCTCAAATGATATTATTTCTTCAATATCATTATCTTAGAAATATTGGTTGGAAATTTTTATCAAATTTGGAACTTTTTCATGTATGGGGAGTTCTTATTCATGAGTTCTTATTCACGAGTTCTTATTCATGAGTTACTATTCACGAGTTCTTATTCACGAGTCTTATTAAGTGAAGCGTGAAGATGTTTTTGTGGAATTTCTATCTTTTGGTGTCTGAGTTTCTATTCACGTATACTGGATCTTATTCACGTATACTCTGACTTTATTCACGAATCATGTGACTATTCAATCAAAAATGAAATTTCTTCTTTTAAATCTAAAATATCTATTCGGATCTTAGCTTTGATTGTATCCATGTTTTGATCATTCTTGAATTTTACACCACTATGATTATTTTTGAGGTATTTTTGAACATGGATAAAACAAAGTACGAATCCTTAATCCTTAATCCTTGTCATTTTGTTTCCTCAATTCGTTTCTTTAAAATATTTTCATCATCCTCGGTCTTAAATGATGATATTCTCGAATATCTTTGGCACGTGAAGCAAAGATGAATGATTTCTTGATGAATATCTTTGGCCCGTAGTGCAAAAGATGAGCAGTGTTGAGATGAACATGACCGAGTGATGAATATCTTTGGCCTTAGAGTGCTGATGAATATTTGATTCCGGATATATATTGATTGATGTTACTGGGGATAAAATATCGACGATGAACTTTTAAATTCATATATAGAAGATAGTAGTTTGCATTCTCTACTTAACTCTTCTAATGAATTGTTGTTTCATTGCAGCAATTGTTGATTTAAAAGCTGTTTGTCTATTGTATTCTATTAGATTTTTCCTGTTGAAGACTAACGATAATTTGTTGTATATTATCTTAGTCATAATATTCTTTTTTACTTGCTAGTTGAGCTCACCCTTTTCCTTGTTGTTCCATTTTCTTCTCGGGAGGCGAGAATGTAATGAAATCTTAGTCGGGGTATGGAATGAAGGTTCTAGAGAGAGTTGTTTAGTAGTCCTCACCATTTTTATAAAATAATGTATCAATAATTATGATGGGGATTTATTTGCATGTGGATATTGTCTAGATGGCAATATCTCGTATTTAAACTCACGATTTATATGTTGTAATAATAAAGTTGTAGTTATTTACGTACCATGTATTTGGCGACTTCGAGAATGGGTTGGATGAAATGGACCTATTTTGGGGGCGTCATGGTGTTGTTATTATTATTAATGTAATAATACGAAAAATCTTATTATATAAAACCTGAATACTTTTATAAAGTTATTACATAAATAGAATATATTATATTACATTATGCGTAGTGTTGCATAGTATTTTGCATAGTAAAATCTTTTTATATAAAAATGTAATACTTTTATAAAGTTATGCATTTTATTAGACAATAATTAGAATATATTATATTTTATTATGCATAGTGTTTTGCATAGTGCTGCGATAGTGTTTGTATAGTAAAATATTTTATAAAGTTATTCGTTTTATTATATTATAAATAGAATATATTATATTTTATTTAAAAGATTTTACTTTAAATATGGACCGTCAGATTAAAGTAAATCAATCTAGGCTGCTCATGAGTTAGTTCTTATCTGATCCATTTTTCTATAAATAGAAGTTCATTCCTTCATTATTTTCTTACAATTCACTTTGAACTCTGAGAGATAAACTATAGAGAGAAAGAAGAAAGTATACATTACTTCACTACTTATATATCCAATATTCTCTTCTTCTTAAGGTAGGGAATATTATTTGTTGTACTCGTAAGTAGGGGTGTTATTCTTTCTTATTCATGAAGAGAAGCATGTTGTTATTCCATTACTTTTACATTGGAATAACTTTTGTATCTGTGATTTCACCTATACTTGGTGACATTCTTCTATTATTCCGTCTTTATTATTCTATTGGAATATCATATGTATGCATGCGTTTCGCGGACACTGCTTCCGCCTTTATTATTACATTTGAATATCACATGTGCATGCATTTTACGCAGGACTGGTTAAAATCTTTATTATTATTACATTGGAATATCACATGCATGCGTTTCTGGGGACTGATTAAAATCCCTTATTAGTATTACATTTGGAATAACTTTTTATGTCTGCGCAATCGCATGCGTGGTGATTTCATTGTTATTCCATTCTTTATTATTACATTGGAACATCACAGCCGGTGCAATTTACTTTGACACAGTTCCGATTATTTAGTATTCTCGCTGAATAACACATACATACATCTGGCATCTGCATGCATGTGGTGATTTCTTTTGTTATTCCATTCTTTATTATACTCAGTTGGTTAAAATTTTGACTTCATACTCCATGAAATTAGTAGAATATCCTTGATATTTCATTTGCGTCGATGATCTTTTCATGGAAATATTCTTCGATCATTCTTGAATTTTACTCTAAAGCAAGATGTCATGTTGACAATTTGGACATTAGTAATTCTTGGACAAATTAATTCTTGAACTTGTTTTATTGAATTCTTATATCATTGTCATCATCCTCATGTTTATATATATATTTTTTTAAAGTCATCTCGTGGCTCAGTAGTGCGTAGATGGACTTGGTATGATTATGACCATGGATTATTCGATTGTAATCATAACTTAGTAATGTTACAAATGATGTGGTAAAAGTCCTCATTGGCCCGTAGTGCATTGATGGACGATTGTTGGCATGATCATGACCATTAATGAATACACAAATATTCTTGGCGATGGTGCGTGGATAATTATGGTCGTGATATTAAAGAATATCCTTGGCCGTAGTGCGGGGGTGATTCGATGATGTGGAATATTTATTAAAATGAGTCTCAAATATATGATGATGAAAAACCTTTTAATCATAAAAGATAGTAGATTTTATTTTTACTTGACTCTTTTAATGGATTGCTTGTTCAACTTGCAGCTTAAACTTGATGTCATTATATTTTATCGGTTTAATATTGTTGGAGACTAATGATAATTTATTCTGCATTATCTTAGTCATAATATTTCTTCTTGGGCGATTGAGCTCACCCTTTCTTTCACCGTTCTTTTCGAGGAAATGAGAATATATTTGGGACGAGTCGGGAACGAGTGATGGTTCGAGAGGATAGCATTAGTAGTCCTCACTATTCGTGAAATAGTGTGATAATAATTGTAATGAGGACTCCTTTTGAGTTTGTATAATCTCTAGTAGATAATATTTGTATTCAAACTCACGCTTTATGTTTTGTCGTATTGTACACTGACAGTTGTATTAATAAGTTGTATTTGAATTACGTACCACGTATATCTGGCGACCCAAGATGGGTGATGTATACCTAATTTTGGGGGCGTCACAGTTGGTATCAAAGCTTAGGGATATGATCCCTGGCTAAGATGTGAGACTAGAACTAGGAGGGGAGAGACGGGGAATTCCTTCGCTAGTATGACCTACTTAAATTTATTTTGTATTTAAATTGGTTGGTTAGAGTTTAGAGATATTATGTTACGTGTCAATTAACCTTTGTTTTGTGGCAGTATCTGAAAATGACATCCGAAAATGTTGAGAATAGCAATGGAGCACAAGAGACCGTTGAGTCTCCATATATCAATAATCAGGAGAATGTGCATCAGGAATGCGACAATCCTCATGCAAACAACAACACTGACCAAATGATGAATGATGGATTGTTTAGAGGCTTTATGCAATTCATGCAATAAAGAAAGCGAGGCGAGCTCTGTCCAAAATGTAGGTGGAAATCTTGAAACTCTCGGGCGATCCGCTAAATGATTCAAGGAGCTGGGACCACCGGAGTTTAAGGGAGAGCCAAAACCACTTATGGCGGAAGCGTGGATAAAATAGATCACCAAGATATTTGATGTCTTGGGATGCTCCGAGGAGCAAAAAGTTCCCTTTTCCGCCTTTATGTTGCGCGTAGAGGCAGATTACTAGTGGGAATCGGTAAAACGTACTCAACCTGCCGTACTGAAGATGTCTTGGGAAAAGTTCCAAGAGCTATTCAACGACAAATACTTTCCCAAGAGTATTCGTCACATGAAAGAGGTGGAGTTTATCAAGTTGGAACAAAACAATATGACCGTGTCGCATACGAGGCAAAATTTGCGGAGTTATCCCGTTTAAGGGTCCACTTGGTGGATAATGAAGAGAGAATGGCGCGAAATGTTTTAAGAGGTTTGAAGCGGAGATACGTCAACATCTTATTTCTCATAAACCGTGTTTGTATTCGGATGTTGTAAATAGGGTTCACTTGGTGGAGCGCGATAACGAGTCAACGCAACCAAAAGAAAGCGGTACGCGAAAATGATAATACCGGTGAGAAGCGATCATCGGCGGTGACAACAAGCGTGGAGGAATCAACACGCGAAATGGTAACCACTTCGTGGTAATCGAGCCAAAACAATAAGAATGGACATTTCAAGAAGAGGAGATTCAACAATGATGGAAAGACGTTAGACCAAAGACTTCGTTGTTAAGGAAGGAGAAAGACCATATATCATATGTTTCAAATGCGAAGGGGAGGGACACATCAGTCCAAATTGCGCGATGTCGTCCAAAACATGTTATAATTATGGAAGAGAAGGTCACTTAGTCCGATTTTATCGTTCAATCAAGACAAATTCAATAGGATGGAGGCACCGAAAGGTCATGTCCCGAAAAAAGTCGGCCCGAAATAGTGCAGGGAGAGCATTTGTTGTGACCTCCCAAAAAGCGAGGAACCCGAATGAGGTCATCACGGGTAAGCTTATCATAAACTCTAGCGAAGTCTATACTTTATTTGATCTGGGTTCTACCCATTCTTTTATTTCTCTACTTGCGTTCAACGATTAAATTTGAATCCGGAGAAATTAGACTTTGACTTATCTGTGGAAACTCCAGTTGGGAGAAACCTTCATTACATCCACGGTTTATAAGTCTTGTTTGGTTCAAGTTGGTACCCACACATTACACATGTCGATCTTATTGCATTAAAAATACTTGCATTTGATGTAATTCTAGGGATTGATTGGTTAACTACTCATCATGCAAAAATTGATTATTTTCGTAAAGGTTGTTAGCTTTCATATTCTAATCGACCTATTATGCGAATTCAAGCAACCAAACTATTAAAATCAATCATTTGTCATTTCAAGCCATAAAAAGCTATTCGTTTATTGAAAAGCGGATGTCAAGCTTTCTTAGCTCATGTCACGATCTAAACAAAAATACGTCAATTTTGAATAATATTTCTATTGTTAATGAATTTCTGACGTATTCCACAAGAAATTCCCGACTACCCCCCAGAAGCGTGAAATTAAATTTTGTATCGACCTTGAACCCAGATGCAAAACCCATTTCAAAGCCCCATGTCGAATGGCTCTATTAAACTTCGTGAGTTAAAACTTCAATTGCAGGAATTGTTAGACATTAGCTTTATTAAATCCTAGAACTTCTCCTTGGGGTGCTCTGTTCTATTCGTGAAGAAGAAAGATGGGAGTATGCGACTTTGTATTGATTATCGGAGTTGAATCATGTCACCATCAAAAATAGGTACCCATTACCACGTATTGATGACCTATTTGACCCGATTTGAAAAAGAGCCAAATTCTTTTCAAAGATTGATCTTAGTTCCTGATATCACCAATGAAAATTAGAATCGATGACATTCCAAATACGACTTTAAACTCGATGCGGGCATTATGAATTCTAGTCATGTCATTTGGATTGACTAATGCTCTTCTTTGCCTTCATGGATATGATGAACCGAGTATTCAAGAGAATATTTAGATCACTTTGTGGTCGTCTTTATTGATGACATCCTTATTTATTCCAAAAGCCGTGAAAATCATGAAAGCAACACTTGAGGTGATACTTCAAAACTTCGTGAATATAAGCTTTATGCGAGTTGAAGAAATGCGAGTTAAAGCTTGAGGAAGTAGCATTCCTTGGGCACGTGGTATCAAGTCGTGGAATATTTGTTGACCCAAAGAAAATTGAAGCTATTCAAAGTAGGAACAACCTAAATCGATGGCCAAAGTCGTAGTTTTCTCGGTTTAATTGGTTATTATCGAAGATTTGTGGAAGGATTTTCTCGAATCGCTACTCCATTGACTCGGTGACTCGGAAAGATCTGAAAGTTCGGTTGGAGCGAAGAATGTGAGAAGAGTTTTCAAGAACTCGAGAGGAGACTTATTTCAAAGACTGTTACGACAATACCATCGCTCGGAGGGATTTGTCATCTACAATGATGCTTGAGCCGAAAAGGGTTGGGATGTGTTCTCATGCAACATGAAAAAGTTATAGCTTTATGCCTCATGACAACTCAAAGAATATAAGAGGAATTATCCTGCTCATAATCTAGAGTTGGCATTTGTTGTCTTCTGCTTAAAATTTGGAGGCATTACTTGTATGGGGGAGAAAGTGGAGATCTTTACGGATCATAAAAAGCCTCAAATATTTCTTCACTCAAAAGGAACTCAACATGCGACAACGACGTTGGCTTGAACTGATTAAAAGATTATGATCATACCATCCAATACCATCCCGGAAAGCGAACGTGGTAGTGACGCGTTGAGTAAAAGATCATATCGCAAGTCTGAAAGTGCGATATTGTCAACGTATGAGCCCATTTTGTGTGACTTGCAAGGATGGAGATAGAGTTAAAGACTCGAGGGACGCGTGTGATGATAAGCGAGTATCTGAGTAGGACCGACTTTAATCGATAAAGTTAAAGCGGCTCAAGCTACTGGACACGGAGGTGGCGTGCGATGAGGAAGAAAGTGCAAGAAGGTCTTTATCTTGGGAAGCAAGAATCGATGAAGAACGAATACTTGAGTCGACTCCGGACTTTGTGTTCTAACGACCACGATTTAAAGTATAATATCATGATGGAGGCGCACAACACACCATTTGCAATCCATCTAGGAGTACCAAAATGTATCATGATATTAAATCGTACATTTTGGTGGAAGCAATATGAAGAGAGAGAGAGATATTTTATTTATCTCAAGGTGTCTAACTTGTCAACGAGTTAAAGCGGAGCATCAAGTACCAAAAGGTCCATTGCAACCACTTGAAATTCCGAATGGAAGTGGGAGCACATTACCATGGATTTAAGTTCTGGGGTCTTCCTAAGGTTTCTTAAGGCGTAGATGCGATTTGGGTCATTGTTGATAGATTGACCAAGTCTGCTCATTTCTTCTGCCGAATCTGAGAAACTTATACACTTGAGCGTCTTGCTCAGTATGTACATAAGCGAGATTGTAAGATCGCATGGTATCTTGCAGTATCCATAGTTTCCGATCGAGACCCAAGATTCACTTCACGATTTTGGGTTGGTATGCAAAAAGCTATATGAGCACGGACTTACGATTTAGCTCGGCATATCATCCTCGCAGACGGACGGACGATGGAGAGGACTATTCAAACTCTTGAAGATCTATTAAGACTCGTGTCCTTGATTTCAGGGGAAGTTGGGACAAGTTCTTACCATTGGTGGAGTTTTCCTACAACAATAGTTATCAAGCAAAGTATTGGCATGGCTCCATTCAAGCGTTGTATGGAAGAAAATGTCGTTCTCTCGGTATCTTTGGGATGAGGTGGGTGAAAGCAACGTTGTTGGGGCCGGGAGTTGATACGTATGACTACGGAAAAGATTCAAACGATCGACAACGTATAAAACCTCACAAAATCGACCAAAAGAGTTATCTTGATCTTCATCGAAAGGGCGTGGAATTCGATATAGGAGATCATGTGTTGTTAAGAGTTGCTCCATGGAAAGGAGTTACAAGATTTGGAAAGAGAGGAAAACTCAATCCTCGATTCATCGGTCCATTTTAATCCTCGATCGAGTAGTAATTGTGGCTATAGACTGCTTTTATCTTGAAGTATGTCTCGTGTTCATAACGCTTTTCACATATCCATATTACGTAAATATGTGAAAGACCCGAACCACATTATTGAGTTAGAACCGGACGAAATAAGCGGAAGATTTGACGTATAAAGAGGTTCTGTTCAAATCTTGGATAAGAAGGAACGTATTCTACACTCGAGGTTATACCTCAAGTCGAAGTTTTGTGGAGGAACCACGATGTTGAGGAAATGACTTGGGAGTTAGAATCAAAATGAAATCAAGGTATACTTACCTCTTGACATACCAGTCGTACCCTAATTTCGAGGGCGAAATTTCATAAGAAGGGGAGGTTGTAAGACCCCAACTTTTATAAATAAAGATGAATTTTCTATAAATATTATTTTTGAATATTATGGAATAAATTTGATATAATTTTATAGTTGTGGGTAATATTTATAAATTTTGCAAAGTAAGCAAGTTGTTATAAAATATTACGTTTGGTCGTGGAATATTCTTTTTGTTGGGGAATATTAAATGACTGACTCAATCATTAATGGACCCCCTAACGGAAGTATTATCGTAGTTAAAAAGCGACAAAATTATCTTTCTATAAAAATAACGGCGGAGGTGTTACTGAATTAAAAGCTGTTGAACTATCCGGTAGTAAAAAAATGCGATGTCTGGCGTAGTTGTATAGTAGCACACGATATTGATTATTGATCTTTACGTGAGAAGTCACTCGGTATGCTCGATTATTGCTCTGATAATTCTTTGCATCATATCTCTTATATTATTGATTCAATTATTGTCACACTATCATCCGCGTATAATATGTTATAGTATTAAATCAATAATTGAGACGACAAGTTATAAATGATTAATAATTGTTGAAAGATTAAATATGTGTTGATTAAAAATAAAATGATTTGTGCTAATATTTATTCAATCCTTGATGTATATAAAGAGTCTCATTATGAGGGCGTTTGCGGTAAGTTTGATTATTTTATGTGGGGCCCATATGTCATCATCTAAGAGTCTCTTACGTCGATAGTAATTACCTTCGTCGATAGTAATTACCTTTGTGAATAAGTAATTACCTTCCATGATAGTAATTACCTTTACCGGACGTCGAACCACTTGTTGTTTCACATTACTGAGCGTCGAACCACTTGTCGTTTCACATTAAAGGTTTCAAACCACTTTTCTTTTCACATCACCAATCGTCAAGCCACTTGCCTTTTCACGTGGCAAAGTCTTAAGCTAAAATCTTCTATAAATAGAGGCTAGTGCTTCATTATTTTTCGAGAATTCATTCAAGCTATAGAGAGAAAAAGTATAGAGAGAATAAGAGAGAAGAAGAAGAGTATTTTGTTACTACACTTCTTGCGATATTCAATCTCCTACCAAAAGTAAGGGGTGTTATTCTTTCTTATTCATGAAGAAGAACTGTTGTTATTCCATTGCTTTATTATTACATTGGAATAACTTTTGTATCGTGGTTTTTACTATATCTTGGTGACATTCTTCTATTATTACATTTGGAACATCCTCATGCATGTGTTTTACACGGACTGGTTCCGTCTTTATTATTATTCTATTGGAACATCCTGCTACGTTAGTTTTACAATTTACTGGTTCCGTCTTTATTATTATTCTATTGGAACATCACATGCATGCGTTTTTCTGGAACCAGTTCCATTCTTTATTATTACATTGGAATATCACATGCATGCGTTTCTGTGGGACTGGTTCCGTTATTTATTATTACATTGGAATAACTTGCTGCATGCGGTCTATCGCATGCATGGTGATTTCTTTTGTTATTTCATTCTTTATTATACCTAGTTGGTTAAAACTTTAACTTCTATACTCTATGAAATTAGTGGAATATCCTTGATATTTGCGCTCCATCCAATATCCTTTCATGGAAATATTCTTCTCGATTATTCTTGAATTTTACTCTACAAAGCGAGTATCATGTTGACATTTTGGATGTTATTGGTTCTAGATAAATTAATTCTTGAACTTGTTTTATTGAATTCTTATATCATTGTCATCATCCTCATGTTTATAATATGTTGAAAGTCATCTGTGGCACAGTAGTGCGTAGATGGACTTGGTATGATTATGACCGAGAGACTATCGGTTATAATCATGGTAGTAATGTTACAAATGATGTGGTAAAAATCCTCGATGGCCCGTAGTGCATTGATGGGCGATTGTTGGCATAATCATGACCATTAATGAATACACAAATATTCTTGGCACATGAGTGCGTGAATAATTGTGGTCGTGATACTAAAGAATATCCTTGGTAGTAGTGCGTGGGTGATTCGATGATGTGGAATATTTATTAAAGTCGAGTCTCGGCTATAACGATGATGAAAAACCTTTTAAATCATAAAAGATAGTAGATTTTATTTTCTACTTGTCTCTTTTAATGGATTCTTTGGTTCCATTGTAGTTAAACTTGATGTTCATTATATTTTATCGGTTTAACATTTTTGTAGGCTAATGATAATTTATTCGCATTATCTTAGTCATAATATTTCTTCTTGAGCTAGTTGAGCTCACCCTTTCTTTCATTTGTTCTCTTGAAATGAGAATATAGGCGGGACGAGTCGGGAGCGAGTAATGGTCCGAGGATAGCATTAGTAGTCCTCACTATTCTATGAAATAGTGTGATAATAATTATAATGAGGACTCTTTTTGAGTTTGTATGATCTCTAATAGACAATATTTGTATTCAAACTCACGGTTTATGTCGTAATGTACCACGGCAGCTTATATTAGTAAGTTGTATTTAAATTACATACCATGTATCCGACTACCCAAGATGGGTGATGTATACCTAATTTTGGGGGCGTCACGATTGGTATCGAGCTTAGGGATATGATCCACGGCTAAGATGTGAGAATAGTACTAGGAGGGAGGCAGAGAATACCTTCGCTTAGTATGACCTACCTAAGTTTATGTCTATTATTTTATTGGTCGATGATCCGAATATAGGGATAATATGTTACATGTCAATTAACCTTTTATTTTGTGACGATGTCTCTCCAAATGACATCGAGAATGTTGAGAATAAAGAATGGAGCCTGACGATCGTTGATTCACCACATATCGATAATCGAGGATAATGTGTATAAGACCTAAAATTTTTTAAATAAAAGGAATTTCCTTTATTTATTATTTTGAAATAATAAGGTGGATTTGATTAATGTGGTTAATTATGGGTAAAATACGCAAATATTTTTAAATAAGCAGTGGTGATAAAATATTCATTATTATTAGGAATATTCGTTTGGTCGTGGAATATTAAATCTTTGTCGGAGAATATTAAATGCACGGTAGCGATCTTTAATGGGCCCCATAACGGAAAGCGATTGGATGAAAGCGACAAATATAAGTTGTTTATAAATAACGGCGTAGTTATTCACAGATTTATCTTGTTGGAATACCCGGTGGTTAAAACACACTTAATACGCGTTGTTGAGCGATAGCACTGCGGTATTGCACCAATTATTGATTCTTACGTAAGAAGGCCTTTACTCGATAATTATTACGATAATTCTTATTCGATATTTTATTTTATTGATTTAATAATTGTTGCGTTGATATTTTATATTCTTTGTTGTTTGATAATTGTCATTACACGCATTTTTTATTATCGAAGCAATAATTCATATTATCTGAATAATATTATTGGATAACATTATTGGCAATGTCTAGAAAGTTTTGTCTAAGGAGAGGTTTGGTCACCTAATCATTGCCGCCAATGAGGAGAAATTCTTATTGAAAGCCCTTTTCTGGAAGCGCTGCGGTTGTCGATAATGTGATTACGTAATATTATTTGTGAATAATTAATTATTGATTTATATGATGAGGAAAATATTGATTTTATGTGGATATAAATGGAGAAAAATTTTAAAATGACAATTGTTGAAAATTAATATTTTATCTTTTTACGATAAAATAATTCATTTAAATATATTATTTTAATAATATATTAACGGTGATATTTTACAACGAATGTGGGATATATGAGTATCTGAGGAGGAAGAGTATTTTTGTTGTAATAAATGTTTAAAACATGTTAAACATGTCGGTGGACCCCATTTCTTGATGAAATTTGATTATAGCACATAAAATTGTCCGTATGTGGATTTGATTCAATTTACATTTGGAATTTGGAAAACTTTTCTTCTGCAAAGTTGTAGAGAATTGAATTTCCTATAAAAATTTGTGAGATTCGAATTTTGTGATAAAATGGCTATTTATTATGAATTATTGAAGTTTCAGAGTTCCGAAATAATTGATTTTTAGGAGTTTTAATTAATTATTTTGAGAAAAACTTTTTTGGTGAGTTTGTGAATCTCATTTAACATGTGCTATGGCTGAAATCAGATTTCAAAGGTGGGCTAAGGAATTTTGTTTATAAATAATATTATTATATTCAATTTTCTACTTTGGTGTTACAAGCATTTTCCTATAAATAGGGAGCTTAGGTTAGAATTGAAAATTACACCGAAAAGCTGAAGTTTTCTCTCTATTTCTCTCTCGATATTTTGAGTGTATTCTTGTGAGTATTTTGAGTATACTTTGAGTATAGCTATCGTTGCGAAGTTCAAGTCATAACTTTATCCAGGTGTTTAACTAGAAATCTTGTCTTTTCGAGGTAAGGGATGTTATTTTATTCGAAAATGATATTATTTCTTCAATATCATTATCTTTGAAATATTGGTTGGAAATTTTATCAAATTTGGAACTTTTTCATGTATGAGTTACTATTCATGAGTTCTTATTCACGAGTTCTTATTCATGAGTTCTTATTCACGATTCTTATTCACGAGTACTTATTCATCTAGCGTGAAGATGTTTTTGTGGAATTTCTATCTTTTGGTGTAGAGTTCTTATTCACGTATCTGGCCTGATTCATAGAAAAAAAATAAAATTTCTTCTTTTGTCCAAAATATCTATTCGGATACTAGCTTTGATTGTATCCATGTTTTGATCATTCTTGAATTTTACACCTTGTGATTATTTTTGAGGTATTTTTGGGCGTGGATAAAACAAAGTACGAATCCTTAATCCTTAATCCTTGTCATTTTGTTTCACCTTTGGATTCGTTTCTTTAAAAATATTTTCATCATCTTCGGTCTTAAATGATGATATTATGGAATATCTTTGGCACCAGTAGTGCGAATGAATGATTTCTGAAGAATATCTTTGGCCGTAGTGCAAAGATGAGCAGTGTTTAGATGAACATGACCCAATGATGAATATCTTTGGCACAGAGTGCAAAGATGAATATTTGATTCGGATATATATTGATTGATGTTACAGGATAAAATATCGACGATGAACTTTTAAATTCATATATAGAAGATAGTAGTTTGCATTCTCTACTTAACTCTTTCTAATGAATTATTATTTCCGCTATGAAGATTGATTTAAAACTGGTTGTCTATTGTATTCTATTAGATTTTTCCCTGTTGAAGACTAACGATAATTTGTTGTATATTATCTTAGTCATAATATTCTTTCTTTGGGCTAGTTGAGCTCACCCTTTTCCTTGTTGTTCCATTTTTCTTCTCGGGAGGCGAGAATGTAGCGAGTCTTAGTCGGGGTATAGAATGAAGGTTCTAGAAAGAGTTGTTTAGTAGTTCTCACCATTTTGTAAAATAATGTATCAATAATTATGATGGGGATTTATTTGCGTGTAGATATTATCTAGATAGCAATATCTCGTATTTAAACTCACAGGTTTATATGTTATAAATATTTTGCACGAAAATGTATTAATAAAGTTGTAGTTATTTACGTACCATGTATTTGGCGACTCGAAATGGGTTGGATGGAATGGACCTATTTTGGGGGCGTCGCGGTTGGTATCGAGCTTAGGGATATGATCTCCATTTGAGATCGGGAATAGAACTAGGAGGGAGACGCAGTAAATCCTTGTTGAGTGTGTCTACCTAAGCTTATTTGTTAGTTGGTTAGTATATAGGGATATTATGTGATATATTGATTTCCTTAATTAACCCTTGTTTTATGGCGATGTTTGAGAATGTCGAATGAGAATATTAACGATGGAGTAAATGAGGCCGTGGAGATGCCTGTCTTTTACCAACGAGGAGAACGTCAATAGGTCGGCAATGTACCTATCATGAACAACACCACCGAAGCGAGATGATGAACGAGGATGTTTAGAAGCTTTTTGCGTTCATGCAAAATCGAATTTGAGGAGACTCGTGTTCAAAATACTGAGGAGGAAATGATAGCAATTCACGGGTGGTCACAACCCAAGCGAGTTCAAAGAGTTGGGACCACCGAGTGCGGGGAAGCGGATCCGATTAAAGGCGGAGAGCGTGGGTCAAACAAATTACCAAGATATTCGATGTCTTGGGATGCGGAGAAACAGAAAGTTCCATTCCCTACTTTTATGTTAAAGAAGCAGGCGATTCTTGGTGGGAATCGTGAAGCGTACCCATCCAAATACCGCACTCGGCGATGTCGCGGAGACATTTGAAGCAGTTCAATGACAAGTACTTCTGAAAGTATTAAATCGTATGAAGGAAGTGGAGTTTATTAGGCTGAAGCGAGAATAACATGGCGGTGTCCCAAAGTGCGAGGCGAAGTTCAGCGGAGTTATCGAGTTTTGCACCTCATTTGGTGGAGAATGAGGAGCGTATATGGCGGATGTTTACGAGAGGTTTGAAACCCGACATCGTCGATATCTCATTTCTCATAAATTTTCTCTCTATTCGATATGTTGTCAGCGAGGCTCGATTGTTAGAAGCGAGATAACGATTACGTTCAACCGAGGGACCATAACCGAGGATTATCTGAAGATAGCGATCATCGAATAACGATAACCAATGGAGAAAGAAGAATACGGACAAAGGCGGTAACCACTACTGGTGGTAATCGTGGCCATGAAAATAGAAGAAGCGAGTCGGGAGGAGATTTTAAAAGAGGAGATTCAAAAAACGACCATGTGAAGACGTCGGTACCATAGAAATCGGTTCTAAGGAGGAGAAAGACCACCCATCGTATGTTACAAATCTTGAAAGAGGACATATCATTGGCGCCGCTTGCAACATTTTAAGGTATCTTATAATTGTGGAAAAGAAGGACATATCGCTCGAGATTATGCGCAGTATCGAAACCAGTCAAGCGGAATGGTGACTCGAAAAGGATGTCCCGAAAAGGTCAAAGTCAATCTGTTCTGGAAGAAAGTTTGTCGTGGCCGGTCAAAATCGAGAACCCAACAAAGTTATGCAGGTTAGTTAATTATAAATTCTTGCGAAGTTTATACCTTCTTGAATCTGGGGTTCTGCCCATTCTTTTATCTCTTCTTCTTTGCGCTCAACGTTTGAACTTGACTACGGAGAAATTAGACTTTGACCTATTTATGGAGACTCTGTTAGGAGAAACTTTCATTACATCCGTTGGTTTAGAAATCTTGCTTGATTCAGGTTGGCACTATCACATTACTGTTAACCTTATTTCTATAGAGATATTTGCTTTTGATGTGATTTTAAGGTTAACTACTCATCATGCCAAAATTGATTACTTTAGTAAGGTTGTTAGTTTTATATTCCTAAGCAACTTTTTCTTGAATTCAAGAAATCAAACCATTGTAGTCAAACATTTTCATATCAAGCCATGAAGTCATTCGTTTATTACGGATGTCAAGTTTTCTTAGTCCATGTTATGGATTTGAATAAAGACACGTCAGATTTGAATAATATTCCTGTTGTTATTTATTTTTCCTGACGTATTTCCTGAAGAATTTCTTGGCTTACTCCCAAAGCCTGATATTAAATTTTGTATCGACTTTGAACCCGGTACAAAACTCATTTCTAAAATCTCATATCGAATGGCTCCTATTGAACTTCAGGAGTTAAAAATTCAACTATAAATTTGGTACACGAGCCTTTATCCGGTGACTTCCTTTGTGGAATGCAATGAAGCCGGATCTCCGTAGGGGACACCATATTAGATGCGATAGTAAAGCGATAGGTGTCATTATAACGTGTTATCCAAGGTTGGGATATGAGTCACGATTAAGAACAACCTAAGTCGGTGTCGAAATCGTAGCTTTAGGCTTAGTTGGTTATTATCGGAGATTCGTTGAAGGATATTCTCGAATCGCTATTCCATTAACGCAAATGACTCGTAGAGATACAAAATTTGAATGGAGCAAAGAATGTGGGAAGAGCTTGAAGAACTCAAGAGGAGACTCATTTAAAGACATGTTACGACCATGCCATCCTGGAAAAGCGAGCGTGGTAGGCGGCGTGTTGAGTAGAAGATCGTATATGAAGACGAAAGTACGATATTGTCAAAGACTAATTTCGTATAATTTACAAATAATAGAGATGGAAATGAAAACTCTAGTTACCCACGTGATGATATCTGGGTATAATCGACTTTTAATCGATAAAGTTAAAGTCGCTCGAGCTACACACTGGAGGTGATGAATATGAAGAAGAAGATCAAGAAGTTGTTATTTCAAAAGCGAGAATCGGTGAGGTGAGGAAAGCTCAAACCTTCGATTTATTAATCCATTTGAAATTCTCGATCGAATAGGAACTGTGGCCTATAGACTCGCTTTCTACCGACAAGTATGGCGTGTTCATAACGTTTTTCACGTATCGATGTTACGTAAATATGTGGACTGACCAAACCACGTCATTGAGTTAGAACCGGACGAGATAGCCGAAGACTAATCGTATGAAGAGGTACCTGTCAAGATTTTGGATAGGAAGGAGCATGTCCTACGTACGAAGGTCATACCACAAGTTAAAGTTTTGTGGAGAAACCATGTTATTGAGGAAATGACTTGGGAGTTGAAATGGAAATGAAAGCGAGGTATTCTCATCTTTTCAAACACTGTGTATCGTCACGTCAATTTCGAGGACGAAATTTCATAAGGAGGGAGGTTGTAAGACCGAAAAATTTTTAAATAAAAAGAAATTTCCTTTATTTATTATTTTGAAATAGTAAGGGTGGATTTGATTAATGTGGTTAATTATGGGTAAAATCTTGCGAAATATTTTAAATAAGCAAGTGGTGATAAAATATTCATTATTGTTTGGGAATATTCGTTTGGTCGTGGAATATTAAATCTTTGTCGGGAATATTAAATGCGACGGCGCAGATCTTTTATGGGCCCCATAACGGAAAAGCGATTGGATGAAGAAAACGACAAATATAAGTTGTTTATAAATAATCAGGCGTAGTTATTACAGATTAATCTTTGTTGGAATACCGGTGGTTAAAACACACTAATACGCGTTGTTGAGCAAGATGGCACACCAGTATTGCACCAATTATTGATTCTTACGTAAGAAGGCACTACTCAACAATTGTTACGGTAATTAATTGTTTAGATATTTTATTTTATTGATTCAATAATTGTTGCGTTGATATTTTATATTGTTGTTGTTTCAATAATTGTCATTACACAAAGTATTTTTATTATCGAAAGCAATAATTCATATTATCCTGAATAATATTATTGGATAACATTATTGGCAATGTCTAGAAAGTTCTGTCTTAAGGAGAGGTTTGGTCACCTAATTGCGCGCCAAGAAGGAGAAATTCTTATTGAAAGCCCCTTTTCCTGAACCTATGCAGTTGTCAATAATGTGATTTTTGTAATATTATTTGTGAATAATTAATTATTGATTTATATGATGAGGAAAATATTGATTTTATGTGGATATAAATGGAGAAAATTTTTAAAATGACAATTGTTGAAAATTAATATTTTATCTTTTTCCTCGATAAAATAATTCATTTAAATATATTATTTTAATAATATATTAATTCGGTGATATTTTTACAACGAATGTGGGATATATGAGTATACGAGGAGGAAGAGTATTTTTGTTGCAATAAATGTTTAAAACATGTTAAACATGTCGGTGGACCCCATTTCTTGACTGAAATTTGATTATAGCCTGTAAAATTGTCCGTATGTGGATTTTGGTCAATTTCTGTTTGGAATTTGGAAAACTTTTCTTCTGCAAAGTTGTAGAGAATTGAATTTCCTATAAAAATTCGCGAGATTCGAATTTTCTGATAAAATGGCTATTTATTATGAATTATTGAAGTTTGAGTTCAAAATAATTGATTTTGGGAGTTTTAATTAATTATTTTGAGAAAAACTTTTTTTAGTGAGTTTGTGAACCTCATTTAACATGTGTGTTATGGCTGAAATCAGATTTCAAAGGTGGGCTAAGGAATTTTGTTTATAAATAATATTATTATATTCAATTTTCTACTTTTGGTGTTACAAGCATTTTCATATAAATAGGGAGCTTAGGTTAGAATTGAAAATTACACCGTAAACTCAAGTTTTCTCTATTTCTCTCTCGATATTTTGAGCGTATTCTTGTGAGTATTTTGAGTATACTTTGAGTATAGCTATACGTTGCAAAGTTCAAGTCATAGCTTTATATCCTGGTGTTTATTAGAAATCTTTGTCTTTCGAGGTAAGGGATGTTATTTTATTCGAAAATGATATTATTTCTTCAATATCATTATCTTAAAAATATTGGTTGGAAATTTTATCAAATTTGAAACTTTTTCATGTCGGGTTTCTTATTCATGAGTTCTTATTCACGAAGTTACTATTCATGAGTTATTATTATTCAAATTCTTATTCACGAGTCTACTATTCATTATAGAAGCGTGAAGATGTTTTTTTGGAATTTCTATCTTTTGGTGTTTGAGGTACTATTCACGTGTATCTGACGATATTCACGATATCTGACCTTATTCAATAGAAAAATAAAATTTCTTCTTTTTGTCCAAAATATCTATTACGGATACTAGCTTTGATTGTATCCATGTTTTGATCATTCTTGAATTTTACACCACTTTGTGATTATTTTTGAGGTATTTTTGGACATGGATAAAACAAAGTACTTAATCCTTAATCCTTAATCCTTGTCATTTTGTTTCACTTGGATTCGTTTTTTAAAATATTTTTCATCATCTTGATCTTAAATGATGATATTATGGAATATCTTTGGCACGTAGTGCAGATGAATGATTTCTGAAGAATATCTTTGGCCCGTAGTGTAAAGATGAGCAGATGTTTAGATGAACATGACCAATCGATGAATATCTTTGGCTCAGAGTGCAAAGATGAATATTTGATTCCGATATATATTGATTGATGTTACTGGGATAAAATATCGACGATGAACTTTTAAATTCATATATAGAAGATAGTAGTTTGCATTCTCTACTTAACTCTTCTAATGAATTATTATTTCATTGCGAAGATTGATTTAAAACCCGGTTTGTCTATTGTATTCTATTAGATTTTTCCTGTTGAAGACTAACGATAATTTGTTGTATATTATCTTAGTCATAATATTCTTCTTGGGCTAGTTGAGCTCACCCTTTTCCTTGTTGTTCCATTTTTCTTCTCGGGAGGCGAGAATGTAATGGCGAAATCTTAGTCGGGTATGGAATGAAGGTTACTAGAGAGAGTTGTTTAGTAGTCCTCACCATTTTGTAAAATAATGTATCAATAATTATGATGGGGATTTATTTGCGTGTAGATATTGTCAGATAGCAATATCTCGTATTTAAACTCACAGTTTATATGTTGTAATTATTTTGCACGACAAATGTATTAATAAAGTTGTAGTTATTTCGCATACCATGTATTTGGCGACTCGTAATGGGTTGGATGGAATGGACCTATTTTGGGGCGTCCATGATGTGCACATCGTGAAGGCTACAATCCTCATCATGCAACAACAACACCGACCAAATGATGAATGATCAAATGTTCAGAGGCTTTATGCATTTCATGCAATAAAGAAATAGAGGCGACTCTATCCAAAACGTAGGTGGAAACACGGAAAACTCTCGAGGCGATCACCGCTAAGCAGATTCGGAGCCGGGACCAACGGGAGTTTAAGGGAGAGCCTAAACCACTTCGGCGGAAGCATTGATAAAGCAGATTACCAAGATATTTGATGTCTTGGGATGCTCGAGGAGCAAAAGGTTCCTTTCTTGAGCTTTATGTTGCGTGGAGAGGCGGATTACTGGTGGGAATCGGTAATGTGACGCCCCCAAAATTAGGTATACGTCACCCATCTTGGGTCGCCACTTACATGGTGCAAAATTTAAATACAACTTACTAACATAACTGTCGTGTACAATACGACATAAACTGTGAGTTTGAAAACAAATATCGTCTACTAGATATTATACAAACTCAAAAGGAGTCCTCATTACAATTGTTATCACACTATTTCACGTAATAGTGAGGACTACTAATGCTATCTTCGTGACCATCACTCGCTTCCCCGACTCGTCCCAAATATATTCTCATTTCAAGAGAACAAAGAAAGAAAAGGTGAGCTCAACTAGCCTTAGTAAGAAATATTATGACTAAGATAATGCGTAATAAATTATCATTAGCCTTCAACAATGTTAAACCGATAGAATACAATAAACAACCCGGTTTAATCTGCAATGAATATCGCAATCCATTAAAAGAGTCAAGTAGAAAATAAAGTCTACTATCTTTTAGGTTTTAAAAGGTTTTCATCAATTTTATCACTAAGACTCAGCTTTAATGAATAAACCACAATATCTAATCATCCTGTACCACTACGGTCCAAGGATTTTCATCAAATTATCAATGGTCATGATTATACCGAATCACCCCGGTCATAATCATACCAAAACTATCCATCACAACATTACAAAGACCGAGGACTTTTATCACATCATTTATAACAAGCCATGATTATACCGAATGATCCCTCGATCATAATCATACTAAGTTCATCTATGCACGTAAGCGAAAGATAACATAATATAACATGAGGATGATGACAATGACATAATAATTCAATTAAACAAGTTCACGAATTAATTTATTCAGAATTATTAACGTCCAAATTGTCAACATGATCTTTATTTTTGTAGAGTAAAATTCAAGAATGATCGGAAGAATATTTCCATGAAAGATCTTTGGATGAAACGCAAATATCAAGAATATTCTACTAATTTCATGGAGTATAAGTCAAAGTTTTAACCAATTTGGGTATAATAAAGAATGGAATAACAAAAGAAATCACCACGCATGCGATAGATCGCATGAGCAAAGTTATTCCAATGTAATAATAATAACGGAACCAGTCGTCGTGAAATTCACAAGCGGGATGTTCCAACGAATAATAATAAATGCGAATAATAAATGATGGAACCAGTCCCACAGATAAATATGACAGACGAGGATATTCCGGCTGTAATAATAAAGACGGAATAATAAAAATAGAACTGTGTCCGTGTAAAACACACGCATGTGATATTCCAATGTAATAATAATAAAGATTTTAATAATATAAGGATTTCACCAAGTATAGGGAGTCCAAGATATACAAAGTTATTCCAACGTAATAAATAAGAATGGAATAACATAAGGATTTCACCAAGTATAGGGTATATCACAGTATCAAAAAGTTATTCCAACCGAATAATAAAGAATGGAATAATGTGTTTCTCTTCATGAATAAGAAAGAATAACACCCTTTACGAATACAACAAATAATATCCCTTACCGTAAAAAGACACTTTGGATATCAAAGTAGTGAAGTACCGTAATACTCTTTTTTTTTCTCTATATAGATTTTCTCTCTATAGCTTCTCTCTATAATTTCTCTCTCTGAGTTTCAAAGGTGAATTGTAAAGAAAATAATGAAGGAATGAGCTTCTATTTATAGGAAAATAGAATGCATAGTAATTAATCCATGAACGGTCCAAATTGATTTACTTTAATCTAACATTCCATATTTAAAGCAAAATCTTTTAAATAAAATATCATATATTCTATTTATATAAAAACATTTTACTATCTGAAACACTACGCAACACTATGCAAAAACACTATGCAACACTATGCATAATAAAATATAATATATTCTATTTATAGAATAACTTTAATAAAGTATTCTTTTTTATATAAAAGATGTTTCGCTTTTATTACGTTAATAATACGAATAAAACAAAACGTCATTATCGCTTATAATAATTCATATTATTAATCGGCTAATAATGGAATCAAACCGAGTGACTTCTCACATAAGCACCAATAATCAATACCGGTGTGCTACTTATGCAACCACAGCGCATTCATCAGCATTTTTTACTACCGGGTAGTTCAAAGATCAACCAGTAAAACCTCCGCCAGATTATTTTCATAAAATATTTTTGTCATTTTCTAACTACGACGAGCTTCTTCCATTGTGGGTCCACCAATGATTGTGGTCGTCGTATTTAATATTTCCGACAAACAAAGAATATTCCCCACCAATCGAATATTATATAACAACTTGCATACTTTGCAAAATTTTCAAATACTACCCCCAACTATAACATTATCTCAAATCCAAACCTTAATATTCAAAAAAAATATTTCGAGAAATTTAAATCTTTATTTATAAAATCTGGGGTCTCACAGGTAAAACGTACTCAACCTGCTGTATTGAAGATATCTTGGGAGAAGTTCCAAGAGCTATTTAACGACAAATACTTTCCTGAAAGTATTCGCCACATGAAGGAGGTGGAGTTTATCAAGTTGGAACAAAACAATATGACCGTGTCGCAATACGAAGCAAAATTTGCGGAGTTATCACGGTTCATAGTCCCACTCAAAGTGGATAATGAAGAGAGAATGGCGCGCGAATGTTTTTAAGAGGTTTGAAGTTTGAGATACGTCAACATCTTATTTCATAAACTATGTTTGTATTCGAGATGTTTTAAATAGGGCTCGATTAGTGGAGCGCGATAACGAGTCAACTTAACTAAAAGAGAGCGGTAAGCAAAAATTATAATACCGGCGGAGAGTAGTCATCGAGCGGTGACAACAAGCGTGGAGGGAATCAACAGCCGGATATATGGTAACCACTTCGGTGGTAATCGTAATAAAACAATAAGAATGGACATTTCAAGAAAAGGAGATTCAACAATGATGGAAAGACGTCGTCGACCAAAGACCCGTTGTTAAGGAAGGAGAAAGACCACCTATCATATGCTTCAAATGCGGAGGAGAGGGACACATCATCAAACTGCTTACGCCATGCCAGTCAAAGCATGTTATAATTGTGGAAGAGAAGGTCACTTAGCTCGATTTTGTTGCCATCAAGGCAAATTCAGCTAGGATGGAGGCACCAAAAGTCATTCTGAAAAAGTCAAAACCGGTAGTGGTCTGGGAGAACGTTTGTTGTGACCTCCTGCAGAGCAAGGAACCCGAATGAGGTCGCTCACGGATAAGCTTATCATAAACTCTAATGAAGTCTATACTTTATTTGATCTGGGTTCTACCCATTCTTTTATTTCTCCTACTTGCGCTCATCGATTAAATTTGACTCCGGGAGAAATTAGACTTTGACTTATCTGTGGAAACTCCGTTGGGAGAAACCTTCATTACATCCACTTCGCTTATAAGTCTTATTTGGTTCAAATCGGTACCCTCACATTACCTCGTCGATCTTATTTCATTAAAAATACTTGAATTTGACGTGATTCTGTGGATTGATTGGTTAACTACTTATCATGCAAAAATTGATTGTTTTCGTAAGGTTGTTAGCTTTCATATTCCTAACCAACCTATTATGCGAATTCAAGCGACCAAACCATTAAAATCAATCACGGTCATCTCAAGCCATAAAGCTATTCGTTTATTGAAAAAGCGGATGTCAAGCTTTCTTAGCTCATATCACGATTTAAACAAAAATACGCCGATTTTGAACGATATTTCTATTGTTAATAAATTTCCGACGTATTCCCGAAGAACTTCCCCGCCTACCCCGTGAGCGTGAAATTAAATTTTGTATCGACCTTGAACCCGGTATAAAACCTATTTCCAAAGCCCCATATCGAATGGCTCTATTAAACTTCGTGAGTTAAAGACCCAACCGCAGAATTGTTAGACATTGGCTTTATTCGTTCTAGTACTTCTCCTTGGGGTGCTCTCTGCTCTATTCGTGAAGAAGAAGAGATGGGAGTATGCGACTTTGTATTGATTATCTGGAGTCAATCATGTCACCATCAAAATAGGTATCCATTGCCACGCGTATTGATGACTGTTTGACCAATTTGCAAGGAGCCAAATTCTTTTCAAAGATTGATCTTAGATTCCGGATATCACCAATTGAAGATTAGAACCGTGGACATTCCAAAGACGGCTTTCGTAACTCCCAGCGGGCATTATGAATTCCTAGTCATGTCCTTTGGATTGACTAATGCTCTTCTTCGCTTTCATGGATATGATGAACCGAGTATTCAAGGAATATTTGGATCATTTTGTGGTCGTCTTTATTGATGACATCCTTATTTATTCCAAAAGCCGTGAAGATCATGAAGCACCACTTGAGGTCGACACTCCAAAAGCTTCGTGAATATAAGCTTTATGCCAAGTTGAAGAAATGCGAGTTACGGCAAGAAGTAGCATTCCTTGGGCACGTGGTATCAAGTCATGGAATATCCGTTGACCCAAAGAAAGATCAAGCTATTCAAAGTCGAACAACCTAAATCGAAGGATCAAATCACGTAGCTTTCTCGGTTTAGATGGTTATTATCGGAGATTCGTGGAAGGATTTTCTCGAATTGCTACTCCATCGACTCAAATTGACTCGTAAAGATACAAAGTTCGGTTGGAGCGAAGAATGTGAGAAGAGTTTTCAAGAACTCAAGAGAGACTTATTTCAAAGACCTGTTCGACAATACCATCCGCCTCGGAGTAAACCGACTTTAATCGATAAAGTTAAAGTTCGCTCGAGCTACGAGACTGGAGTAGACGCTGCGATGAGGAAGAAAGTGCAAGAAGGTCTTTATCTTGGGAAGCAAGAATCGATGAAGAAGGAATACTTGAGTCAACTCTGAGACTTTGTGTTCCTAACGACCACGATTTAAAGTATAATATCATGATGGAGGCGCACAACACACCATTTGCAATCCATCTCAGGAGTACCAAAATGTATCATGATATTCGCTATACATTTTGGTGGAGCAATACGAAGAGAGAGATTGCGTTGTTTATCTCAAGGTGTCTAACTTGTCAACGAGTTAAAAGCGAGCATCAAGTACCAAAAGGTCCATCGCAACCACTTGAAATTCCGTAATGGAAGTGGGAGCACATTACCATGGATTTCGTTCTAAGGTCTTCCTAAGGTTTCTCAAGCGCATAGATGCGATTTGGGTCATTGTTGATAGATTGACCAAGTCCGCTCATTTCTTACCGATATCTGAAACTTATACACTTGAACGTCTTGCTCGTATGTACATAAACGAGATTGTAAGACTGTATGGTATCTTAGATTATCTATAGTTTCCGATCGAGACCCAAGATTCACTTCACAATTTTGGGTTAGTTTGCAAAAAAGCTATGGGCACAGACTTACGATTTAGCTTCGGCATATCATCCTCGATTTGGACGGAGACGATGGAGAGGGACTATTCAAACTCTTGAAGATCTATTAAGACTCTGTCCTTGATTTCAAGGAAGTTGGGACAAGTTCTTACCATTGGTGGAGTTTTCCTACAACAACAGCTTATCAAACAAGTATTGGCATGGCTCCATTCGGCGCCAGTATGGAAGAAAGTGTCGTTTCTCCAAAGATATCTTTGGGATGAGGTGGGTGAAGCAACGTTGTTGGGACCGGAGTTGGTACGTATGACTACGGAAAAGATTCAAACGATCCGACAACGTATAAAAACCTCACAAAATCGACAAAAGAGTTATGCTGATCTTCATCGAAAGGACGTGGAATTCGATATAGGAGATCATGTGTTGTTAAAAGTTGCTCCATGGAAGGGAGTTACAAGATTTGGAAAGAGAGGAAAACTCAATCCTCGATTCATCGGTCCATTTTTAATCCTCGATCGAGTAGGAACTGTGGCCTATAGAGTTGCCACATTATTGAGTTAGAACCGGACGAAATAGCGGAAGATTTGACGTATGAAGAGGTTCCTGTTCAAATCTTGGATAAGAAGGAACATATTTTACGCTCCAAGGTTATACCTCAAGTCAAAGTTTTGTGGAGGAACCACGATGTTGAGGAAATGACTTGGGAGTTAGAATCAAATGAAATCAAGGTATCCTTACCTCTTCTTGACATACCGTGCATCGTACCACTAATTTTCGTATGAAAATTTCATAAGAAGGGAGGTTGTAAGACCCCAACTTTTATAAATAAAGATGAATTTTCTATAAATATTATTTTTGAATATTATGGAATAAATTTGATATAATGTTATAGTTGTGGGTAATATTTATAAATTTTGCAAAAGTAAGCAAGTTGTTATAAAATATTCGTTTGGTGGGGAATATTCTTTTGTCGGGGAATATTCTTACAACTACTCAATCATTGGTGGACCCCATTAATCGGAAGTATTGTCGTAGTTAGAAAACGACAAAATTATCTTTCTATAAAAATAACGGCAGAGGTGTTACCGTTAAAAGCTGTTGAACTACCCTTAGAGTAAAAGTACAAAGAATACGCCGTAGTTGTATAGTAGAAGACACGATATTGATTATTGATGCTTACGTGAGAAGTCACTCAATTATGCTTTCAATTATTGCTACAAATAATTCTTTGCATCATATCTCTTATATTATTGATTCAATTATTGTCACACAAGATCATCTGTATAATATGTTATAGTATTAAATCAATAATTGAGACAACAAGTTATAAATGATTAATAATTGTTGAAAGATTAAATATGTGTTGATTAAAAATAAAATGATTTGTGGTAATATTTATTCAATCCTTGATGTATATAAAGAGTCTGTTATGAGACGTTTGCGGTAAGTTTGATTATTTTATGGGGGGCCCATATGTCATCATCTAAGAGTCTCTTCGTCAATAGTAATTACCTTCGCCAATATTAATTACCTTTACCAGACGTCGAACCACTTGTTGTTTCACATTACAGGCATCGAACCACTTGTCGTTTCACATTACAGGCGTCGAACCACTTGTCGTTTCACATTACAAAGTCAAACCTCTTTTCTTTTCACATCACCAATCGCTGCCACTTGCCTTTTCACACATGACAAAAGTCTTTAGAAATCTTCTATAAATAGAGGCCTAGTGCTTCATTATTTTTCACGAATTCATTATAGAGAGAGAAGTATAGAGAATAAGAGAGAAAGAAGAAGAGTATTTTGTTACTACACTACTGCAGTATTCAATCTCCTACCAAAAGTAAGGGGTGTTATTCTTTCTTATTCATGAAGAGAACTGTTGTTATTCCATTGCTTATTATTCTGTTGGAATAACCTGTATACGTGGTTTACCCTATACTTGGTGACATTCTTCTATTATTCTGTTGGAACATCCTGTCTGTGTGTTTTACACCGAACCTGGTTCCGTCTTTATTATTATTCTATTGGAACATCCTGTCTGTGTGTTTTACACCGGACCTGGTTCCGTCTTTATTATTATTCTGTTGGAACATCCTGTCTGTGTGTTTTACAATCGAACTCGGTTCCGCTCTTTATTATTATTCATTGGAACATCCTGTCTGCATGCGTTTTACGCCGACACTGGTTCCATTCTTTATTATTCTCGCTTGGAATATCCTCGTCATACATGCGTTTTACGCTGACCGGACTGAATCCGTTATTTATTATTCATTGGAATAACTTTTGTCTGTGATACATAGCATGCATGGTGATTTCTTTTGTTATTCCATTCTTTATTATACCCGGTTGGTTAAAACTTTGACTTATATACTCCATGAAATTAGTGGAATATCCTTGATATTTCAAGCTTCATCCAAAGATCCTTTCATGAAAATATTCTTCTCAAGATTCTTGAATTTTACTCTAAAGCGAAGATCATGTTGATAGTTTGGATGTTATTGGTTCCTAGATAAATTAATTCTTGAACTTGTTTTATTGAATTCTTATATCATTGTCATCATCCTCATGTTTATATTATGTTGAAAGTCATCTGTGGCCTGTAGTGCATAGATGGATTTGGTATGATTATGACCGTAGACTATTCGATGTAATCATGACCGTAATGTTACAAATGATGTGGTAAAATTTCAAAGGTGTCTGTAGTGCATTGATAGACAGTTGTTGGCATGATCATGATCATTAATGAATACTCAAATATTCTTGGCCCGTAATGCATGAATAATTGTGGTTGTGATACTAAAGAATATCCTTGGCCCGTAGTGCATGGGTGATTCGATGATGTGGAATATTTATTAAAGTCGAGTCTCAAATTTATAACAATGATGAAAAACCTTTAAATCATAAAAGATAGTAGATTTTATTTTCTACTGACTTTTTAATGGATTCATTGGTTCCACCGTAGTTAAACTTGATGTTCATTATATTTTATCGGTTTAACATCATTTGTAGGTTAATGATAATTTATTCTGCATTATCTTAGTCATAATATTTCTTCTTGAGCTAGTTGAGCTCACCCTTTCTTTCACTTTTTCTCTTCGTGAAATGAGAATATAGTGGGATGAAATGAGGAACTGAGTAATGGTCCGGAGGATAGCATTAGTAGTCCTCACTATTCGTGAAATAGTGTGATAATAATTGTAATGAGGACTCCTTTTGAGTTTGTATGATCTCTAGTAGACAATATTTGTATTCAAATACACAATTTATGTCGTATTGTACACGACAGTTATATTAATAAGTTGTATTTAAATTCTGTACCATGTATCTGACTACCCAAGATGGGTGATGTATACCTAATTTTGGGGGCGTCACAGATTGTTTTCGTAAGGTTGTTAGTTTTTATATTCCTAACCAACCTATTGTACTAATTCAAGCAACTAAACCATTAAAATCAATCACTGTCATATCTAATCATAAAGCTATTCGTTTATTGAAAAACGGATGCCAAGCTTTCTTAGCCCATGTTATGGATTTGAATAAAGACACGCCAAATTTGAATAATATTCCCGTTGTTATTGACTTTCCGGCGATTTCTTCAAGAACTTCCTTCTACCCCGAACGTGAAGTTGAATTCTTTATTAATCTTGAACCTGCATAAAGCCCATTTCTAAAACCCCATATCGAATGGCTCTATTGAACTTGAGGAGTTAAAGTCCAACTACGGGGAGTTGTTGGACATCGGTTTCATCTGGCCCTAAGTACATCTCCTTGGGGTGCTCCTGCTTTTATTCAGTAAAGAAAAAAGACGGTAGTATGCGACTTTGTATTGACTATCTGAATTGAACCATGTCACCATCAAGAATAGGTATCCTCTACCTCGTATTGATGACTTGTTTGATCGATTCTGAGGGCACAATTTTTTCAAAGATCGATCTTCGCTCGAAATCATCACCAAGATTAGAACTGAGGATATTCCAAAGATTGCCTTTAGAACTCAGTACGGGCATTATGAATTCTTAGTCATGTCTTTCGGATTGACTAATGCTCCTACGGCTTTCATGGATATGATGAATTGAGTATTCAAGGAATATTTGGATCAATTCGTTGTTGTCTTTATTGACGACATCCTCATATATTCCAAAAGCCGTGAAGATCATGAGCACCATTTGAAGCTGGTACTCCAAAGGCTTAGTGAAAACAAGCTTTATGCCAAGTTGAAGAAATGCGAGTTTTGGCTTGAGGAAGTAGCATTCCTTGGGCACGTGGTGTCGAAACATGGAGTATCTGTTGATCCGCCAAGATTGAAGCAATACAAAGTTAGAAGCAACCGAAGTCGGTGGATCAAGTACGTAGTTTTTTGGCTTAGTTGGTTATTATTATCGAGATTCGTGGAAGGGTTTTCTCGAATCACTACTCCATTAAACCAAATTTAACTTCTAAGGATACAAAATTCGCTTGGAGCCGAAGAATACGAGAAGAGTTTCCAAGAGCTTAAGAGGAGACTTATTTCTAAGACTGTTCTAACAATACCATCTAGTTTGGATGGATTTGTTATCTCTGATGATGCTTCGAGCAAAGGGTTAGGATGTGTTCTCATGCAACGTGGGAAAGTCATAGCCTATGCCTCGCGACAACTTAAAGAGTATGAGAGGAATTATCCTACTCACGATCTAGAGTTAGCGGCAGCTTGTTTTTTTTGCGCTTAAAGATCCGGAGGCACTATCTATATGGGGAGAAAGTGGAGATATATTCGCACCATAAAAGCCTCAAATATTTCTTCACGCAAAAGGAACTCAACATGCAGAACGACGCTTGGCTTGAGTTGTTGAAAGATTACGACCACACTATTCAATACCATCCTCGAAAAGCGAACGTGGTAGGCGGCGTTGAGTAGAAGATCATATGCAGGAATGAGTGCGATGATGTCAAGTATACGACAGAGCCAACTTTAATAGAAAAAGTTAAGGTTCTTCAAGCCACCGAATCTTGAGGGCGATGCGTATGAAGAAGAAAGTACTAGAAGGTGTTATTTCTAAGCGAGAATTGATGAAGAAGGAATACTTTGAGTCCACTCTGCACTTTCAGTGTTCTTAACAACTCGATTTGAAGTACAAGATTATGATGGAGGCACACAATACACCATTTGCAATCCATCCTGGAAGTACTAAAATGT
This sequence comes from Panax quinquefolius, assembly GCA_020205615.1. Classification (NCBI taxonomy): domain Eukaryota; kingdom Viridiplantae; phylum Streptophyta; class Magnoliopsida; order Apiales; family Araliaceae; genus Panax; species Panax quinquefolius. The sequence continues at coordinate 115,385,575 of CM035170.1, forward strand.
ATCGTGATCTTCGACATACATTTTGGTGGAACAATATGAAGAGAGAGATTGCAAAGTTTATCTCAATGTGTTTAACTTGTCAACGTGTAAAGGCGGAACATCTAGTACCTAAGGGTCCGTTGCAACCACTTGAGATTCCGAAATAGAAGTGGGAACACATTACCATGGATTTTGTTACGGGTCTTCCTACGGTTTCTCAAGGCATCAATGCCATTTGGGTTATTGTTGATAGATTAACCAAGTTTGCTCATTTCTTGCCGACACGGAGACTTATTCCTTGAACGCCTTGCTAGTATATATATGTAAATGAGATTGTGAGGTTGCATGGCGTGCAAAGATCCATAGTTTCTGGATCGTGACCCAAGATTCACTTCAAGATTTTGGGTTAGCTTGCAAAAATCTATGGGCACGGATTTCTTTATTCGGCTTCGGCATACCATCCTCAAACCAGACGGACAATCGTAGAGACTATTCAAACTCTTGAAGATCTATTAAGACTCTGTGTCCTGGACTTCAAGGGCGCTTGGGATAAGTATTTACCATTGGTGGTATTCTCCTACAACAACAGCTTATCGCAAGTATAGGTGTGGCTCCATTTGAAGCATTATATGGACGAAAGTGTCGCTCTCAATATGTTGATAAGGTGGGTGAAGCAACATTGTTGGGACCCGAAAGTTAAATACGTATGACTCACCGAAAAGATCCAAATGATTCGACAACGTATACAAATGGCACAAGATCGACAAAAGAGTTATGCGGATCTTCATCGAAAGGACGTGGAATTTAGTACTGTAAGTACTTGATCTTTCGAGGTAAGGGATATTATTTTTTTAATGATATTATTTATTCTACTATCATTATGCCAAGTATTGATCTCTGAACTTTTAATCAAATTTGGAACTTTTAGTGTAATGGGGTTACTATTCACGATACTACACTATTCACGATACTGCAGATTATTCACGAATCACGCAAGACTATTCATCGAAAAATAAAATTTTCCTTTTCGTCCAAAATATCTATTCGGATACTAGCTTTGATTGTATCCATGTTTTGATCATTCTTGAATTTTACACCACTATAATTATTTTTGAGGTATTTTTGGACATGGATAAAACAAAGTACGAATCCTCGAATCCTTAATCCTCATCATTTTGTTTCACTAGATTCGCTTTTTTAAAAATATTTTTCATCATCCTCGGTCTTAAAATGATGATATTATTGAATATCTTTGGCACCAGAGGCAAAAAGATGAATGATTTCGATGAATATCTTTGGCCGTAGTGCAAAGATGAACAGTGTTTAGATGAACATGACTAATCGATGAATATCTTTGGCACCAGAGTAGTGCAAAGATGAATATTTGATTTCGTATATATATTGATTGATGTTACAGGGATAAAAGATAGACGATGAACTTTTAAATTCATATATAGAAGATAATAGTTTGCATTCTCTACTTAACTCTTCTAATGAATTATTATTTCACGCGAATATTGATTTTTAAAACTTGTTGTCTATTGTATTCTATTAGATTTTCCCTGTTGAAGACTAATGATAATTTGTTGTATATTATCTTAGTCATAATATTCTTTACCGGGCTAGTTGAGCTCACCCTTTTCCTTTTTGTTCCATTTTTCTTCTCGTGGAGGCGAGAATATAATGAAAATGCGAATCGGGTATGAAATGAAGGTTCTAGAGATAGTTGTTTAGTAGTCCTCACCATTTTGTAAAATAATGTATCAATAAATGTGATGAGGATTTATTTGAGTATAGATATTGTCTGAAGATAATATTTGTATTCAAACTCACGCTTTCTCATTGTAATAATAAAGTTGTAGTTATTTCTGTACCATGTATTGACAACTCAGAATGGGTGATGTATACCTATTTTGGGGGCGTCACACATTTTGTATGACTTGCAAAGGATGGAGATAGGGATAAAGACACCAGGGACCCACGTGATGATGGCAAATATACGAGTAGAACCAGACTTTAATTGATAAAATTAAAGTTACTCAAATTACGATCCGAAATGATGCGTATGAGGAAGAAAGTGCAAGAAGGTGCGATCGTCGTAGCAAAAAAATCGATGAAGAAAGAATACTTGAGTCAACTCCGGACTTTGTGTTCCTAACGAATTTCGATTTAAAGTATAAAATCATGATGGAGGCGCACAACACACCGCTTGCAATCCATTCGGGAGTACCAAATGTATCATGATCTTCTACATACATTTTGGTGGGGCAATATGAAGAGAGAGATAGCGTTGTTTATCTCAAGGTGTCTAACGTGTCAACGAAGTCAAGGCAGAGCATCAAGTACCAAAAGGTCCATCAGAACCACTTGAAATTTCGTGAATGGAAGTGGGAGTACATTACCACGGATTTCAAGCATCGGTCTCAGAAGACCCCAAATTATTAATAAATGAAATTTATTTTCCTCTATTTATTATTTTGAAATAGTAAGGGTTGATTTGATTAATGTGGATAGTTATGGGTAAAATACGTAAATATTTTGAATAAGTAAGTGGTTATAAAATATTCATTATTGTTGGGGAATATTCGTTTGGTCGTGGAATATTCAGATTGGTTTGGGAATATTCGCATAACCGCAAGCAACCATGTGTGGGCCCCCATAACTGAAAGCGATTGGATGAAGAAAACGACAAATATAAGTTGTTTATAAATAACTGCGTGGTTATTACCAAGTAATACTATTGAATACTCTAAATTGGTTAAAACACAAGAAGACATACTCAGATTGCACCAATTATTGATTCTTACGTAAAAAGGCACTACTCAATAATTGTTACAAAGAATTACTATCCAAAGATTTTATTTTATTGATTCAATAATTGTTTGCGTTGATATTTTATATTACCGTTGTTTCAATAAATTATCATTACACAAGATTTTCCATTATCGGCTAATAATTCATATTATCTCGAATAATATTATTGGATAACATTATTGGCAATGTCTAGAAAGTTCATCTAAGGAGAGGTTTGGTCACCTAATCATAAGGCCAAGAAGGAGAAATTCTTATTAAAAAGCCCCTCTTTCCTGGTGAACTACCGGCACAAAAGATCTTGTGATTCAGTAATACTATTTGTGAATAATTAATTATTGATTTATATGATGAGGAAAATATTGATTTTATGTGGATATAGATGGAGAAAAATTTTAATGTGACAATTGTTGAAAATTAATATTTTATCTTTTTCCGATAAAATAATTCATTTAAATATATTAATTTAATAATATATTAACAAAGATATTTTTATAATGAATGTGGGATATATGAGTATATGAGGAGGAAGAGTATTTTGTGGCATTAAATGTTTAACACATATTTTGTGTGTTGGTGGACACAATTATCGAATCAAATTTGATTATAAATTGTAAAATCGTCTGCTTATGGATTTCTACCAATTTCGCTTTGGAATTTGGAAAACTTTCTTCAGAAATTTGTAGAGAATTGAATTTCATATAAAAATTCATGAGTTTCAATTTTCCTCGATAAAAGGGCTATTTATTGTGAATTATCAAGTTCAAGTTCAAATAATTGATTTTTGGAAGTTTAAAATAATTTAAATAAGAAAATGTTTTTTAAATGTTTGTAGGCATCTTTAACATGTGTTGATGGTGAGATCAGATTGTCTAGATGGGCGAGAGAATTTATTAAATATATATTATTATTATATTAAATTTTCTACTTTGTGTTCTAAAGATTTTCCTATAAATAGGGTGCTTAGGTTAGAATTGAAAATCACATCGAAATCAAGTTTTCTCTCTATATTATCGAGTTTATTTTTGTGAGTATTTTGAGTATATTTTGAGTATTGCTATACTGATTGCAAGTTCAAGTCATAGCCTATATCCTGTTTTCAACTAAGTCTTATCTTTCAAGTAGTGGGTGTTATTTTCTTCAAAATGATATTATTTCTTCAATATCATTATGCCGTCAAATATTGGTTGAAATCTTTATCAAATTTGAAACTTTTCATGTTGGGGTTACTATTCATGAGTTACTATTCACGAGTTACTATTCATGAGTTACTATTCACGAGTTACTATTCACGAGTACTATTCACGAAGCATTTACGATATTTTTTGTGAAATTTCTATCTTTTGGTGTCTCTGAGTTACTATTCACGATATCGATAATTATTCACGAATCGACACTACATTAATGTAAAAATTAAATTTTCATTTTTCGTCTAAAATATCTATTATGGATACTAGCTTTGATTGTATCCATGTTTTGATCATTCTTGAATTTTACCTCACTCGTTATTTATGAAGTATTTTGAATGGGAATTTTTTAAAGTACGAATCCTTAATATTTGTTATTTTGTTTCACTTTGGATTCGCTTTCTTTAAAATATTTTCATCATCCTCACCCTAAATGATGATATTATCAATATCTTCGGCCCGTAGTGTAAAAGATGAATGATTTCTTGATGAATATCTTTGGCCCATAAGTGCAGAGATGAAACAGTGTTGAGATGAACATGACTTAATCGATTAATATCTTTGGCCCGTAGTGCAAAGATGAATGTGTGTTTAGATGAAACACGACTAATCGGTGAATATCTTTGCCTGTAGTGCAAAGATGAATATTCGATTCCGTATATATATTGATTGATGTTACAAGGATAAAATATTGACGATGAACTTTTAAATTCATATATAGAAGATAGTAGTTTGCATTCTCTACTTAACTCTTCTAATGAATTGTTGTTTCACCGCAGCTTGTTGATTTAAAACTGTTTATTTATTATATTCTATTAGATTTTTCCCATTGAAGACTAACGATAATTTGTTGTATATTATCTTAGTCATAATATTCTTTACCGGGGCTAGTTGATCTCACCCTTTTTCTTTTTGTTCCATTTTTCTTCTCGTGAGGCGAGAATGTAAATGTAGTACTAGTTCTGGGTATGGAATGAAGGTTCTAGAGAGAGTTGTTTAGTAGTCCTCACCATTTTGTAAAATAATGTATCAATAATTATGATGGGGATTTATTTCATGCAGGATATTGTCTAGATGGCAATATCCGTATTTAAACTCACAGCTTATATGTTGTAATAATAAAGTTGTAGTTATTTCGCATCATGTATTTTGCGACTCGTAATGGGTTGGATGGAATGGACCTATTTTGGGGCGCCACAATTGGTATCGTAGCTTAGGGATATGATCTTTGGCGGAGATCGGGAATAGAACTAGAGGGAGAGACGAGTAAATCCTTCGCTAGTGTGTCCTACCTAAGCTTATTTGTTAGTTGGTTAAGATATAGGATATTATGTGATATATCGATTTCCTTAATTAACCCTTGTTTTATGACAAGATTTGAGAATGTCGAATCGAGAATATTAATGAAGGAGGAAATGAGACCGTGGAGATGCCTGTCTTTACCAACGAGGAGAACGTGCAAACAGTCGGCAATGTTCCTCCAAAGGAACAACACCAATCGAAAGCGTATGATGAACGAGGGATGTTTAGAAGCTTTTGCAGCTCATGCAAAATCGCATTTAGGAGACTCGTGTTCAAAATACAAGAGGAAATGATAGCAATTCACGGTGGTCACAACGGCAAGCTCAAAGAGTCAGGTGAAAGTATTATGCATACAAGCCAATCATGTATTGATGATAAAGCATATATTGTGTAATCAATCTTATTTATTTATTAATAAAAGAATTATTTATTAAAGGCATTTATTATCTACATGGTGTCGCTTTTAATAATATGTAATAAACCCATAGTTTTAAGCAATGCTTTTAGAATCATGATGAGTTCATGCTAATGAGATCTAAATTCTTAGATAGCTTAAAACTAAAATGTTCCCAATCAATGGATTACTAAAAAGGGGATTAATGAATCCTGGATAGATTGGTACGCACGTTGTTTCGCTTCATCGGATGAGGATGATTGATCTCATGATCATTTGTGTGGAGACACTAAAGCAAGTATGTAGGTGCTTATTAGAGAATAAGTTCATCGAACGTGACTCGCTAAGGAATACCTAATGGAGTTTTACTTACCCGTCAATAGAATTCCCGTAGTGATAGTAAGACAAATGATCCTTGAACTTGAGATCATCATAGATCTTATATATAATGAATTACACTTTGACTTATTCCTTAAGACTCTTAGAGTATATCAAAGGGTATGCTTGAGTGTAATAAGTTATATATGAAGATAATGAATGATCAATAAAGAATCTACCACTTCTAGTAAAAAGGAGAATGTCCTATGTGATTCGATAAATGACAACCCGTGAATCTTTGGCGAAGTGGAATGAAATTAGAAAGTAGTTTCTAATTTGCATTCATTAGAGTTGTTCATTTAGGAATCAAAATACATATAATTAAATAAAATAAGACTCGATTGAGAATTTCATGTCTTATATTTAATCGGGACATCAGATGGTGGAATGATTGAATTGACGGTGAACTATTTACTTACTCAAAGGTTCTTTTATGATTAATGTTGAAATCTATATTATCTCGAAAGTCGCCGATCGCTAGTGAGAGCTTATCCCTATCAGAGAAAAAAATATTATTTATTTAAATAAATTATTTGTTTAATTTATTTATTTAAATGAGATTAGAATTGTTCTAATTGATTTATTCACAACCTGCTTAATACGGAGAACCTAAAGGGTCACACCATAAAAAGGAAGAATAATTATTTAAGAAGTTAATGGCATAATTGTAATAATATAAGTTAAGTATATTTAATTTAATCTACGGTGATAGAATAAATTAAATAACTTAATATTTATTATTTAATATCTTAGAAATATTAAATATAAATTAATAAGAGGAGTCTTATTAATATTATTACAATTATTATTATTTTAATTTCTAAAAGGTTTAGGAATTAATTTAATATAAGTATTTCATTTATTCCTAATTGGATTAGGAAGGAAAATTAGTTAAAGGAGTTTAATTAATTACCCCTAATAGATTAGGGGCCCATTTAATTAAAAGAGTTTAATTAAATAAATAATACCTTATTTTAATTAAAATAGGTTACATGATATCTTTATAAGAGGAGTTTTATATCGATATCTAATATACGTAATTCCTAAAGTGTTGAGAAGACGCCTCATTTTTCTATACGAGATAGAAAAACTAGGGTTTGAGCCAATACCCTTCTTCTTGAAAAATTCTTCTTCTTTGGTGGATCACCTCAGAGGCCATACACTGGGTGGCTTACATCGATCAAAGGAAGAAATCTACTTTGAGATTCAAGGAGATCGCGAGAAGTAGGAGGTGAACTCGCACTCGAGGAAGCTCGCTTTTTACAAGGGTATGATTTCATAATTTCTTATTCTTCGCTTAATTAATAATATGCATAAAGGATGATCCGGGTAATTGGTTTGTGGAAAATTTTTAAAATCGATTTTATTTCGCTCGCTTAATTTTTCAATTTGATTGCTACTTTGATTTTCACAAAACCTAACAGCTGGGACCACCGCAATTCGGGGAAAACCGATCCGATTAAAGGCGAGACACGGGTCAAAAAATTACCAAGATATTCGATGTCTTGGGATGCACGGAGAACAGAAAGTTCCATTCGCTACTTTTATGTTCAGTGAACGAAAGTAGACATCGGTGGGAATCAGGAAGCGCACCCATCCAAATTTGCACTCAAGATGTCATGGAGACGCTTTTAGAAATAGTTCTCAATGACAAGTACTTCCCCGAAAGTATTCATCATACGAAGGAAGTGGAGTTTATTAGATCGAATGTAATAATACGACGGTGTCCCAAAGACGAGGCGAAGTTCGCTGTTGTCCAGTGTTCAGACCTCATTTGGTGGAGAACGAGGAACGATGACGCGGATGTTTCGAGACGTTTAAACCCCAAGATACGCCAAGATCTCATTTCTTATAAATTTTCTCTCTATTCAGATGTTGTCAATGTGGCTCATTTGTTAGAGCGAGATAACGAGTACGCTCAACCGAGGGACCATAACCAGATCATACCAAGATAAGTCATCGTAATAACGATAACCAAATGGAGAAAGAAGAATACGGACAAAGGCAGAACTACTCCGGTGGTAATCGTGGCCATGAAAATAAGAAGCGAGTGCCCAAGGAGATTTTAAAAGAGGAGATTCAACAACGACCACGCTGAAGACGCCGCCAAAGAAGAATCGGGTTCCAAGGGGGGAGAAAGACCACCGGTCAGATGTTACAAATGCGGAAAGAGGGATATATATCAACCAAATCGCCCACAACAGCTTAAGGTATGCTATAGATGTGGAAAAGAAGGACATATCGCTCAAGATCAGACAAGATCGAAACCCAAATTCAATGAATGGTGACTTAAAAGGATGTCCCGTAAAAGTCAAAGTCAACGCCTCGGAAGAGCGCTTTGTCGTGACCATTAAAATGCGAGAACCCGAACGGTTAGCACGGGTTAGTTAATTATAAATTCTTGCAAAGTTTATACCTTACTAGATACCTGCTTCTACCCATTATTTTATCTCTCTTTCATTAGGCTCAACGCTTGAACTTGACTACGGAGAAATTAGATTTTGACCTATTTATGGAGACTCCAAGTTAGAGAAAACTTTCATTACATTCGTTGTTTAGAAATCTTGTTTGATTCAGTCAGCACTATCACATTACCTCGTTAACCTTATTTCTATAGAGATATTTGCTTTTGATGTGATTTTAAGGTTAACTACTCATCACGCCAAAATTGATTACTTTAAGTAAGGGTCATTAGTTTTCATATTCCTAAGCAACTCATTATTCAATTCAAGCAATCAAACCATTGTAGTCAAACATTTTCATATCAAGCCATGAAGTCATTCGCTTATTATGGATGTCAAGTTTTCTTAGTCCATGTTATGGATTTGAATAAAGACACGCCGATTTGAATAATATTCCCGTTGTTATTGATTTTTCCCGACGATTTCAAGAATTTCTTGGTTTACTCCCAAAGACCGATATTAAATTTTGTATCAACTTTGAACTCTAAGTGAAAAAACTCATTTCTAAAATCTCATATCGAATGGCTCCTATTGAACTTCGTGAGTTAAAATTCAACAATAGAATTTGGTACCGAGCCTTTATCCGGTGACTTCCTTTGTGGAATGCATGTAAGCTTTTTCTCCGTAGGGACACCATATTTGTGCGATAGTAAGAACCGACAGGTGTCATTGTAACGTCTTATCCAAGGTCGGGATATGAGTCACGATTGAGAACAACCTAAGCTCAGAATCGAAATACGTAGCTTTCTAGGCTTAATTGGTTATTATCGAGATTCAAGAAGGATATTCTCAATCGCTATTCCATTAACGCAAATTGACTCGTAGAGATACAAAATTCGAATGGAGCAAGGAATATGGGAAGAGCTTCAAGAACTCAAGAGAGACTCATTTCAAAGACATGTTCGACAATGCCATCCTCGGAAAAACGAACGTGGTAGCCGACGTGTTGAGTGTAAGATCGATATAAATCTAATAATACGATATCACAAAGACTCATTTCAGATAATTTACAAATAATAGAGATGGAGATGAAAACTCTAGGTACCCACGTGATGATATAACGAGTAAAATCGACTTTAATCAATAAATTTAAAGCTTATCAAGCTGCTGCACTGGAGTCGATGAATATGAAGAAGAAGATGCAAGAAGTCATTATTCCAAAAGCGAGAATCGGTGAGGTGAGGAAAGCTCAAACCTTCGATTTATTAATCCATTTGAAATTCTCGATCGAATAGGAACCGTGGCCTATAGACTCGCTTTTACCGCCAAGTATGACGCTGTTCATAACATTTTCACGATCGATGTTACGTAAATATGTGGACGAATTCAACCACGCTATCGAAGTTAGAACCGACGAGATAGCCAAAGACTTAACATACGAGGAGAGGCACTCACAAGATCTTGGATAGAAAAGAACATGTCCCCCACGTACCGAGGTTATACCACAAGTTAAGATTTTGTGGAGAAACCATGCTATTGAGGAAATGACCGGAGTTGGAAACGAAAATGAAAGCAAGGTATTCTCATCTTTTCAAACACCAGTATCGTATCGCCAATTTCGAGGACGAAATTTCATAAGGAGGAGGTCAGAAGACCTCAAATTATTAATAAATTAAATTTATTTTCCTCTATTTATTATTTTGAAATAAGAAGGGTTGATTTGATTAATGTGGATAGTTATGGGTAAAATACGCAAATATTTTGAATAAGTAAGTGGTTATAAAATATTCATTATTGCTTGGGAATATTCGTTTGGTCGTGGAATATTCAGTATTGTCGGGAATATTCGCATAACCACAAGCAAATGCAATGTAGGGCCCCATAACGAAAGCGATTGGATGAAGAAAACGACAAATATAAGTTGTTTATAAATAACGACGTAGTTATTACAATTAATCTATTGAATACTCTGGGGTTAAAAACACAAGAAGACACAATTATTGCACCAATTATCGATTCTTACGTAAGAAGGCACTACTCAATAATTCTTACAAAGAATTACTATTCAAGTATTTTATTTTATTGATTCAATAATTGCTGCGATTGATATTTTATATTACATCGTTGTTTCAATAAATTGTCATTACACAAGATTTTCCATTATCGAAGCAATAATTCATATTATCCTAATAATATTATTAGATAACATTATTGGCAATGTCTAGAAAGTTCTATCTAAGGAGAGATTTGGTCATCTAATCAAGGCCACCAAGAAGGAGAAATTCTTATTGAAAGCCCTCTTCCTGTAAACTACCAGTCACAAAGATCGTGATTCTCAGAATATTATTTGTGAATAATTAATTATTGATTTATATGATGAGGAAAATATTGATTTTATGTGGATATAGATGGAGAAAATTTTTAATGTGACAATTGTTGAAAATTAATATTTTATCTTTTTCTCGATAAAAATAATTCATTTAAATATATTATTTTAATAATATATTAACTAAGTGATATTTTTATAATGAATGTGGGATATATGAGTATATGAGGAGGAGGAAGAGTATTTTTGTGGCATTAAATTTTTAACACATATTTTGTGTGTTGGTGGACACAATTATCGACCAAATTTGATTATAAATTGTAAAATCGCCTGCTTATGGATTTCGGCCAATTTCGCTTGAATTTGGAAAAACTTTCTTTTGTAAAGTTGTAGAGAATTGAATTTCCTATAAAAATTCATGAGTTTCAATTTTCCTCGACAAAAGGCTATTTATTGTGAATTATTGAAGTTCAAGTCTCAAATAATTGATTTTTGGAAGTTTAAAATAATTTAAATAAGAAAACGTTTTTAAATGTTTGTGGGCATCTTTAACATGTGTTGATGGTCGAGATCAGATTGTCTAGACGAGCGTAGAAATTTATTAAATATATATTATTATTATATTAAATTTTCTACTTTGGTGTTCTAAGATTTTCCTATAAATAGGTGCTTAGTGTTAGAATTGAAAATCACATCGTAAATCAAGTTTTCTCTCTATATTATCGAGCGTATTCTTGTGAGTATTTTGAGTATATTTTGAGTATTGCTATACTGAAGCAGTTCAAGTCATAGCCTATATATCCTGTTTCAACTAGAAGTTGTGACGCCCCAAAATAGTATACACAACACCCATTCTCGAGTCGCCAAATACATGGTACGTAAACAACTACAACTTTATTATTACAACAAGAAATCTGTGAGTTTAAATACAAATATTATCTTCTAGACAATATCTATACTCAAATAAATCCTCATCACATTTATCGATACAATATTTACAAAAAAATGGTGAGGACTACTAAACAACTCTCTCTAGAACCTTTATTCCATTCCCCGACTGCATCGCTATATTCTCGCCTCCCGAGAAAAATGGAACAAAAGGAAAAGGGTGAGCTCAACTAGCTCAAGAAAGAATATTATGACTAAGATAATATACAACAAATTATCGTTAGTCTTCAACAGGAAAAATTTAATAGAATACAATAGACAACAAATTTTAAATCAATATTCGCAATGAAATAATAATTCATTAGAAGAGTTAAGAGAGAATGCAAACTACTATCTTCTATGTATGAATTTAAAAGTTCATCGCTCATCTTTTATCCCCAGAATAACAATCCATAAACATCTCGAATCAAATATTCATCTTTGCACTACAGCCAAAAGATATTCATCGATGGTCATGTTCATTTAAACACTGCTCATCTTTGCACTACAGCCAAAGATATTCTTCAGAAATCATTCATCTTTGCACTACAGTGCCAAAGATATTCAATAATATCATCATTTAAGACCGAGGATGATGAAAAATATTTTAAAGAAACGAATCCAAAGAAATAAAATGACAAGGATTAAGGATTAAGGATTCAGATTTGTTTTATCCATGTTCAAAAATACCTCAAAATAATCATAGTGGTGTAAAATTCAAGAATGATCAAAACATGGATACAATCAAAGCTAGTATCCAAAATAGATATTTTGGACGAAAAGAAGAAATTTTATTTTTCTATGAATAGTGCCATATCGTGAATAGTGCCAGATATCGTGAATAAAGGCCGTGATACGTGAATAAGAATCTACACCAAAAGATAGAAATTCCACAAAAAAACATCTTCACGCTTCACTTAAATAGTACTTTGAATAAGAACTCGTGAATAAGAACTCATGAATAGTAATTCGTGAATAAGAACTCATGAATAAGTAACCCCGACATGAAAAAGTTCCAAATTTGATAAAAACTTCAGATCAATATTTCAAAGATAATGATATTTGAAGAAATAATATCATTACGAAAAAATAATATCCCTTACCTCAAAGAATCAAGATTTCCTAAGGAAAGATCTAAGTGATGTTTGAATGAAACTTGTAATCGAATAAAGAACTCTCAAAGTATCTAAATACTCACAAAATACGCCAATAATATATAGAGAGAAAGAGAGAAAACTTTGTTTCACGTGTGATTTTCAATTCTAACTTAAATTCTATTTATAGGAAAATGTTAGCCCACCAAGCAGACTTGACTCACAACACCGATGGCTTTACTCGCTACTATTGCCACCCACCACATTTGAAATAAAATTCAGCACATTTTTTCACCAACCACAAGTGGGGCCCACTCAATTCTAGAATTTTCCACCAAAATCAATTATAACCCTACTTCCTCAATCAACACCTCTTAAAATTCATAATAAATTATACGCTCATCTTTAATCTCGCTCAAAATTTGTGGACATATACTCAACTTATATATGTATAACATATCCAAAAATTACAACGATCCAACTACGGATTAAATATTATAACTCACACAATAAAGTCAGTAATAACACCGATTTGATCTTTTAATACCTCCAATCCGACAAAATACAAATAAAACATCTCAAAGATTTATTCCTTCATTAATAACCACATAAATAAATCCATCATTTATATTCATATAAAATAAATATTTTCTTATCATATAAATCAATAATTAATTATTCCCAAATAATATTACAGTAATCACAATTATGACAACCAGTGCGCTCCCAGAGAAAGGGGGCTTTCCAATAAGGATCTCTCCTTATCAAGCCAGCAATTAGTGACCAAACCTCTCCTTAGATGTAACTTTCTAGACATTGCCAATAATGTTATCAAATAATATTATTCAAATAATATGAATTATTGATCCGATAATGGGAAATATCATGCAAAGTTGACAATTATCAAAACAATAATAATATAAAATATCAACGCAACAATTATCAAATCAATAAAATAAAATATCAATAAGAATTCATCGTGAAAATTATTGAGTAAAGGCCTTCTTCACGTAAGGATCAATAATTCAACAATACTATGCAATACCGCAGTGCCATCAAAGCAACCACGCCAGACATCAGTATTTTAACCACCGGGTATTCCAATGTTTTAATTAGCAGAATAACTAGCCTGCTATTTATAACCACCCAAACTTTGTCGCTTTCCTCATCCAATCGCTTTTCACATGGGCCCACACATGGTCTACAGCATTGTCGCATTTAATATTCCCCGACAAAGATTTAATATTCCACGACCAAACGAATATTCTCCGACAAGATTTAATATTCCACGCACCAAACGAATATTCCCTAACAAAAATGAATATTTTATAACCACTTGCTTATTTTGAAATATTTATGATTTAACCCTTAACTATCCACATTAATCAAATCAACCCTTACTATTTCAAAATAATAAATAAAGGAAATTCCTTTTTATTTAAAAAATTTTTGGGGTCTTACAACCTCCCTCCTTATGAAATTTCGCCCTCGAAATCGACGTACGTATTCTGGTGTTTCAAAAGGTGAGGATACCTCGCTTTCATTTCCGCTTTCTAATTCCCGTGTCATTTCCTCTATAAAGCATGATTCCTCCACAAAACTTTAACTTGTGGTATGACCTTTCATGCGTAGGGACATGCTCCTTCCTATCCAAGATCTCGACAGTACCTCCTCATACGCTAAGTCTTCTATTATCTCGTCCGGCTCTAACTCTATAACGTGGTTCGGGTCTTTCACATATTTACGAAGTACGATATGTGAAACACATTATGAACACGAGACATACTTCGAGGTAACGCAAGTCTATAGGCTACCTTTCCTACTCGGTCAAGAATTTGAAATGGACCGATAAATCGTGGATCGAGCTTTCCTCTCCCCAAATCTTGTAACTCCCTTCCATGGAGCAACTCGCAATAATACATGATCCCCACACTAAATTCCACGTCCTTTCGATGAAGATCCGCATAACTCTTTTGTCGATCTTGTGCTTGCTTTGTATCGCTGGCGAATCATTTGATCTTTTCTAGTGTGAGTCATACGTATTTAACTCGGGTCCCAACAATGTTGATTCACCCACCTCATCCCAACATATCGAGAAACGACATTTTCGTCCATATAATGCTTCAATGGAGCCACACCTATACTTGCTCGATAATCGCTGTTGTAGGAGAATTCCACCAATGGTAAATACTTATCCCAACCGCCTTGAAGTTCAGGACACGTAGTCTTAATAAATCTTCAAGAGTTTGAATAGTCCTCTCGATCGTCTGTCCGCTTTGGGGATGGTATGCCAACTAAATCGCAAACTCCGCGCTCATAGCTTTTTGCAAGCTAACCCAAAATCTTGAAGTGAATCTTGGGTCACGATCGAAACTATGGATACAGTACGTGCCATGCAACCTCACAATCTCATTCACGTATATACTAGCAAGAGACGCTCAAGTGAATAAGTCTCCCGTGACGGCAAAGAAATGAGCAGACTTGGTTAATCTATTAACAATAACCCAAATAAAGATTGATGCCTTGAGAAACCGTAGAAGAAGACCCGTAACGAAATCCATGGTAATGTGTTCCCACTTCCATTTCGAATCTCAAGTGGTTGCAACGGACCCTTAGTACTAGATGCTCCCTTTACACGCTAAAGAAGTTAAACACATCGAGATAAACTTTGCAATCTCTCTCTCTTCATATTGTTCCACCAAAATGTATGTCAAGATCACGATACATTTTAGTACTTCCAGATGGATTGCAAATGGTGTATTGGTGCCTCCATCATAATCTTGTTCTTCAAATCGTAGTCGTTAGAACACAAAGTCTAGAGTGGACTAGAAGTATTCCTTCTTCATCAATTCTCGCCCTAATAGCTCCTTCTTGTACTTTTCTTCTTCATACGATCATCACCCCGGCCTGGCGGTGGCTTGAGCAACCTTAACTTTTTCTATTAAAGTCGGCTCTACGCGATACTTGACATCATCGCACTCGCTCCTCGCATATGATCTTCTACTCAATGCGCCACCTACCACGCTCGCTTTTACCAGATGGTATCAATAAAGGTAATCGTAGTCTTCAATAGTTCGAGCCAACGTCACAAGCCGCGTGTTGAGTTCTTTTGAGTGAAGAAATATTTAAGGCTTTTATGGTCCGAATATATCTCCACTTTCTCCCCATATAGATAGTGCCTCCATATCTTTAATAAGGAACGATCACCGCTAACTCTAGATCACGAGTAGGATAATTCCTCTCATACTTTTTGTTGTCATGAGGCATAGGCTATGACTTTCCCACGCCAGCATGAGAACACATCCTAACCCTTTGCTCAAGCATCGTAGATAACAAATCCATCCGAACCAGATGGTATTGTTAGAACAGTCTAAATAAGTCTCCTCTTAAGCTCTTGAAACTCTTCTCGCATTCTTCATTCCAAACGAATTTTGTATCCTTCCGAGTTAGCCGAAGTTAATGGAGTAGCGATTCGAGAAAACCCTCCCACGAATCTCCGATAATAACCAAATAAGCCCAAAAGCTACGTGATTCAACACCGACTTTTGGTTGCTTCCCAACTTTGTATTGCTTCAATCTTCACGGATCAACAGATACTCCATGTTTTGACACTATTGCCCAAGAAAGGCTACTTCTCAAGCCGTAACTCGCATTTCTTCAATTTGGCATATAGTTGGTTTTCACGAAGCCTTCGAGTACCAAATTTCAAATGGTGCTCATGATCTTCACGACTTTTGGAATATATAAGGATGTCATCAATAAAGACAACAACAAACCGATCCAAATATTCCTTGAATACTTTGGGTTCATCATATCCATGAAAGCAGCAGAGCATTAGTTAGTCCGAAAGACATGACTAAGAATTCATAATGCCCATACCGAAGTTCTCAAGGCGCCTTTGAATATCCTCGCCTAATCTTCAAATTGATGATATCCGTAATCTAAGATCGATTTTTGAAAAGAATTGTGCCCTCTACGAATCGGTCAAACAAGTCATCAATACGAGGTAGAGGATACCTATTCTTGATGGTGACATGGTTCAATTCCCGATAGTCAATACAAAGTCGCATACTCCCGCCTTTCTTCTTCTTTACTTAATAAAACAGAGCACCCCAAGGAGATGTACTAGGACGAATGAAACCGATGTCCAACAATTCCTCGTAGTTGGACCTTTAACTCCTCAAGTTCAATAGAGCCATTCGATATGGGTTTTAGAAATGGGCTTTGTACCAGTTCAAGATCAATAAAGAATTCAACTTCACGCTCGGGGTGTACCGGAAGTTCTTCTAGAAATACGCCGTGAAAGTCAATAACAACAGAATATTATTCAAATTTAACGTGTCTTTATTCAAATCCATAACATGGGCTAAGAAAGCTTGACATCCGCTTTTCAATAAACGAATAGCTTTATGATTAGATATGATAATGATTGATTTTAATGGTTTAGTTGCTTGAATTCGCATAACAGTCAAGTTAGAATATGAAAACTAACAACCTTACGAAAAACAATCAATTTTGGCATGATGAGTAGTTAACCAATCAATTCCTAAAATCACATCAAAAGCAAGTATCTTTAAAGAGATAAGGTCAACAAAAGTAATGGTGCCAACTTGAATCAAACAAGATTTATAAACAAAGGATGTGATGAAAGTTTCTCCTAACGAGTTTCCACAGATAGATCAAAGTCTAATTTCTCCTGAGTCAAGTTTAAACGCTGAAAGCACATGCAGGAGAGATAAATGAATGGGTAGCACCGTAGATCAAGTAAGGTATAAACTTCGCAAGAATTTATAAATAGCTTACCCGTGATCACCTCGTTTGGGTTCTCGATTATGACCGCCATAACAAACGCCTTCTTCCTAAATCGCTGACTTTGACTTCTCCGGATACTTTTTTGAGTCACCGTCCCCATTGAACTAGGTTTCGCTATCAGATAATCTCGAGCGATATGTCCTTCCTTTTCACAACTATAGCATACCTTGAATGTGTGGGCGCTTGACCGATATGTCCTCTTTTCCGCATTTGTAGATACGACCGGTGGTCGTTTCTCCTCCTTAGAACCATTCTTGTCACGCAAGACTGCGCCTTCACATAGTCGTTGTTAAATCTCCTCTTTTAAAATCTCCTCCCGACTCGCTTCTTCTTTTTTCACGACCATGATTACCACCAGAGTGGTAACCATTTTTGTCCGTCTGCTTTTTCTCCGCCGGTTATCATTATTTTGTTGATCGCTATCTCCGGTACGATCCTAGTCAGGGTCCTCAACGACCGTACTCGTTATCTCGCCTAATAATTGAGCCCTGCTTACAACATCCGAATAAAGAGAAAGTTTATGAGAAATGAGATACCGACGTACGCCGGGTTTCAAACCTCTAAGAAACATCCGCGCCATACGCTCCTCATTCTCCACCAAATGAGGTACAAACTCGGATAACTCGCAAACTTTGCGTCGCATCGAGACACCGCCACGTTGTTTTGCTCTAATCATTGAACTCCACTTCCTTCATATGACGAACACTTTCGAAAGTATTTGTCATTAAATAGTCTCTCAAACGCCTCCCAAGACATGCCGAAAGTCTTGGCCGGATGGGTACGCTTCACGCACTCCCACCAAGAGTCTGCCTCGCCACTTAACATAAAGGTGGCGAATGGAACCTTCGTTCTCCGCATCCCAAGACATCGAATATCTTGGTAATTTGCTTGACCCATGTTTCCGCCGCATGATCGGATCCGCTTTTCCTTAAATTCGTGGTCCCAACTTTTGAATCTGTTTGGTGTGATAACCCGTGAATTGCTATCATTTCTCCTCAGATTTTGAACACGAAGTCTCCTCGTCTCGATTTTGCATGAACTCGCAAAAAGCTTCTAAACATCCCTCGCTCATCATCTCGCTTCAATGGTGTTGTTCACAGGAGGAACATTGCCACTGCTGCACGCTCTCCTCGCTGGTGAGTAGTAAAGCGCCTCCACTGGCCTCATTTCCATTGTTAATATTCTCAAATGACATTCTCAAATACCGCCATAAAACAAAGGTTAATTAAGGAAATCAATATATCACATAATATCCCTATATATCGACCAACTAACAAATAAGCTTAGTAGGACACACTAACAAGGATTTACTCGCCTCTCCTCCTAGTTCTATTCCCCGATCTCCGCCAGAGATCATATCCCTAAGCTCGATACCAACCGCGACGCCCCAAAATAGGTATACATCACCCATTCTGAGTTGTCAATACATGGTACGTAAACAACTACAACTTTATTATTACAACAAGAAACTGTGAGTTAAATACAAATATTATCTTCTGCATAATATCTATACTCAAATAAATCCTCATCACATTTATTGATACATTATTTTACAAAAATGGTGAGGACTACTAAATAATCCTTTCTAAAACCTTCATTCCATACCCCGACTGTATTTCGCTATATTCTCGCCTCCACGAGAAGAATGGAACAAAAAGGAAAAGGGTGAGCTCAACTAGCTCAAGAAAGAATATTATGACAAAGATAATATACAACAAATTATCGTTAGTCTTCAACAGGAAAAATTTAATGAATACAATAGACAACAAATTTTAAATCAATTTTCGCAATGGAAATAATAATTCATTAAAGAGTTAAGTAGAGAATGCAAACTACTATCTTCTATGTATGAATTTAAAAGTTCATCGCTATCTTTTATCCTCGTAACAACAATCCATAAACATCTCGAATCAAATATTCATCTTTGCACTACAGCCCAAAGATATTCATCATTAGTCATGTTCATTTAAACACTGCTCATCTTTGCACTCTGTGCCAAAGATATTCTTCAAAATCATTCATCTTTGCACTACAAATTCCAAAGATATTCAATAATATCATCATTTAAGACCGAGGATGATGAAAATATTTTTAAAGAAACGAATCCAAAGGAAACAAAATGACAAGGATTAAGGATTAAGGATTCGTACTTTGTTTTATCCATGTTCAAAAATACCTCAAAATAATCATAGTGGTGTAAAATTCAAGAATGATCAAAACATGGATACAATCAAAGCTAGTATCCGTAATAGATATTTTGACGAAAAAGAAGAAATTTTATTTTTCGATGAATAAAGGTCAGATACGTGAATAATGGCCGTATACGTGAATAAGAATCTCAACACCAAAACATAGAAATTCCACAAAAAACATTTTCACGCCTTCACTTAATAGTACTCGTGAATAAGAACTCGTGAATAAGAACTCATGAATAAGAACTCGTGAATAAGAACTCATGAATAAGAACCCCATACATGAAAAAGTTCCAAATTTGATAAAAAGTTCCAACCAATATTTCAAAGATAATGATATCAAGAAATAATATCATTTGAGAAGAAAATAACATCCCTTACCTCAAAGAATCAAGATTTCTAAGGAAAGATCTAAGTGATGTCAATGAAACTTGTATCAATAAAGAACTCTCAAAGTATCTAAATACTCACAAAATACGCTCAATAATATAGAGAGAGAAAGAGAAAACTTTGTTTCGTGTGTGATTTTCAATTCTAACTTAAATTTCTATTTATAGAAAAATGTTAGCCCGCCACCAAGCGATTTCGACTGCTACCTGACGATGGCTTTACTCGCTACTATTTCCACCCACCACATTTGAAATAAAATTCAGACATTTTTTCACCAACCACAAGTGGGGCCCACTCAATTCTAGAATTTTCCACCAAAATCAATTATAACCCTACTTTCCGAATCAAACACCTCTTAAAATTTATAACAAATCATTCGTTCATTTTTAACGGTTCAAAATTTGTAGACATATACTCAACTTATATATGTATAACATATCCAAAAATCGCAACGATCCAACGGTCAGATTAAAAAATTATAACTCACGCAATATATCGTAAAAATACTGATTTGATTTTTAATACCTCCATTCCGACAAAAATACTGATAAAACACCTCAACATTAAATCCTTCAATTATAACCACATATAATAAATAAATCCATCATTTATATCCATATCAAATAAATATTTTCTTATCATATAAATCAATAATTAATTATTCCCAAATAATATTACGTAATCACAATTATGACAACCAGCAGCCTTCTGTGAAAGAGGGGCTTTCCAATAAGGATCTCTCCATCTGGCGCCGCAATTAGGTGACCAAACCTCTCTTAGATGTAACTTTCTAGACATTGCCAATAATGTTATCTAATAATATTATTCAAATAATATGAATTATTGATCCGATAATGGAAAATATCATGTGCAAAGACAATTATCAAAACAACAATAATATAAAATACCAACGCAAAGATTTATTGAATCAATAAAATAAAATATCGAATAAGAATTATCGTAATAATTATTGAGTAGTGCCTTCACGTAAGGATCAATAATTGATGCAATACCGCAGCATACTGACTCAACAACGCCAGTATTAGTGTGTTTTAACCACCGGGTATTCCAACAAGATTAATCTGTAATAATTACGCCTGCTATTTTTAAACAACTTATATTTGTCGCTTTCCTCATCCAATCGCTTTCACATGGGGCCCACACGGTCATTTGCGCTACATTTATTTAATATTCCCGACAAGATTTAATATTCCACGACCAAACGAATATTCCCGACAACAATGAATATTTTATAACCACTTGTTTATTTTGAAATATTTATGTATTTTACCCTAACTATCCACATTAATCAAATCAACCCTTACTATTTCAAAATAATAAATAAAGGAAATTCCTTTTTATTTAAAAAAAAATTTGGGGTCTTACATATAGTTTCTGATCGGGACCCAAGATTCACTTAGCGATTTTTAGGTTAGTTTGCAAAAAGCTATGGGCACAGATTTACGATTTAGCTCTCAGATATCATCCTCGAACCAGACGGACGGTGGAGAGACTATTCAAACTCTTGAAGATCTATTAAGACTCGTGTCCTTGATTTCAAGGGAAGTTGGACAAGTTCTACTAGTTGGTGGAGTTTTCTTACAACAACAGTTATCAAGCAAGTATTGGCATGGCTCCATTCGAGGCGTTGTATGGAAGAAAGTGTCGCTTCTCAATATCTTTGGGATGAGGTGGGTGAAGCAACGTTGTTGGGACCGGAGTTGAAATGCGTATGACTACGGAAAAGATTCAAACGATCCGACAACGTAAAACCTCACAAGATCGATGAAAAGAGTTATGACGATCTTCATCGAAAGGACGACGGAATTCGATATAGGAGATCATGTGTTGTTACGTGTGTTCCTCCATGGAAAGGAGTTACGAGGTATGGAAATAGAGGAAAGCTCAATCCTCGATTCATTGGCCCATTTTAATCCTCGATCGGTAGGGGACCGTAGCCTATAGACTTGCTTTCTGTAAGTATGTCTCGTGTTCATAACGTTTTTCACATATCCATGTTACGTAAATATGTGGAAGACCCGAACCACATTATTGAGTTGGAACCGGACGAAATAGCGGAAGATTTAACATATGAAGAGGTTCCTGTTCAAATCTTGGATAAGAAGGAACATATTCTACGCTCCAAGGTTATACCTCAAGTCAAAGTTTTATGGAGAAACCACGATATTGAGGAAATGACCTGGGAGTTAGAATCTGAAATGAAGTTAAGGTATCCTTACCTCTTCGACATACCAGGTACGTACCCTAATTTCGAAGGCGAAATTTTATAAGAAGGGGAGATTGTAAAACCCCAACTTTTTAAATAAAGATGAATTTTCAATAAATATTATTTTTGAATATTATGGAGTGAAATTGATATAATAGTTGTGGGTAATATTTATAAATTTTGCAAAGTATGCAAGTTGTTATATAATATTCGATTGGTCGGGGAATATTCGTTTTAACAGGGAATATTAGTACAACGACATAATCATTGGTGGACCCCACAACGGAATTATTGTCGGATTGAGAATACGACAAAAATACTTTATGAAAATAACGGCGGAAATTTTACCGTTAATCAATGAAACACACGGTGTTAAAAGTACAAAGATGTAATGCGCGTCAGATAAGAATAGTACCAGATTGATTATTGATGCTTACGTGATAAGTCACTCAAATTGTTGTTGGTATTATTAATGTAATAATACAAAAATCTTTTTATATAAAATGTAATACTTTTATAAAGTTATTCTATAAATAGAATATATTATATTCTATTATGCATAGTGTTGCATAGTGTTTTTGCATAGTAAAATCTTTTTATATAAAAATGTAATACTTTTATAAAGTTATCTGCTTTATTGTATAATAATTAGAATATATTATATTTTATTATGCATAGTGTTTGCATAGTATTTTGCATAGTAAAATCTTTTATAAAGTTATTCGTTTTATTATATTATAAATAAAATATATTATATTTTATTTAAAAGATTCTACTTTAAATATGGACCGTCGATTAAAGTAAATCAATCTGCACTGCTCATGAGTTAGTTACTACGCATTCCATTTTCTATAAATAAAGCTCATTCCTTCATTATTTTATTACGAATTCACCGAACTCTGTAGAGATAAACTATAGAGAGAAAGAAGAAAGTATTCTCGCTACTTCACTACTTATATATCCAAGATTTTCTTCTTCTTAAGGTAGGGAATATTATTTGTTGTACTTTCGTAAGGGGTGTTATTCTTTTCTTATTCATGAAGAGAACTCGTTGTTATTCCATTGTTTATTATTCTCGCTGAATAACTCAGATACGCTGGCTCACCCTATACTTGGTGACATTCTTCTATTATTCCGCCTTTTACTATTCTCATTTGGAATATCCTATTCATAAGGCTTTTACGGGACCTCCGATTCCGCCTTTTATTATTCTCTCTCGCTATCCTATTCATGGCGTTTTGTGGGACCTAGTTCCGCCTTTTATTATTATTACGCTGAATATCCTCATGCATGCGTTTTCTGGCGGGACCGATTTCGCCCTTATTAGTATTCTCATTGAATAACTCAATACATGCGAAGTACCGCATGCACGGTGATTTCTGTTGTTATTCCATTCTTTATTATTCTGCTGGAACATCCCGCTTGGCAAGGTAATTTCACCGACCGTTCCGTTATTTAGTATTCTGCTGAATAACTCTTTGCCTATGCCAAGCACCGCATGCACGGTGATTTCTTTTGTTATTCCATTCTTTATTATACTCAAATTGGTTAAAGTTTTGACTTCTATACTCCATGAAATTAGTAGAATATCCTCGATATTTATACGCATCCAATATCTTTTCATGGAAATATTCTTCCGATCATTCTTGAATTTTACTCTATAAAGCAAAGATTATCATGTCGATAATTTGGACATTAGTAATTCTTGGACAAATTAATTCTTGAACTTGTTTTATTGAATTTTTATATCATTGTCATCATCCTCATGTTTATATTTTTTTTAAAGTCATCTGTGGCCTGTAGTGCATAGATGGACTTGGTATGATTATGACCAGGGATTATTCGATGTAATCATGACCGTAATGTTACAAATGATGTGGTAAAAGTCCTCATTTGTGACGCCCCCAAAATAGGTATACATCACCCATTCTGAGTTGTCAATACATGGTATGAAAAACAACTACAACTTTATTATTACAACAAAGAAAGCGTGAGTTTAAATACAAATATTATCTTCTGCATAATATCTATACTCAAATAAATCCTCATCACATTTATCGATACATTATTTTACAAAATGGTGAGGACTACTAAACAATCCTTTCTAAAACCTTCATTCCATACCCCCGACTGCATACTTCGCTATATTCTCTCCTCTCCCGAGAAGAATGGAACAAAAGGAAAAGGGTGAGCTCAACTAGCTCAAGAAAGAATATTATGACTAAGATAATATACAACAAATTATCGTTAGTCTTCAACAGGAAAAATTTAATAGAATACAATAGACAACAAATTTTAAATCAATATTCGCAATGAAATAATAATTCATTAGAAGAGTTAAGTAGAGAATGCAAACTACTATCTTCTATGTATGAATTTAAAAGTTCATCGCCTATCTTTTATCCCCAGTATAACAATCCATAAACATCTGAATCAAATATTCATCTTTGCACTACGGTGCCAAAGATATTCATCACTTAATCATGTTCATTTAAACACACTCATCATCTTTGCACTACAGCCAAAGATATTCTTCAGAAATCATTCATCTTTTGCACTACAGTGCCAAAGATATTCAATAATATCATCATTTAAGACCGAGGATGATGAAAATATATTTTTAAAAACGAATCCAAAGAAACAAAATGACAAGGATTAAGGATTAAGGATTCGTACTTTGTTTTATCCATGTTCAAAAATACCTCAAAATAATCATAGTGGTGTAAAATTCAAGAATGATCAAAACATGGATACAATCAAAGCTAGTATCCAAAATAGATATTTTGGACTAAAAAGAAGAAATTTTATTTTTCTATGAATAAAGGTGCGAGATACGTGAATAGTCTCAGATACGTGAATAAAGGCGATATCGTGAATAAGAATCTCACACCAAAAGATAGAAATTCCACAAAAAAAACATCTTCACGCTTCAATAATAATAGTACTCGTGAATAAGAACTCGTGAATAGTAACTCATGAATAAGAACTCGTGAATAAGAACTCATGAATAATAACCCCACATAAAAAGTTCCAAATTTGATAAAAACTTCAAATCAACATTTCAAAGATAATGATATCAAGAAATAATATCATTACTGAAAAAATAATATCCCTTACCTCAAAGAATCAAGATTTCTTGGGAAGGAAAGGTTCAAGTGATGTCGAATGAAACTTGTAATTTGATAAAGAACTCTCAAAGTATCTAAATACTCACAAAATACGCTCAATAATATAGAGAAAGAGAGAAAACTTTATTTCGTGTGATTTTCAATTCTAACTTAGCCTCTCATTTATAGAAAATGTTAAATTACCAAGCAGACTTGACCTGCTACCTGATGGCTTTACCTGCTACTATTGCCACCCACCACATTTGAAATAAAATTCAGCACATTTTTTTTTCACCAACCACAAGTGGGGCCCACCAATTCTAGAATTTTCCACCAAAATCATTTATAACCTAATTTCTAAATCAGTCACCTCTTAAAATTCATAATAAATTATACGCTCATCTTTAATTCGCTTCAAAATTTGTGGACATATACTCAACTTATATATGTATAACATATCCAAAAATTACAACGATCCAACTATTTGGATTAAATATTATAACTCACACAATAAAGTCGTAATAACACCGATTTGATCTTTTAATACCTCCAATCCGACAAAATACAAATAAAACATCTCAAATTAATTCCTTCATTAATAACCACATAAATAAATTCATCATTTATATTCATATAAAATAAATATTTCCTTATCATATGAATCAATAATTAATTATTCACAAATAATATTACGTAATCACATTTATGACAACCAGTTGCTCCCAGTGAGCAGGGGCTTTCCAATAAGGATCTCTCCTTCTTGGCGCCAATTAGGTGACCAAACCTCTCCTTAGATGTAACTTTCTAGACATTGCCAATAATGTTATCTAATAATATTATTCAAATAATATGAATTATTGATCCGATAATGGAAATCAAGCAAGGTGACAATTATCAAAACAATAATAATATAAAATATCAACGCAACAATTATCAATCAATAAAATAAAATATTGAAGAATATCTACTTGAAAAATTATTGAGTAAAGCCTTCTTTACGTAAGGATCAATAATTCAACAATACTACATGCAATACCGCAATGCTGCTTCATGCAACCACGCCAGACATCAGATTTTAACCACCGTATTCCAACAATCTTAATTCAGTGAATAACTACACCGTTATTTATAACCACCCAAACTTTGTCGCGCTTTCCTCATCCAATCGCTTTCCGTTATGGGGCCCACATATTCAAGGCCGTCGCATTTAATATTCTCTCGACAAGATTTAATATTCCACGACCAAACGAATATTCTCCGAGCAAAATGAATATTTTATAACCACTTGCTTATTTTGAAATATTTACGTATTTAACCCTTAACTATCCACATTAATCAAATCAACCCTTACTATTTCAAAATAATAAATAAAGGAAATTCCTTTTTATTTAAAAAATTTCGGTTTTACATCATTGGGCTCAGAGTGCATTGATAGACAATTGTTGGCATGATCATGACCAATAATGAATACACAAATATTCTTGGCGAGAAGCATGGATAATTGTGGTCGTGATATTAAATAATATCCTCGCCGCAGCTGCGAGGGTGATTCGATGATGTGGAATATTTATTAAAATTTGAGTCTCAAAGATAATAAAGTGATGAAAAACCTTTTAATCATAAAAGATAGTAGATTTTATTTTTTACTTGACTCTTTTAATGGATTACTTGTTCGTCAAGCTGCGGTTGTGACGCCCCCAAAATTAGGTATACATCACCCATCTTGAGTCGCCACTTACACGGTATGTAATTTAAATACAACTTATTAACATAACTGCCGTAAGTATAATACGACATAAACCGTGAGTTTAAATACAAATATCGCCTACTAGATATTATACAAACTCAAACAAAAAAAGTCCTCATTACATTATTATCACACTATTTTACTGTAATAGTGAGGACTACTAATGCTATCTTCGGGACCATCACTCGCTTCCCGACTCGTCCCAAATATATTATCATTTCACGAAGAGAACAAAGAAAAGAAAGGGTGAGCTCAACTAGCCCAAGAAGAAATATTATGACTAAGATAATGCGAGAATAAATTATCAATAGTCTTGAATAATGTTAAACCGATAAAATACAATAGACAACCGGTTTAATCTGCGGTGAATATCTGAATCCATTAAAAGAGTCAAGTAGAAAATAAAGTCTCACCGCCTTTTAGGTTTTAAAAGGTTTTTCATCATCGTTATAGCCGAGACTCACTTTTAATAAATATTCCACATCATCGAATCACCCCTGACTACTGCCAAGGATATTCTTTAGTATCGCGACCACAATTATTCATGCCTACGGGCCAAGAATATTTGTGTATTCATTAATGGTCATGATCATGCCAACAATCGTCCATCAATGCACTACTACCAATCGAGAGGATTTTTATCACATCATTTGTAACATTACTACGTGCCACGATTACACCGAATAGTCTCGTCATAATCATACCAAGTCCATCTATGCATTCTGTGCCACGATGACTTTCAAAAAATATAAAACATGAGGATGATGACAATGATATAAGAATTCAATAAAACAAGTTCAAGAATTATTTTATCCGGTGAATTATTAACGTCCCAAATTGTCAACATGATATCTTTGTTTTGTAGAGTAAAATTCAAGAATGATCGTAAGAATATTTCCATGAAAAGATCTTTGGATGAAACGCAAATATCAAGGATATTCTACTAATTTCATGGAGTATAAAGTCAAAGTTTTAACCAATTGGGTATAATAAAGAATGGAATAACAAAAGAAATCACCACGCACGCGATGAATCATACGCATGTGTTATTCAGCCGAATAATAAATAACGGAACCGTGTCGGTGAAATTCACCGGCGAGGATGTTCCAATGTAATAATAAAGATGGAACGGATCCGGTGTAAAACACATGCACGATAGGATATTCCAACGAATAATAAAGAGATTTTAACCGTGTCCTGTAAAACACATGAGCATGGATGTTCCAATGTAGAATAATAAAGAGCGGAACCAGTCCGGTGTAAAACACACACGCGAGTGATGTTCCAACAGAATGATAAAGACTTTTAACCAGTCCCGTGTAAAAACACATATGTGATGTTCCAATGTAATATAGAAGAATGTCACCAAGTATAGGGTAAACCACTTATACAAAGTTATTCCAATGTAATAATAAGCAATGGAATAACAATGCTTTCTCTTAAGATGAATAAGAAAGAATAACACCCCTTACATTTGGTAGGAGATTGAATATCTTAAAGAAGTAAGAACAAAATACTCTTCTTCTTTCTCTCTTATTCTCTATACTTTCTCTCTCTATAAACTTGAATGAATTAAGTGAAAATAATGAAGCCCTAGGCCTCTATTTATAGAAGATTTCTAGCTTAGCACTCTTAGTGTGAAAAGGCAAGTGGCTCATGTAACCGGTTTTGACGCTCAGTAATGTGAAACGACAAGTGGTTCGACGTCCGGTAAAGGTAATTACTATTAACGAAGGTAAATACTATTGACGAAGGTAAATACTATTCACAAGGGTAATTACTATCGATGAAGGTAAATACTATTCACAAGGATAATTACTATTGACGAAGGTAAATACTATTCACAAGGGTAATTACTATCGACGAAGGTAAATACTATTCATTCAGGGTAATTACTATCGACGAAGGTAAATACTATTCACAAGGGTAATTACTATTGATGAAGGTAAATCTTATTGATGAAGAGACTCTTAGATGATGACATATGAGCCCCCCATAAAATAATCAAACTTACCACAAATCATAACACATATTTAATCTTTCAATAAATATTAATCATTTATAACTTGTCGTCTCAATTATTGATTTAATACTATAACATATTATCTGTATTGATCTTGTGACAATAATTGAATCAATAATATAAGAGATATAATCGTGAATTATCGTAGAATAATTGAGCATAATGGTGGTGACTTCTCACGTAAGCATCAATAATCAATCTGGTGTCTACTACGCAACCACGCCAGACAGCGTATTTACTTTTACCACCGGGTAGTTCAACAGCTTTAATGGTAACACCTCCGCCGTTATTTTTATAAAAATATTTTTGTCGCTTTTCTCAATCCGACAATAATGTTGTGGGGTCCACCAATGATTGAGCCATTTATCAGACGAATATTCCCTAACAAAAGAATATTCCCTAACCAAACGAATATTTTATAACAACTTGCATACTTTGCAAAATTTATAAATATTACCCACAACTATAACATTATATCAAATTTATTCCATAATATTCAAAATAATATTTATAGAAAAATTCATCTTTATTTATAAAAGTTTGGGTCTTACAATGCAGCTTAAACTTGATGTACATTATATTTTATCGGTTTAACATTGTTGGAGACTAATGATAATTTATTCTTCATTATCTTAGTCGTAATATTTCTTCTTCAATGCTAGTTGAGCTCACCCTTTCTTTCACCGTTCTTTTCAGAAATGAGAATATAAATTTGGGACGAGTCGGAAACGAAGTGATGGTCCAGAGGATAAGATTAGTAGTCCTCACTATTCGTGAAATAGTGTGATAATAATTGTAATGAGGACTCCTTTTGAGTTTGTATAATCTACAGTAGATAATATTTGTATTCAAACTTACAGGTTTATGTTTTATCGTATTATTATACGATAGTTGTATTAGTAAGTTGTATTTGAATTACATCTTATGTGTCGATCGGACCCAAGATGGGTGATGTATACCTAATTTTGGGGGCGTCACATTCTCATTTATACTTTGTTTTTGAATTTTGAACAGAAAATAAAAGAATAGAAAACTTAAATTAGAACAGAAAAGGAAAGAAAACTTGAAATTTTTCTTTGTGTTGTTTCCGAGTTTTTAATAGAAAATAATAGAAAATTTAAAATTGAGGATATGAATTAATTTAAAATTTATTATATTAAAAGTTGAGGATAATATGAGAATTATAAAAATATTACTTATTCCAATTTCTTTTCCGTCCAAATCAATCCAATTTTGGACGAAAAACTTTGGTAGGAAAAGTGGCCAATTTTTCTATCCATTTCTTTTCTTTACCGTTTATTAAAAAATTCAGAAACATAAGAATTGGGAAGAAAACTTAAATTTTCCGTTTGGAAACGAGTATTTATTTGAATGTAAATGATTTTGTGTTACGAGATGAGTTAACTCAATCATATTAAATAATTGAATGATTGAGAATATATGGAGTTTCCAACCTCCTACTATGATGGAGTTCTGAGATAGAGTCCATACGTCGAAAGGCTCTACTTCGGAGTCGACAATGTCTCCAGCAGCATTAGCTATACAGATAAATATTTTTTCCTGTCCATTTTAAAACTCATAAACAGAGCGTTAAAGTAAAAGATTCACAAAAACAATTTACAACTAAAGAAAAATATAATTTCATACAATTAAAAATTAAAGTTAAGACTCATAGGTCTCACCCATCTTCAAGTTAAATTTTAATTAACATGAATTCAAGGATCTCACATATTAAATATATTTTTATTTTTTATTTTTTATAAATAATAGAAAATCTCACTATGAGTGAATAGATTTATTTTAGAAGTTGTTATTTTTGTATGTCTAGTAAGCTACATAATAGTAGTAATATTTAACTTGTTATTAATGCTATATAATTGATTCACATCTTTTAAAAGCTTACGAGTATAATAAAAATATCCATGGACAAAAAGAATCAATTATCCACGTCTATACTCATTTCCCTCAAACTAAACTCACCCTATTTTACCCTTCAACTCCAATACTGTTTATTTCCCTCCATCCCTCCATTTCAGTCCAGCACAACAATATCGACCATCCTTGTATACCAACTCTCATGTTGGATGTTTATATATCAACTCTCATGTTGGATGTTGGAAAGAGAGAGAGAGAGAAGGAGTAGAAGAACACAATAAAGAGAAGGTGCAGAGAAAGAGCATACCTGAAAGTTGTATGGCTTCAGTTTTGTGCCAAACTATTGTATGGAATCTATGTAATATGAATCCATGTTGTTATATACTGAAAAGCAGAGTTACAAAACATAGTAATTACTACATTCATCATTTCACCATTCACAACACACACCCAAATTCAAATATTACATTCACCGTTCACAACTTCCTAAGTTGTTTGATATATGAAGTAGCAGCCCTAAAATTCTCAAGTTTTGCAAACTTTCACAAGTAGCAGACAATTACCAGGAAACACTACAATCCTCTTGAATTACCTTCATCCTCCAATACCCAAATATCCAAATTGTTTCCTTCTATAATCCTTTGGTAATCAACTAAACGCAAACGTCCATCACATTCTATGAAATCATACTCTAAATGGAAAGTAAAATCAACAGGCAATTCCATGATGTTAAACTTTTCTTCACAAACATCAAAACTCACAATAATATGTTGTTCAGGATGATCCATATCAGTACAAGTTTGATAATAAACAAACACATTTATAAAATTCAATTATATGCCGCTGTTTCTCCCCTTCCATTCTCTCATATATCTCTCCGAACCTCCCAATCACCCTTGCCAACTTCTTCATCCCCTCCACCTGCCAACATCAAACGGCGCTGGTTCCTGATACGACAAAGCAACAACCAAAGCCGACGAAAACGAGGGCTTCATCAAACCAGATCCAATCAAAACATCAAGCCAAGAGAAAAACGACCACGAATTAGGTACGGTTCCATTAGATTCAGAAACCCTAGCCTTTTCAGTTTTGTATTTCTTTTTCGAAGTGTCAATCTAGTTCTTACACTGAACATCAGTACGTAAGGTTTTCTTGGTGTGGCCGTGACGGGCGTTAACGGAGTTAACAACGTCTTGCCATTCTTTTTGACGGAGGTTACCGCGTCTGAGCTCGAGGTGGCGGAGATTGGGTTTGGATTTGGGTGGGGATTTGGGCATAGAAGATGAGGCGTTCCATGTTTATGCGATTGGGGAAAGTGAAGAGGAGTAAACCGCCCCAAATGTATTTAATAAATAAACCGTATTCCCTCCCTCTTAATATAATACTCCGTATAAGTAAGTGTGTAAATATTAAAGAAATAATTGTATAGTATTAAATATGATATTAATTATTTATTTTATTTTTATATTAAAAAAAGAATGTTGTTTATTTGGAAAATAATAATGAGAGAATCAAAATTATATTTAATCTTGAATAATATTAAAATTAAATAATTATTAATACTTACTTAAAATTTTTAAATGACTTTATATTAAAAAATAAAAATATTTTTATAAAATGACTTTATATTAAAAAATGGGAGTGAATATATATCATAGTCAAACCGTATACAACATATTTTTAGGTGACATTTCAAATACTCGGACGTTTTTTTTATATCAAAAAGTTATTTGAAAACACATTTATTTATTTAAGTGTAGTTAGAGTATATTATTATAAAATTTTAAAAATTAGGATAACATGTAAAGACAGAAATGAATTTAACTCTTTATTAAAATCCTAATATAACCCATACTAAGCCCATACAACCTCTGGGCTTAACTATCGCATTACCGACCGGCAAAGAGATATTTCTATCTATTCCAATCCCAATATCCCAATACACCAAAGAACTGTCTCAACTATTCGTTCTTCTCACGCGGTCTCTAATCTCTCTCTCTCTCTCTCTCTCTCTCTCTCTCTCTCTTCTCTAAGCAATGGCGGCGACGACGACTGACGTACAGAAAGAAGACAATCCCGGAAAAACCCTAAAACAACATGAACCATCAGATCCTTCTCCTCCTCATCCAATCGAAGCCCCTGACGGCAATACTTCACCCGATGCCGACGCCCATCCTCCCAAGGAAAGCGGCGTCGACGAGGAATCGAAGGTCACTGCTGGAGATTTGACGGCTAACGACGACGACAGCGGCTCGGCTACTGATACTCAGAAGAAGATCCGCCGAGCAGAGCGCTTCGGTATGCCTGTGCAGCTCTCTGAACAGGAGAAGCGAAATTCTCGTGCTGAGAGGTACCATGGTTTCTCTCTCTCTCTCTCTCTCTATATATATATAATAGTAATTTTCTACTCCTAAGTTAGGGTTAGGGTTTGTTTGCGATATAATTTTTGCGTTTTCATTCCATGCCTTTTACTGGTTTTATACTTTGTTAGGGATTATCGTTGATTGTGCACTAATTTAGATTTATGTTATCTATTATGTGAAGCAATTTGATACCTGCTCACCTTTCCTTTCCCCAAGACCAAAGATTGATAATTATGTTTGATGTTTTGTTTGGAAAAGTTTGGGGGTCATGTTTGTTCATTATTAACATTGGAATTGATATCAGGAATATTTGTTGGGTGTAGTTTTTGGAACTCTTCCATGCAGGCATGCACTGTACTAGAAAAAAGATTTGAGGGCATCACTATATCAAATGTTGCCAAACCAATCACGATTCTTATGTTTTGTTAACTTGTACCTCACTAGATTGTTAAATTTGAATAAATGGACAATGTAATTTGGCAAAATTTTATTGTAAGCATCTCTTTCTTCATGGAATGACGGAAAGTACTTTCCAAATTCTTATTGTTATTTTTTTTCTTTCAATATCATGGAATAGACAATTAATGTATTTTTCATATTCTAGAGCATGCTATTTTCATTTTTTTTACTAATAAGTATATCAGCTGCATTTCACATTGCAATTGGTGATTTATTCAACTTTATTTTACAAACTAGATTTTATTTGCATGGGTATAGGTTGCTATATGACTGTATTTGACAAATTGTCCTATGTTTTGTAGGTTTGGCACTGGGGCTGGCTTGCATGGATCAGATGCAATAAAGAAATCCGAGGAGCATAAAAGGAAGGCCCGAGCAGAGAGGTTTCATTTTTAAGATTGTCCTATTGTTCTTAATATTATATCATTTGTCATGCAAAGGGTTTATGACAATTTATTTTCCTTGATCCTAGATTTGGGTTGGAACAATCTGTACCGGCTGCCGAGGAAGAGAAGAAGAAGGCTAGGCTTGCTAGGTTTGCCCCAGTTTCGAAAATAGATTCAGTAGAAGAAGATAAAAAGAAAGCTAGGGCACTCAGGTTTGTATTTTAGAAACATATTTGAGTTCTCTTTGTTGTGTCACTTTAGGGAAATGGTTTAGTACCAGGTTTGTTGACTTATAGGAGTAAAGACATGCATTCATGTTAGACATCAAATCTAATGTTTGCAACCTTATTTCTGCAGGTTTTCAGAGACGTCGAGTTCTCTGCCACAAGCTAATGGTAAAGGAATTGAGCCGGTAGGTCATTGTTCATTGTGTTACTTTCCTTGCATATTGCTGATATGGTTCTTGTAATCGTGTATTAATTTTGCAATTAAATATCTTTGTTTTACATAGAAGGCAGCTATTAAGGGCAAGGCAGGTGGAGGCGCCTGAAAAACAATCGTCTTTGTTTTATGGTAAAAACTGCTTTGAAAATTAATGCTATTGCAATAATTATACCCTTACATGTCAGCCTTTGGTGATTTAAATAGACCTTTCTTCACTATTTTTTTTTCTTATGTAGGTTAAAAGTTTTTGTATTTTGTGATTTCCCCAGCGGCTTCTAAATTTATGACATAAATTACTGGATGTGGCGCTCTTTTCCTACAAGGCAGAATGTAAGATTTGGGGAGTGTACGATACTTTATCTTGTGTTGGGCCCATTTTGTGTTAATTAACTGTATTCGTCTTAGCTTGGCCATCAGCAACCTCCTTGGTATTGACCTTATCTCAAATGACTATTAGGTATGTCGAAAATATTGAAATTGCTGCAGAGTTTATGGTACATAGCCACCCTCATGTATTGACATGCAGTATTACATCATACTTTCAAGATCCAGTTCGAGTTGGCAACAATTAGTTAGCATATAACTTTAGCTGTAACATCTTATGATCCATGATTTTCATTGTTAAAAATTGCCATATTGCTCCGTGTAAAGTCCCTTATCTAATGCACTCCACCAATTGGAACTTTACCATCTGATATATTTCTAGAATAGAAAAGGTAGTGATGTTGTTAAACTAACATTTGAAACAAACCCTTCAAATCAGTAATTGGAAAGAAAAAAAATAAAAAAAGTTGAAGCATATTTGCATAATTGTGTTTCTGATTACTACGAGGCACTAGACATAGATTAAGAGTTTGTTAATTGTTTACTTCTATGCGGTTGTTATATAAGTTCACGGTAGGTTTCATTGGCGTCTGAGTAACAACTAATTTTTGACATTAAGAGTTGTGGATCATTTGATATTTAATTTTAGTACCAACCAAATTCTCAATAATAATTGTCTTGAGCTTTAATGAGATGTACTGCTTATTCTTTGTTGCCGGCCAAACTTGATTTTGAAAGACTCGACAAAGTGAGGGTGTTGGCATTAGTGTAAAGTTGTCAAGAAAGATTTACGGCAGGTGAGGCTTGACAATGTTTATATTTTGCTGACCCGGGCTCAGTGAATTAATATTTTTCTCAGTGTTTTCGACATTCTCAGTATAAGGTCATTTGAGGTTAAGTTGATACCTAGGTTGTGGTTGATTGGCTTTGGTCATGGTAGGTATGTTAATAGGGCGCACAGACTGGAATGGAGAATTTGTTTATAACATTTTGTATCGAATTTTGAGGGAAGAGAGGATAAAAACTCAAACTTTCATGTCTATGTAAATTTTAATGACCAAGTAAGCTGGTTGGGGTATCATTTTAGTTTATTTTTTGTTATTTACCTGCTTGTTGCATTTACTTGTTTTATCTAGTTGTGTATATATTTATGTTTAAATCATTAATATGTCCCATATCTTCTGTTGTAAATCATTAATATGCTCAATTCATTTTGGTATGATCTGAAGTAAGGTGTTCACCTTGAATCCTGGATAAGGTGACAAATATCTTAGTATTTGAGGAAGGCTTGGTTTTTCATCATGTATTACACAAGTATTTCTTTTGATTTGCGTTGAGGTGTTTGACAGACTTTTTCTCAAGAATTTTTCAAACAATAAAATTTACTCTCTAAAGACTAATAAAAGTGTACAAGGCTGGCAAATGCCAAATATGATGCTTGGTATATAATTAAGTTCAAGTTCCCATATGGCTTCTATTGCTATTTTGTTTGTACTGGACCATATGGGGGTTGCTTTTGAGTGAGAAAGAGTTGGAATATCATTAAGACATGCTTGTAAAACAGCATTTGGAAAAAGGTAATTTGCTGCTCCATACAATTCTAAAAGTCCATGGCTCTAGATTTAGAATTTCTGCAGTTTCGCGGAAGGAATGCTGCTGCTGCTGCTTAGTTGGGGGTTTGTGGGGTTTTTTTTTTGTTTTTGGGGTGGGGGGTGGGGAGTGGGGAGTGGGGGGTGGGGGGGGTACACAATAGAATTATTCTTAGGGCATGCAGGATAAAATTTACTGTACAAATTGTAACTGGTTTCTTCATATATTTAAAATATCTATCATACAAAGAGTTTGGTTATGCTAATACTTTATTACTTTATCTACTAATTTAATATTTGTCTTCCTATTTTATATGTATGCATGTTTTAGTGCCCTCTGTTTCTGTTCACATTTGAATGTTGGAGTTTAGCTAGCTGCACGTGGTTTAAGAAATTCAAAAAAAAGTTTGGACTGCAGTTCAAATTTCCCTTTTCTAAATTTGTGTGCTCAAGGGAGGAGCAAATATTTGGTATCACAATGATACCATGTCATTTCTATCGCATAATGTATAATATATAAATATAATTAGGAAACTGATTTTTTTTTCTCATGTACATTTATGAGATATGAAATTATCTGTACTTAAAAATAATTTACTTGTGTTGTACACCATTTAATAACATGTCACGTCATGTAGGTAGGTAAATTTAGGAGAAATTAAATTATTTAAACACTATTTATTATTCTTAATAGAATATGTTTAAAAACTAGGACATCCAACAGTGGTGGTATGACAATCCAAATGACGTAACAGTGTAATGTAATCCATTACCAAAAAGATGGAAATCAAGAATCTGGTGTATAGTTATGGTGACGACCACAAAAAAGAATCAATGCTGCGTATGTGGAAACTACCAAACCATGGTTCTGGTTCAGAATTTGTTGACTACGACTTAGTTGGGCGGGGCAACTCCTCCAGCTGCTGCTGCTTTTATGGAACATCGAGAGGGTATCCCTATCCTCCTATTCATGATGGGGGGATCTAGAAATACAACTACGACGGTGATGTCATCATGGAAATGTCTCCTCACTCCTTTATCAATCTTCTTCAGGTCGGAGTATCTCATTTCTCTTTTTTTGGCTGCTACTCGAAGTGCAGCTTCAACAAGTCTCCTACCAATTCCCTGCAAAGAGATTATTAATATGGAGAATTTATTAGGAAATCATCTTCAAGTGATTCTAGGAATTAAGTATTTTATGCAGTAGAAGATCAATTACATTTCGGGGGTAACTGTAGACAATATCAACAGCCTCTTGGTTGGTAAGATGCTCCCATAAACCGTCGGATGCAAATATGAGAAATTGATCCTTGGAGTTGAGTTTGTGTATCAAGATTGATGGCTCTGGACTGAGAATTGGCTTTATAAAGGGCTCAGGCAGTCTAAACTTGGCCAATAGAGGCTCCCTGTTGAATTCAGCCTTCTTCAGATAGGCATCCCCAATGGATCTTGAAATCTGCAACACAAATGCTTTTATTTATAATCAGGAACACACACACACACTAGGTGACATTTGGCATGCTTATGGTAGCACAAGTGATTTATCAGCTGCCACGTAAATGGGCATTTGAAAACCTTGTAGTAACGTAATTAACAGTAGAATGAAATCAATCACAAAGAATAAATGTTGGAGAAAATTACCTGTATGATACCCTTGACACGCCAAACCTTATGTTTTAGAACCACAATTTGCGAATCATGTGGATGCATTGAACGGAGCTCGTCTCTTACAGATTCAATGCTTGCATTGTGCTCTGTTGATAACTGTATTGCGCTCACACCTCTATCTGCTCTCCCCAATACCACTCTAGAATCTCCAGCATTGGCAACATACAGGAGTCCATTGCATATTATCCCAACCAAACAGCATGTTCCCACTGATGCAAGTTGTGGCTTAACATGCCATTGCTCTCTTACCACTGACAGAAATTGCTCTTCTGTGGCCATGAAAGCCTTTTTTATTACACTTGCAGATACCTCTTGGTGTTCAGAGGCAAATTCTGAAACAAAACATGAATTCAGAAGGAGCTAGACTGAAATTAACTTGGATACAAGTTCTAGACAATGAAACGTTAAAATTAGCAAATTTGAACTATTAATAATAGCCTAGATTTCTTTGATTGGCATCAGGAGAAGCATCTTCCCAAGAGAAGGAAAAGAATATATGAAAAGTTGTTATTGTATAAGCAAGAGTATTGCATATCTAAATTATGATCTGCATGCTCTCCTAATATTAAGTTTGTTATTTAGGTAGGTTATATGACTATATTTGTCACTACACTTTTGTGCTTTAGATCACAACTAACGAGAGAGCCCAAGCAGATGGAAGATTCATGAGT
Organism: Panax quinquefolius; assembly: GCA_020205615.1. Lineage (NCBI taxonomy): Eukaryota > Viridiplantae > Streptophyta > Magnoliopsida > Apiales > Araliaceae > Panax > Panax quinquefolius. The sequence continues at coordinate 115,424,652 of CM035170.1, forward strand.
GTACTTAAGTTTGACAGATTAAATGTTTTCCAAGTTCCATTGTATTAAGCTCATTACTAAGAATGCACGAAGCTCATCTCCAAGAATGCATTAGATTTGCATCAATAATGCAAGATAATTGTAGAATGCAGTACGCAATTGCCAATATAGAACATGTGCCTGAATTAGTCAAGTTCTTATTACTGGATACTAATTACATAAACTAACACCATTCAAGATCATATAATAAACTATTGGGACTATACAATAATCAAATTTAAATAGAAACTCAAATTATAGGAGAACATACTCTTAAGATTGGGGAACAGGGTGTCATTGACGAATTGGGATGTCTCTGGTCCTCCATGTCCATCATAGACCCCGACGAATGTTCCAAAGGGGCCAGAATTTAGTGAGCTCAAAGGTCCTGATACAAGTTGGCTTTGATCTTCTAGCAAATTGTTTGCTTGAATTACTGCCATTGAAAACTCTCCGCTTACATGGGTTCCTAAGTCTTTATGCCACATCAATCCATCAGTGCGACCATAAGGATCTCCACCTTGGCTACCTCCGTCACCCTCAACAGATGGTTTCCAACAAGGTTTAACCATATTTTTAATATCCACCCAATTGCAAATATATCATAACAATATATTCTTCAAACTTTGAATTGAATCACAAAAACTAACCCAAATAAACCCAATATATAAATCATCCAAAAGACCCTGCAAACAATACATTCATCAAATCTAGCCTCAACTCCAGTTTTTGTTTATGCTCCAAACCTGCAACTCCAATTCCTGACACTATATACCCACCAGCACTACAAGACCCTGACAACATTAATAAGTAACAAAACTACAAAAAAAAGAAAAAAAAAGAAGAAGACCAAATGGGTATGGGCAAAATCAAACCAGGAAATGTCTCTCAAGACAAGAAAGCAATAGTTTTTATATGAGTTCAAATAATATGGAGCTCTGCTGGTGTTGCTGCTGCATACCTTGAACCTGAGTTTAATGCGTGTGGTGGTGGACCTTCCTATTCCATGGGTTGTATCACCTCTCAGCAACAGGCTTAGCTGTGAAAACCCATATAGATTTGATCGTGAGAGAGTTTGTTCATGGATCAGAGAAATAAAGAGAGATCAAAAGGGATAAGGGAAAAAGGGTTTTGGAATTTTTTGGGCAGAAAATCTTTTGAATTGGTGTCAGATGAGATCTTAGATGATGGGTTGATGACGGAAATAAAAAATACTCCCCCTTTTTCTTTTCTTTATAAACTACTAGTACTACTGCTACAAGTTCTCTGACAGCTTACTTCTTTTCTATTCTATTCTATGAACCGGATTGCTATCTTTCTCTCTTCTTTAATTTATTGTCTCTGGCTTCTTTGTTTGTTTCTCATATGGCTAACTACTACTACTACTATATTATTATATCCTTCCACCATTTTGTAGGGCATTGATAGTGAAGTTTCTGCAGTGGGATTTATACAAAAGAAGGGATTTTATAATTTAAATAAATTAACCCGGCCCCTAGGGGAATTGCAAAACATTGGAGTAAGTTACTCGTATTCTTCTAAAGCTTTATTTTGGTCCCCAAAAATGCCATTTTCAAAGAAGAATGGGGGAGCAGACCAAATTAGCTCATCACATTCCTACCTTAATATGAAAAATGATCTCACATTCTTCTGCTTATTTCCATGTCATGTGAAAGTTGGCACCCTAACAATCAAAGAAGAGAAGCAAAACTAAATATGCCTATACCCCAAACATGCACAAGTTATTTTTATTATCCCCACGCCACGCCACGTCACGTCGTAGGAACTACACAGCCTATTATTTATATATTTTGGTTAAACACAGTGTTATGGGGTGAATGTAAGTCCAATCACAGACCAACAAACAACATGTTAGTCTAATCCACTTGTCTAGTAGAGAAGGATAGACCCCCATCCTTTGTTTTGTCTCTGTCTATTTTGAAATTCCAAGCTTAAGCTGCATTTGAGGCCTCAATACAAAAGCTTTTCTGCTGCATTAGGTGTGTGACAAACTGACAATCGGACAACGTATAATATCTCATGTTTCGTTATGGATCTCAATAACGAATGGATACCTAAAAAACCATTTTACCATTCTAGACCATGCATGTTTAGAATAAAATCCAACTTGTTATTAAAATATGGTCTAAACACTAAGATTTTAAACGATTATTTTTAATATATAAGCGTTTATATTATAGTTTTAAAATAATTGTTTAAATGTTAGTATTTAGACCATAGTACTCTATTTTAATGACCGTAGCGGTAAATATTTGTCAAAAAATGGTGTTGAGGGTTGTGTTATGCTAAAAGTACAAGTGTCTTTTAATTTAGAATAAAACTTAGGAAATTGATATTTTCACAAGTGAAAATGTTAGTTCCATAAGGTCTTCTCTCATATGAGAATGAACCTCACTTACTATTCTTCAATTCCCTAAATAAAATTATGAATTTGGTAGGGTTGCATTAAATAATAAATACACGTACTTTTATATTATTATGAGTGAGAATGACGTGTCAGATCAATTGCTATTATGGAACTATTCCAATTCAAAATTCAAATTTTAGAAAATAGAACAGGAACAAGCATAAGATGCCCAACTCAAACATACTAGCACTAGTCTAGTGTAGTAGTAGTAGTAAAAAATCATTACTAATCCAATGCTGCTGACTGCTGTATTAACAATTCATAATGAATCAGTCCAACAACTCACTGTATTTATTACTCCATTCTTTCACTTCTATATGAATCACCGGTGCAAACACCAAGAAATAGAACTCTAATCATATGTCTTCTCTCCATTGAAATTTGAAGTCTTTCCTTCATATGCCTTGGAGTATCAAGAACATCTTTAACACTAGCTGGATTAATGTTAGCAGTTTGTGTTGTTACTGGAATATCAACCGGAACTAATGCCATCGAATTATCGACACAACTTTCATCCCACTCTTGATTATTTTCTCCATTAATCTCCTCGCCCTCAACTGAAGATTTTGACCTAAAAAGATTGAAACAAGATGTCAATACTTAATTCAACCCTCAAAATTAATGGATTTTGCAGCAAATTGGCTTGACATACCTATGATCATCTCTCACCGGATCATTTACGATTTGGGTACATTGAGAATCATTGGATTTTTCAGGCACAATGTAGCTTTCACGAATTGTATTGGTAACATTATGCTTCAAGATTTCTGATAATGGGGACTCTGTCTCTTTCACTGGCTCTTCAATTTCACATTTTGTGGAGTTTCTGATTTGGGTATTAATGGGTTGTTCCTTGTCATCTTTTGGGGGTTTTGGATATGAAGAAGATGTGGATGATGATGATACAGAGCTGAATTCACTCTTCTCCAAAGAGCTTGACTGCTCCGATGATGATTCATCTGAAACAACAAACACGTACGATATATTCATGGAATCCAGCTTCTTTATTAGTGATTTCAGCCTCTTTTCGGCTCTGTTCCTTGATTTTACCTCTTTTTTCAACTGCTTCTCTAATTCAATCAGCTGTAAGATTAAAGAGATAGAGAGGAGATGAAACAAGAAGTAAATTTTCTTGAAAATTTTAAAAATACTAGAATTTGAAATCAAAATCTAATTACAGAACAAAAATAATATAAATCAGTGGAGTTGCATACAGACCTTGTTGCCCATTTGCTTTGCCTCTTCATTAGCAACCCTTGATGCCCCTCTTTCTGCAAGCAGTCTCCCTCTTAAACACTCCAAAGACTTCGATCCATCCTCTCTTTCCATTTTCTTATCACTGACACAAAAACCCATTGCAGCAAGTAATGTGAAAATTAGCTACACAAATAAAAATACATGGAGATGGAGAGAGAAGAAAGAAAACCCACACGTTTTGTTGCTACATTACCACCAGATATCATATTTCTGCCGACTTGTTTGTCCTCTATGCAAATTATTCATCTTTATCTTCACTAATCTAAAATGGGTTTGATCCCAAAGAACCTACTTTGTTTAGCTACACCTGTCTGTCTTAGATCAGCTATTAAACAATGTGGTACTAAATATTGTGAAAATTAGTATACTTACCAAGAAGTGCAATTTATATATATATATATATATGAAAATTTTCTCCAACGAACCGGCTATAACGACGGTTCATCCGTCATTAAATCACAGAAAAATCGGTTTTTTTAACTATAACGACTATACGAACCATCGCCATAGCCGCGGCGTCGGCTTTCTATGCTATAGCGACGGTTTGAACCGTCGCTATAATCGATTGGAGAAGGGTTCCATATATATATATATATATATATATATATATATATATATATATATATATATATATATATAGAGAAATTTCTAAAGCGAATCTTAAAAAGCGAACCAAAAGCGAACAAATGCGTCTTTTTGGTGTCTTTGGCGACGCTCAATTCGTCGCTAAAGACTACATGGCTATGGCAACGGATCGAACAAACTCGCATATAAACACCAAAAACGACGGTTCGCTCTTTTAGTTCATTTCTTTAAGTTTCTTTTAGAGACTTTGATTATATATATATATATATATATATATATATATATATATATATATATATATATATGAGTTCCATTCATAATAATTTGTTGTTAAAAGTACTATTCAAACAATTATATCTAACACCGTTTATGGATTAAATAGAGTTTGGACCATGTCGTTAGAAGGAGTAACGACATGTCTATTCTTTCTGGCGACTCGAGAAATTATTGCGATGTCTTCTAATTTAAAATTCATAGCGACAGAGACAAAATGTTATCGTTTTGCCATATCACTAAATGTTCTAGTGGCAGGTTAAAACAGATCTGATTGATGGATAACAATCTGTTGTTGGAATAGTTTGTTTCTTTTAGTTGCCGAGAAGAAGAGAGAAAGAAGAGGAAAGAGAGTCATAGTCCTTTGTAAATTCAACAAAGTGCGAGAATTTTTTAAGTTCTTACCGATGCAATCACGTAAAATTGTTGAAAGAGTTTGCACCAACTATTGTAAACTCTTTAAAACAGTTGGTGTATCGACTTTTTTACATACATGCAACCTAGATGATACATTATTCGTGCGAGCATGTTTATGACTTGTTGCAATTCTAATTTCAAATTTATTTGTTGCATGTTTATTGGAATAATAGTTTTAATAACCGACTGCTATGGATAGAATCGACTGCTATGCAATAGTATTTTTTGGAGAGAATTTATGTTTATAGAGGATGAAAAGATAGTAAGCAATTGATGAGCTCTAGCTCTAGCTCAGTTGGTGTAATATGCCTATTGTAAAGTAAACGATCCTATGTTTAAACGAAACCACATGCTATGAATACTCTACAGCTTCATTTTTATTCAACATTGGCCAGCTCATCATTTTTAAAATTTTAGCACACATGTCGTAAGACGCAATATTTGAATTAAATTTAGTAATGACCGGGTCGGATACATAAAAATAAAAGTTTGGACCCATTTGAGGATCACGGACCACCATGGTATCTCAATGTATCACGTGAGTTGACCAGAGATGAAGAGTTCAATTTTTAATTTTACAATAAATTTGTATTAAATCTTTTCTTAAGGAAGCAATTTTGTGTTTTTTGTAAGTGACCTTGAATCACTACTTTTTTGGATCAGAATTTATCACTTCTCCAAAAATTTACTCAATTGTGACATTATTCATATTAATTGACTTGACTCTTTTAACTGATTATTCTATGAGTTTTGTTATATGTTTATAAATTTATGTCGACATTAAATAAATACTGAAATAAAAATTAAGATGATTAGATGTGAATACTCATTTTTAGGTGAACTGTAATGGAAAAAAAAACTTATTTTGAAATGGGATATACTCTTCACTGATTTAATCGAACAATATAATTCACTAGCTACCACTATCTTAGTGACATAAAAAATAAAATTAAAAAAAAAACTAAATGATAATTCGAAATTGAAGGAGAGACTAGTCTTTATCATTGAGGCACTAGACCCCAGTTTGGGTGTTTACGGGGAACCACTTCACGAAGTGGTTAGTATGAAGTTTATTTTGAGATAAGTTGATCAATTGACCAATAAAATACTGACACGCAGGCGAAGTTGTATGTGTGTCAGCATTCTATTGACCAATTAACTAACTTACCAAAAAAATAATTTTATACTAACCGGATTCACTGTGAAGTAGGGTTAGGGTTTGGTGCCCTTCACCATCCCATCATGTACCCATTTTTCTCATGTAACCAATAATGAATGTTATTATGTTCCTCATAAATCTCCAAGCTTTGAAACATTCCCAAAGTTTATTTCCTCTTTTTGCCAAGGAATTCATCCAAATGCAATATAAATTGTAGTACTAATTAATTTTGGTAACGTAATATAAATCAAGAAGATAATAAATTAATTAAATGATATGTATTGGTTTGTTTTATAATATGTAAAAATTAAAATATTAAATAGAATTAAGAGAAATTGGAAATAAGGGTAACCAAGAGGATCTAACTCAATTGTCGGAATAAATTCTTTAATTTTTACCAACAAATTCTAATATTAGAATCTAATTTTGAATGGGATCATCAAAATATTACTATGTACGTGTAAAATTATAAACGTTTATTTTTAAAACTAAATTAAGTCTTTATTATTGAGTATGACCAAAGTAATCTATATAATGAATGAATGATAGCCTAAATTGAGGGCATATACTTTATCTATTTAACATATGTCAAATGTTTGTCTCACCTATTTCGTAATACTAACGTTTTTCTTATGTATATTAATATGAATTTATTTTGATTTTTGATAGGGAAAAAAAAAAGTAGCTATATTTATTTTGATTTTTAAAATTCTATATAATGGGTAACTGATAGTATGAAAAAAGAAGAAGGAAGTAATGTGCTATTTAAATTTGAATTGACATTGTTTATTCTATTTTAGTATATATCAATTAACTTTTTAACCCGTGTTTGTCTTAGTTAATATTTACGAATAAATAGTAAGTGCCTTATCTGATTTAAAATATTATAAAGATTTATTGAGTATGATAATAGATATTCTTTTTATTTGAGTTCAAAATGACATCCAAACTTTTTCTTAAAAAGTGAGAGATTTTCTTATAAAATATTTAAACAATGATTCAAGTAACAACCATAATACTTTAGAAATAAATAATAATAATAATTAATTTTTTTTATCTTATATGTTTTGTTTATTCTTGTGGCATCGAGTCAAACAATAAATTGACAATAAAATATTATGTTTTGATAAAATACTATGAAAGTTTGTATATATATATAAGTGGAGTGAAATGACTAAACTCTAACTTTCTTTGAGGTCATAAGACATTGGTACAAAAATAAATGCTAAATTAAAATAGTTTAATAACATTAAATTGGGATAATTGGTAAATTAAGATAAAAATTAACTTAATAGCATTAAATGCTAAATTGGGATGAAATTGTACCAAATTTTGCAGATACCAAACTTTAGCAGATTTTAGCAATATATTTCTATATTGCAGTGGAATGAAATTATGACTCAATCCATGAAGTTGGGGGTTCAAGTGTGTCAAATTAGCAAAAATAAATAAATTATGATAGTGTTACAAAATTGAAGTATTTGGCCCAAGACTAAAATTAATATGGGCTTACTTCTTGAGGTTCTCATACCAAACTTGTCATAAAATTATGGGACAATTACATATTCTAAAATTATTTTCTTGCTATTCCTTCACATGGACCAAAATCTAGTGCGACCCATCATATACATTAATTACAGCCGATAGGCTGGTTTGGTACCACCCATACCCAGTTATTGCCTATTGGTAACTAATACTATACGTGATGAATAATTAATTCTATCGTCACTTTCACTTTGATTTCATATAAAATCCAACAACACTTGGATATCGAAACAAACGATGAATAAAGGAAAATAATATATATATATATATATCTTCAGATTAGAAGATTACCATTTTTATTACAAATAGAAAATTACGATTTTTACTTGTGTGTGTGTGGTTAATAATAGTTGCAGAGCAGGGCAGAATTGTGTAATTGTCCCTTTCAGCAAACTATCGAATTTTCCCTGTCCCTCAAAATCTCTTGACATTAACCACACAATTAGATAGTCCACATAATCCAGGAACGACTGATTCCCTACAATTCTTTCATCAAAACCACTAGTTTTATTTTCCCCCTAAACATTCAATCCATATTTAATTTGCATGCTCATAACCACCCTAATTAATTCTAAAATTATATTTTTAATTGCTCACTAAGCATCTACCTACCCGTACGTTGCAATCTATGCAGCATCAGCTGCTACTCCATATCCATGGAGCTTTGCATCAGGGGAGTATATATGATCATTGGACTAATTCATCATCAAAATAAAATAAAAAAGCATGCAACAAACAGTGGAAGAATTGGATGCTCGATCAGTATTTGTTAACTTTGAATTATTTATATTTCTACATTGTTGGATTGATCAGATCATCAAGTGTTTAGGCTGTACGTACTACGCACTACACCATGGCCAACAGTACTACTCTAGCTAGCTAGCTAATTAAGTAATCAAGTGTTTTAGAGACCAATCACTGCCGGTACCCATCTCTACCAGCACCTCCCACAGCCGTTCAATCTCGCCCAAGACATCGTCAGTCGGTAGCCGATACCGGCAGCAAGGGCATGTGTTGGTGTTCCTCAGCCAAGGCAATATACACACCCAATGAAACAAATGATTGCATGGCAATTCACACACATCTCTCCCTTCTCTCATTAACTCCTTACATATCACGCATTCCTTACCACCTCCACTCATTTCCACCAAAGGCAGCGCCACCACCGCCGCAACCGAAGCTGCCACCTCCCTCCTCTCTTCCCCACCACCACCACAATCCATCACACTAACAAACCTAAGGCACTTTGTCAACAACTCGATAAACTTGATCAAAACTTCACTATTTGAAACACTTATACCAGATAATGTTAATATGGTATCATGAACATAATAATTACAAAGAGTTAGACGCCATTTACTTGGTGTTGTTTCAAGTGCTTTTGGATCCTGTTGGCGGAGTTCGCAAAACAGGAGGAGGAGCAAAACAGCATCAAGGTCACGGAGCTTGATGGCAGTGGCGGGGTACGATAGAGCACTAGAGGTTTTTGTGTGCATGAAGTGGCTGAGATGGGTTAGGTTGGATAAGAGGTGGCGGGCAATAAGTTGGGACTTGTGATGAAGAGAGAGGGAGTGAAGGTGGTGGAGGGTGAGGGAGAAGAGAGTAGGGGAGGAGAGGAGGGAGGTAAGAGACGACGGTGATGGCAGTGGAAGAGGGAGGAAATGGAGGTGATCAGATCTGAGAGTTGGGGAGGAGTTAAGGTGGACAGTGCGGCCATGATCACAGTTTCAGTGTAGTATTGGTTTTCCATCTTGGGATCATGTGCAAGAGAAAGAAGGATTTCACTTGATTGTGGGGAAGAGTTTTGGGAAAGTGTGGGCTCTTCTTATAGGTGTTTGTTGACCAAGTTTTTGTGCACGATAGATAGTTCCTTCTACTTTAACTTTGTGCGTAATTTTCCTTTTTGTTAGTCACAGCTATTTCCCAAAATGAGGTAATTTTAACTAATAAGAAAAATAACGAAATTATCATTAATGATATTTGACACTATCCTTAAAACTACATCATTTGGAAGTTGTCAAAACCAACTATTAGCCACAGAAATCAGACCGAAGATTTCTCGAAAAACACACATACAAACATGAAATGTATAATAACTATTTTTTTTGTTTACATGTTTTAGTATATGTATATATATATTCGCCTAGTAAAAACAAGAAGTATTTCTAACATCTCATGAACCTGTTTATTTGTTCCCATATAGCATAGGATTGGAATGTAACTTCTATCTAAAAATAAAACAATGTTTGTTTTGTCACTCCTGTTACTGCGACTTAAGAAAATAGTCCCCAATATAATTAAGAGACTAAGAGGGGAGGGAGGAAGTGGTTGGGTTTCATAGTCCCCAACTTCCCCATATAAGAGTCTATTAGTCCAGAGAACGAATAATCCCACTTAATCCAGACTTGAAAAACAAATGTAATTAAAGTATAAATTACTTGATGGCCCTAACCTTTTCTAATAACAAATGTGGAAGTAATATATATATATATATATATATATATATATATATATATATATATATTCCTGGGACCCAATTTGATAATATGTTAGCGAGGTACTTTATCCTCACCCAAAAAAGTAACTTGATCGCATCAATTTCTGGATGATAATAACAGACGGATAAACAAATGAACATAACATGATATGTGAAAAAACCAAGCATTGGAATAATATGTAAAAGTGGAAGGACCGGAAAGCAAAGATCATGGTAGTAGATAAATTATTGTGATTGCATGAGCAGTCTATGGGTATTGGGTGGTGGAGTAGAATGGAAGGGAGTGGCTGGGAAATGTGAATGTTGGGGAATTTGTCCACAAGCATGTGTCTAGTTCAGCCATGTCTGGCAATCTTTTCTTTACATTATCATATCAGCTTAATAAGGCAAACAGAAGAGAAAAAAGAAAAGAACAATTTGGCCCATGCAGGATGGACCGACTCGTATCTACTTCTTTTGTCCCCATACTAATAATAATGCAGCAGATGGTGAAAGATATCACTCAGAATCAATCTGCGCTTATCAAGCTCTTTTGTTACCCTTTTTACTTACATTCCCACCCTCATCTCTGGTTATCTTTTTTGGGGTTTGAGCACAGTGGAGTTTCAAGATGGTAAATGAGTGTGAATGTGTATTGACTTTTATCCTTATACAAACAAGATTTTTTTAATTTTACACACACCGATGGCCACATGGTTTGTGGACCACTGCAAACTTTGCTTCGGATCCAGTGCAAACTAATAATTCATGGCTAGTATTTTCCTACTCTTAACAAAGAGAACTTGGGTTCTGATCGATGCAGGATAAAATAATGTCTATCCTGCAGAACAAAATGATTTACCCCCTGCAACCATGGTTTAAAACCCGGATCGGACTCAATCGGTTAAAATCAGGTTTGAACCAATAAATTATTTTTGGTCAAAAATCGGTTGACCCACGATCAATTCGACCGGTAAAACAGGTTAATTGACCCAGGGAAGAGGGGTATGGGGTTTAGGCGAGGGTGAACTGATGAGAGCATACCTCTATCCCTTTTTACATGTGCTCCACTTAATTTTTGACAATCTTACTTAATTAAAATTAAATAAGAGACACGAGGGAAACATGCAAAATAAGGACAGAGGATTCTAAGGGAGTTTTTTCTACAAAAACAATATTATTTAATTTTGACTTTTATTACTTGGAAATGATTACTTGCTGCCTAGACTGTTCGGCATTAGACTTTGGATTACATAATTAATATAGTATTAAATTTATTTTTTAATATGTTCTTGTATACTTGTTCAATATAGTTAAAATAGTAAAAAAAAATTATTTAGATGTTTCATACATATCAATTATCAAACAATTTTTTTCATTCACTATTCAGAATTTTGTTACATTCAACATTCAGATTAATTAGTTAGGTGAAGGACAAAGCTTGCTCCAACTAATGCAACTTTAATGGACCTTGACCCCTGCGATGATATTAGAATCTTAGGAACTTCTCATTGTTCCAAAGCCTGGTAAAAAATTCTGATCTGTACTGAACTAATGATCCTTCAGATTGCCTCCATGTCATATAATCTGCTTAAGAGTCCTAAACCTTGCAAGTGCATTGTGCATATGAAGGGCCTAAAAATCATCACGTACCAATATTGCATTATTTGATTATCTGGTGATCAGTTACTAACACTTTCCTCAACAAATTCGTCCATCAAGTCGTACCCTTCATCTCTCATTCTGGCAATCCCTTCCAACAATGCATGTATCTCTTCAGTTCTTTCATTAGATGCATCTTTAGCTATAAACCTTTGTAACCTTCCATGTGCTTCTATCCAACTACTGCCTGGGATCTTCTTCAACCCAAAATCATTCATCTTTTTCCTAACCTTTTCAGCTTCCTCCCATCTCCCAGCTCGTGAATATAAATTCGCCATAATTATGTAGTTTCCTGTATTTTCAGGCTCAATCTTAAACAAATGATCACAAACAAATTTCCCAAGTTCAACATCACCAGAAACTGAAGCCCCATTAAGCAATGCACCCCAAGCTTTGGCGCTGGGTTCAACTGGCATTTTATTAATAAATTCTGCTGCTTCAGAGAGCTTCCCAGCCCTGGTTAGAACTCCAACCATGCAAGAGTAATGCTCCGCCAAGGGCTGAATGCCATATTTCGGGTGCATGGAATCAAATATTCTCCGAGCTTCATTGACAACTCCAGAATGAGCACAAGCCGCCAATACTGCAGTGAATGTAACAGGATCTGGCTGTAACCCATCGTTCAACATGTTTTCAAATAGATGAAGTACTGCATCAACATCTCCATGGGTAGCATATGCTGAGATTATTGCTGTCCAAACAATCACACTCCTATCTTTTGATCGATCAAAAACCGTTTCTGCCCCATGAAGAAACCCCAATTTCGCGTAGGTGTCAATCATGGCAGTGGCGACATAGATATTGCTATCGTAACTATTTTTAATGGCATAAGCATGTATTTCTTTCCCTCCTTTTAGATTTGAAAAATACGACAACGTAGGAAGAATGCTAGAAAGTGTCACAGGATTTGGTCCCAAGCCAAATGCCTGCATCTCACGAAATAAGTCTACCGCTCCCTCGTACTGATTATTCTGTATCTGACCTGAAATCACAGCATTCCAAGTGCTCAAACCAGGGTTTTTCATTTCCCTGAAAAGATTAATGGCATTGTCAACAAAGCCATGAGCCATATACCCAGAAATGATTGCACCATATGTAATCTCATCCCTCTCACTCATCTCATCAAAAAGTTCTCTAGCATAGTCCAAGCTACCGCATTTTCCATATAATGTGATAATTGAATTACAAACCCCAAGATCCATCTCAATCCCGTAATCAATCACCAATTTGTGGACTTCCATCCCTAGAACAAGATCGTTTGAATGTGCACATGCCTGCAAAATGCTGACTACCGTAACCCCATTTGGTCTTACATTATCCAAACCCAACATTTCCCTATACAATCCCTTGCAATCTTCATAAAACCCTCCTTGAGAGTACCCAGCTAGCATCGAATTCCAAGACACCAAATCTCTATGGGTCATCGAATCAAACAGAGTTCTAGCCAAAACATTATCACCACACCTACAGTAATACATAACTAGAGCATTCACAACAAATATATCTGAATCAAACCCATTTTGAATAACAAAACAATGAATCATTTTAGCCAAAACTGATTTCATGTAGACTGAAGACAACGCCTTTAATATGCACGTAATAGTAAAATTATCCGGCCTTGCGGGAATTCCTGAAGATATAAATGACGAGAATAGTTTAAGGGTTTCAGCATGATTGTTGTGAAGGGAGTATCCAATTAGCATCGCGTTCCAAGAGAAAGTGTTCTTGTGAGGAATTTCGTCGAACACTTTGCGTGCTTCGTAGAGATGATTGGACCTGGAGTAAGAATTGATCAGCTTTGAAGCAAGGAAGTTGTCGAGAGTGACGGAGGAGACGATGAGGTGGCCATGGAGCTGCTTGGCCGTCCGGACGAGACGATGGTCGGTGCAGTGTTGTATGAGGCGGCCGTAAGCCGCGTAATTGAACCCATTATTGGGTGTGTGAAGAGTGTGGAAGGCTTGGCGCGCGTAGCAGTTGGCGGTGCTTGGCATTTGAATCTGCGAAGGCCTTGTGAACCTCATTCATTTGAATATCTTCGATTTGTCATTGTTAGCCCGGTTTGTATACTTTATATTAAACAGAAGTGAACAAAGCCCAAAGCCCAATAGCTCTTATATGTCATTGTTTGCCCGGTTTTCAATAAGCTTAAATATGAATTAGGACCTTAAATTATGGGTCATATTCTATTTCGGTGATCCACCTTTCAATTTTGTCAATTAGATGATTAAACTATCAATTTTTTCCAATTGCAACAAATTGAGCATGCCACGTCAGAAATTGCTGACGTGGCTAATTGTGTGGGGGCCTTCATAAGCTGATGTGGCAAAAAAAAAATTTAATCATTAAATAAACAAATCTGATTAAATGTGGGACAAAATGGTCAAAACACAATTAACATTTCAAATTAAAATAAAAGAAACATTAAACTCAATATATCAGTACCCTTTCCATTTCAATCGATCGATCTCCACAAATTAAATATTTATGTTATTATTCATGCTATTTTGTACTTCGTATGATTGTATGTCACATTTTGTCCGATTGAATTTAAAATTTTGGGAATTAAGATATAAGTGTAACTTGCTTATTGCTAGATTCTAATAACAAAATCCTTTTGTCGTCTATTGAAAATAATAATTTGCGATTGACAAAATCGCGTCGTCTAATCTCTAAAGTATTAGTATCTTATATTTGTCTGCGGCTCATAAAGTTGGATCGTTAGAGTTCAACGATTCCCGTACCTTTTATTTGTTTGGACCTTGGCTCATTTAATTTTACTCAAATTTTATTTCTAATAACAAAAAAAGGGACAACATTTATCGATTACCTCAAAATAAATCACAAAATTTTCATTGTATATCCAAGAATTTTTAGTCCTAACGAACATTTTGCCAACTCTAATTGAAAATAGTATTATTTTTTTTATAAAAAAAAGAAAAGAAAGAGAAACTAGAAAAGAATAACAAATTCCTGGAGTTTATTTTATTTATTTATTAATTTTATATTTTGATAGCAGGTTTGAATGGTCTTTAAAACGTTATTGTTTTCTCTCGAGTCTATTCCTCTCTCATTTTGCGTCCATTTTCGTCTTTTTGTCCACCCGCCTTCAATACTACTACTACTAGTATCCTTCAAAGGACTCTGACGTCAGCATCGTCTTCCTCTTTACTTCCTCTCAACACTTGTATATACTACTAACACACTCCAATGCTTCTTACTCTCTGTTTCTCTCTCTCTCTAGAGATTTCCCCGACTACCGAAATTAGTCTCTAATAATTTTTTTTTTTCTTTCAGAATCATATGATATAATCGGTGCTGAAACAAGTAGCAAGTACAAATCATTTCAATCCTTTCATTTTCCGGTATTAATTGCCCTCTACTTTCAGTTAAAGCTCCTTAATCATGTCCTGTTCCGATCAATTTGTTATGCATTCTTTAAATTTTAAATTCTATTTCTCTGATTCCTAATTTTTTTTTTCTGCATGTTTTGAATTATCTTTAATGCTCTGTTTGGTTGGCGACAAAACTCAGAATACAATAAAGAAGTCATATTTTTTCATGTTTAGCGGTGATTTGTCGTTTAGTTTCTCAAATTGATTGAGATCAATCAAGCAAATGTGAGTTCTGTTATGGTAAGGTCCTCAAATGTGATGATCATCAATAAACATTTTCTGTATTCATATTTTTAATCAAACTTTTTTCCCCTGAGGAGATTAAACATATCAAGGTATCATTTTGTGAAATTTTATGACGTTCAATCGTAGTACCAGAAAATGAATGGATTGATATAGCATTCATTTTCTATTATTTTTTTATTTTTTATTTCATATGGCAAATTTTGTCTTGTAAGTTTTCAATGTAATCCATTGTCTTCGGTTGAAAATTGGTCTTGTGAGTGGTAAAACAAGGATAAAAGACTATCCCTTTTATTCTTGAAGCTTATGCCAAGTATCTAGCAGCAAAATATTACTATATTTTTTTGGGAAATATGACTAATTGTAGACTATATTGAAATTAATATAAGGTACAGTGTAACATTGGCTAATTTTTCACTTCGAAGGAAATATTTAAGTTTGGAGGTAATGTGAGGGTTAAGTTTGTGATTTATATCAAGTTTATCTAATCAAATGTATTTTCTGTTGCAGTAAAAAAAGAGAGGATAATGTTTATGTAGAAATATACTTTTAACTTTAACCTTGTAGAATCTCTACCTCAATGACCCAAAAAATGGAACTTCTTGAATTAATCTTTTGCCTTAGTTTGATCTCTCTCTCTCTCTCTCACACACACACATTCTGACCTGAAAAAGAAGTTTCTTTTCCTCACAAATGTTACCCTTTCTTATATGCAGAGTTATATATGCTTTCGCCTAGCACTATTACTCTGTCAAAGAATTACTGTTACTTTTTGTCAAAGAATTTTCAAGACTTCAAGATGGTTTCATGGTCATTGAGGGTTATGCTTTAACTCTGAACTCTTCTCAATACTCAGAAGCTACATGCTATGAAAAACACTAGTCGGAAGGGAAGTTGAAGTTTACAAGAACCATGAAACATATGGTAAGTCAATATTCTTTTGAATCTATGAGTTTAAACTTAAATAGGAGTAATCTGTAATGTCGGTTTTGACAGATGATATGCCACTTTATTATCAAAATCGTCGGCATGTCATCTCTATTTAATATATGTGGGTGCTTTTGGATCAAGTTCAATGGTCTACTTTTTTGTAGTGGTTGCAGTCTTTGTGTAGTCCCCTTAGCTTTTGTATACTCCCCGTTTGCGTCTTCCCCTTTTAAAGTCTTTTCTGATATAATTTTACTTATCAAAAGTAAATAATATAACAACATACATAATTGCTGGCTATCATGGTTTTGGTTTGTTTTTTAAATTGAAACTGCTTTCCTATTATAGGCTAACACTACAATAATGACATGGTTACTAGGAAATAGAGTTCATATGGAAGTTGTAATGAACTTCCAAAATTACAATTTTTTTGAACATGAATGGACATAGCATCTTTGGGATTTTGAGCTACTTCCAATTGTGGATCAGATTTAAGATTCTTAGATTTTGAGATTCTCCGACTTTATGAAGTAACATTTAGTTTTTAGGTGGTGTTTTTTTTTTTTGCACCAAATTTTTAGTTTATATTTGAGTTGAATGAGCCTCATAGAATTAGAACCATAACACTAACGCACTAGATTGACTAATATTTAATGGAGGTTTCATTGTGTCTCTTCTACATCAGGAAGGACGGATGACACAAATAGAAGGTGTAGACTCTGGGGGAAATCTATATCATAGAATGGATGACCAGCGAGATATGAAAGCAGCACATACTTTGTTAGAGCTGGCCAGTCTCTTCCAGCATTTTCTGGATGACCAGCGAGATATGGAAGCAGCACATACTTTGTTAGAGCTGGCCAATGTTTCCCAGCGTTTTTGCAAGAAGGAGTTGCCTTCATTAAGGAGGAACCATGATGTGGTTCAAATGCTGGATAACAGGCAACATGCTAATAGACTTGGGGGAGATCGCAGGATGGATTTAAACGGTGAAAGGTCACATTTCCCTTTATTGAAGGCCAACAATGAGGAAAGAAAGCAGAAGAAAAGGAAACCTGGGGATGGAGTCTCTTTTCCCCAAAATAAAAAACAGCGAAATAGGTACATCTGGGAGAAGAAGCAGGAGCAGAAGGATAATTCACATGGCATGTTTGGGAGTAGCTTATGCAGAAAATGTCAACAGCGCATTGAAGATTGTGGAAGTGATGATCGCTATAGACTCTGCAGGGGTTGTTTCGAAAGCAAGCCGGCAAAAAAGACTTTGAAAGCAAAATCTGACGTGACATACTTGGATGGACCCGAACAGTATTCATATGGTAGATCCCAAAAGTTGATTGATAGACCTACTACTATAAAGAAGAAACTTGGTGTACTAGAAGAAAAGGCAAGAATTGCGTCTTCAGTAGTTGGAAAAAATAATGATCTTAACCCTTCAGTGAAGGCTTCCACGGATGGTAAGATGGTCTATGCAAAAAAACCAAAAAAAAAGAAGCCTTTCTCATTTTCCATTATGCATCTTCTTAATGCTGTTCGCACTGCATTGATTACTCCGTCTACGGATGATTATGGAATTCCGTCTGGTGGGCATCTTGGAGAGTGCAATGGAAGACAAAATATTTTACCATCTCTTACTATTCATGAGATTGTGCACCATGTGAGACTGAAACCTGGAGATCCAAGAATTCTTGCAACCAAAGAGCCACTACAGGATTTAGTCCGAGGAGTTCTAAAGATTTTGTCATCTCGAACAGCACCTCTAGGAGTGAAGGGTTGGAAGGTGCTCACAGCATTTAAAAAAAATACAAAAACGTGGTCCTGGATTGGTCCAGTTCCATTTAATCTTTCACATGACGATCACATCAAGGAAGAGATCATGTCTCCTTAAACTTGGGATATTCCACACACAACTCTACTCAAGCTGATTGATTGCTTTGGAAACTGGCTAAAACAGGTGCAGAACACACTTAAACAAATCGGAAGTCTTCCTTCGCCACCCATATTGTTGATGAAAAAAAACGACATGGAGGAAAGATTTAGGAACCTGAAAACCACTATCAGCCGAAGCTGTGATGAAGTTAAGGCTTATTTCCGTAGAGAAGAAGCTCTGAGGTACTCAATTCCTGATAGGGCCTTCTCTTATACAGACGGAAGGAAATCTACACTTGCTCCTTTGACATCATATGAGCCATCAGCTAAAGCTCGAGATCATTTTATGCTGAAACGCAGGCGGCCACCTCATTTCACTGTTCTGAGTCTTGTGAAAGATGCATCTGCTAGATTACCGGCAAGTATTGGTACCAAAGCAGATATTTGTACTCTGGTAAGGGATTCACAGTTCATCATGGAGAATGTTTCTGACTTGCAAGTTAACCAAGTTGTAAGTAGAGCTCTAGACCGCTTGCACAATGAACGTGACCCCTGAATACGTCACGATAGAGATCTCCAACTATGGGTATACTTGCATGGAGAAAGAGAAGACGGCGAATTCGAGGATCATGGTCCCTGTCCTAGAAAGAATAGACAAGTAGAGGGAATGCAAAGAGAAGGCCAAGTGCATCAGGGACGTTGAAATTATGTTCAGAACGTACGCTCTTGTTTTTCTCATGCAGGTACTTAGTTGTTGAAAATGGGGGCCATTGTTTCTTTTGAATATATGCAACCATAGACTAATAAGTTTAAATTGCCTACCCAAACTATACTTTGGGAGAAAAGGCATTGTTAAGTTTAGCTGTTAAGTTAATAAAGATTATCTGCATTTGATGAAATCCAGTTTTATTATTGAGACTCCATGCTGTTATGTACGAGTTCATTTCTTGGTGACATATAATTACAATGTGTTCTCAAATTTACTATCATAAAAAAATTAGAATACATAAAAAAAAATGTTATTAATATTCGCAAATTTTGCAAGTGGGACTATATATTTTGTAGAACAGAGGGAGGGAGGGAGGGAGGGAGAGAGTATAATAAATTGAGTATGATTTAATCTGAAACAGGAGTCTAAAACTACTAAAAGAAAATAAATCTTCTGTTTAGTTCTGCAAAACTATATTAGTATTATTTTTGTTTCAGCTCTTTAAATGCCCAAGTTAATTCTCTAGATAGAGCTATCTGAAAGGATCAGAGAATTTCGTGTGATTGGTTGTACCACGAAGTAAAAATGCAAAAAACAATTAAAGAAAATAGATCCTGGCCTGGGTACAAGTACAATTGGATCGAGATCCAAAATTGTCTACCTGAACATAAAAGTCCAGTTATAGAGAAACCTGTGGGTATTTTTGGGGCTATAATCGTCTCATTGGCCCATTCTCAGCCCAATAGCAAAATTTAATTTAAAAAAATTTATTCCGCAGCCGGGATTTGAACCCGGATTCACTAATTTCCAATGAGAATTGCCAAAGTGCTACTGCGGACTTGTTTGAGATGTATTTCAACTAATTTATTTATAAAGAAATAAAGTGAGGGAATTTTATTTTATCATAAAAAATAATTGGTCCTGCTTTCTTCCGTATTGGAAAAGGAAAATACGTACTCATTAAAAAGCAAAATTAAATTATCCCTCCAACTTAGACTTGGAATCAACAATATTATTACTATTATATACTACTCCCTCCGTCTATAATTATCTGACGTTTTAGAGTTTTTTATTTGTCTTTAATTATTTGACGTTTGTTTAAATATAGGAGAATTAATTACAATTTTTCCAAAATTACTCCTCATTACTCTACCTATTTTTTGATACTTTAAATTCTTTCTCTCTCCTTATCCCAACAAAACTCTTCTTGAGTATTATAGACAATTGAGTACTATATTTAATATTTTTCAATCATTATCTTAATTCTTGTGTCCACCTCTAAAATGTCAAATAATTAGAGACGGAGGGAGTATTATATTTTTGGTCACCGACTTTCATTTCATAATTAGGAGATGTTGTTTCAAACCCCACAGTTTCCAATAGAACGACAATAACTGATGATACATTACATGGCAACCACAACAAGAAGTAGAAACTTTATAATCAGGATAAATCAACTTTTGGTACCAAGTCTTTTATTACCACGACTTATAATTTAGGTATCCAAGTGAAAAAAAGTTACTGTTGGTGATTGTCTTTCGAAAAATGTTACACTCCATTAAATATTAGGGACACGAGTTATAATTTGGTATCCGAAGTGAAAAAAGTTACAAACTGATGATTGTACTACAAAAATATTGTAATCTGGTGTTTGTACTTTTCAATTTTTAAATAATCGTTAAAATTGATCCAACGTGAGAGACAAACATATAGAGAGAGAATCGAAGTCGACGCAAAGAAGGTACTCGATGTTTTGTTCTATCTTTTCTTGCCTCCCACATTCGCACTATTGCTCCACAGTGGCACCGACTTTGGAACTCTGGTGTAATCCATTCATTTTTGTTGCATGAACTACAATCTTCTTCCCCGATTTCATTTACGATTCTACTTCAAGACTAGCTCTTCCTTTCAATTAAATACTGAAAACCCTTTAATAAATATATGGGAACCAGTAATCAATGGAGAATCGAGACAAGAAGAAGGACAGAAGAAGAGAACCCTAATTTTTAAACAGAATAAAGATGAAACCCTACTGTTTAACGGAGTGTAACATTTTTCGAGTACAATCATCAGTTTGTAATTTTTTTCACTTCGGGTACCAAATTATAAGTCGTGTCCCTAATATTTAACGGAGTGTAACATTTTTCGAGTACAATCACTAATTTATAATTTTTTTCACTTCGAGTACCAAATTATAAGTCGTGTCCCAGTACATGTACCAAAAGTTGATTTATCCTCTTTATAATCCAACAAGCTTCCTCCTCAATTCATCTGTGACTGAAAGCCAATACCATGAAATCATATCATTTCAGGACGCACGTGCTGCTTGAATGGATTGAAGGAAAGAAATAATTTTAAAGTATTTCAAATGTATGTTTGATTGTTATTGTTGGTGGGTAATGTCATATAATATAATGACAAAATTATTACATATATTCATTCTCCACATGGAATTAAAAAACAAAGAAACATTAAACTCAATATATCAGTACCCTTTCCATTTCAATCGATTGATCTCCACAAATTAAATATTTATGTTATTATTCAAGCTATTTTGTACTTCGTATGATTGTATGTCACATTTTGTCCGAATGAATTTACAATTTTGGGAATTAAGATATAGGTGTAACTTGCTAATTCCTCGAGCTAGATTCTAATAACAAAATTCTTTTGTCGTCTATTAAAAATAATAATTTGCGATTGACAAAATCGCGTCGTCTAATCTCTAAAGTATTCGTATCTTATATTTGTCTCTAAAATATTACAATATGTTCTCAAATTTACTATCATAAAAAAATTAGAATACATAAAAAAAATGTTATTAATATTCACAAATTTTGCAAGTGGGACTATATATTTTGTAGAACAGGGAGGGAGGGAGTATAATAAATTGAGTATGATTTAATCTGAAACAGGAGTCTAAAACTACTAAAAGAAAATAAATCTTCTGTTTAGTTCAGCAAAACTATATTATTATTTTTGTTTCAGCTCTTTAAATGCCCAAGTTAATTCTCTAGATAGAGCTATCTGAAAGGATCAGACAATTTCGTGTGATTGGTTGTACCTCGAAGTAAAAATGCAAAAAACAATTAAAGTAAATTACATATAATAGTACATTTTTAGAAATAATTACAAAAATCATACACCTATAAAATAATTACAAAAGTATTACATTTTTTTGTTTTTATTTTCAATCTTAATATAATTAAAAGTCCTTAAATTAAGGGATTAATATGTAATGGCTGACATGACAATATTAGTATAATTAGGATTACTTAATTTAGGGGATTAGTTTTGGTAGGTGTCATTTTCTCTCTCATCTCTTCTTATTCTGCCATTTTATTCTTTTCTATCATTTTCTCTCTCATCTCCTCCTACTTTCATTTTCTGTACGCCACTGCACTTCTATTCTTCCATTTTCATATTTAAAGACAAAAGCTGAAGAGTGAAGAGAGAAGATGAAGACGCCATTGAAGAGAGAAGATGAAGACGCCATTTTGCCATTTTCTTCTATTCTGCCAGTTTTTCTCCAAAAGATGAAGACGCCATTTTTGCCATTTTTGTATAAAAGATGAAGACGCCATTTCTGCCATTTTCTTCTATTCTGCCATTTTTTCTATCTCTTTCATTCTTCCAATTGTTCTTCATATTTCTTTGTACTCTGTTTTTGTAAGTACTTCTATTTTACCTCTTTCTCGAGCACTAATTTTTAAGGTTTTCTCTTTAATTTCATTCATTTGGGGTTTATGATCTTAATTTTATGCAAAATGTGAGTTTGATTATGAATTTATGATCACTTTTTTTGTTGATTGGTGTTGATTGGTGTTTACCTTAGTATAAAAGTTTGGTTACCTCAAGATAAAAAGTTTGGTAACCAAACTTTTATATTAAAAGAACAAATTTTTATATTAAGGTAACCAAACTTTTATATAAGGTAACTAAACTTTTATACCAAGGTAACCAATCCACCTCCACACCATCGCTTTTTTCATAGTAGATTTGGTAATCAAACCTTCACACTAAGGTAATTAAACCCTTCATACCAAGGTAACCTTGGTATAAAAGTTTAGTTACCTTAGTATAAAAGTTTTGGTTACCTTGGTATAAAAGTTTGGTTACCTTAATATAAAAGTTTGGTTACCTCAGTATAAAAGTTTGGTTACCTTGGTAATTACCTTGGTATAAAAGTTTGGTTACCTTAGTATAAAAGTTTGATTACCTTGTTATAAAAGTTTGGTTACCATGACATTACTAATGATCTTCTCCTCTGCAGTATCTTGAGAATTTCCTTTTACTACTGTAAAATGGTTGCTCCACCCATCACTGCCTCAGCCTCCACCTCCACCGCTCTGTAACCACCACTGAGCCACCACCGCCATCTCCGCCACCACCGCCACCGCCACCACCGCCATTGTTACCTCCTCCATAGCCATCACCACCTCTGAAGCCACCATTACCACCTCCTCCTCCAAGGCATCCACCTCCTCCAAAGCTTCCACCTCCTCTAAAATTGCCTCCGCCACCTCCTGCAAAGTACAAAATTTGTGCAGTCTTTCCTATGAAATTTGAATTTGAATATTTGAATTTGAATTTGTTTTTGTGGTTAGATCCCAGATATTTGAATTTGAATGATTAGTTATGGCAGATATTTCTCCTTAATTTTAGGTTTCCTTATTAATATGAATTGCGTTATTTTTGTAATTATGTTGTGCGTGTTTTATTTTTATAATTACTTTCTAATTGTTGTATATTAGTGTTAAGGACCCAAAATAGATCCTGGCCTGGGTACAAGTACAACTGGATCGAGATCCAAAATTGGCTACCTGAACATAAAAGTCCAGTTATAGAGAAACCTGTGGGTATTTTGGAACAATTACATATTCTAATACATTTTTAAAAATAATTACATCAATAGTGCACTCATATAATATTTATATAACTAATACACTTCCATATTTATTTACATATTCTAGTGTAATTAGGATTCCTTAATTTAGGGAATTATAATTCAATTAGAATTCCTTAATTTAGGCTCCTCGTCTATAACAACTGCAGTTATAGCTTCTTCTTCGGAATTGGTGATTTATTCAGAAGTTCAGCCATTATCCTATTGATTATCTACTGATGTGTCTTGCATAACACCAGATGTCAGATGCACCAATAAATTGAACCCTCCTAAATATGACGATGTAAAGGTTTTTGCCAATTTTTTTTATGGATGGAACAGTTTTCAACATTTTAGACTTGGAATAATTGAATAGGAAGGTAGGAAAACATGGGGTGCATGGGCCCGAACCCCTCTCTCTCTCTATATATATATAGAGAGAGAAAAGGGAATTCAACAGTAGTCGTAATGCAGTCCTTCTTAGCGATGATCTAATAAACCCGACGGATGGCTTCTATGGGATGGCAATCGCGATTCTCCCCCCCCCCCCCTCCCCCTCCCCTCCCCTCTCTCTCTCTCTCTATATATATATATATATATATATATATATATATATATATATATATATGAGTCAACCAATTGTATATCTTCAGTAGCTTCTCAAAATGAAGGGTTAAAATGGAGGTGGTATGAAGATTCAGGCGGTGGTGGCGGTGGATATGAATATTGGATGATGATAACCAAACCTTCATACCAAGGTAACCAAACTGTCATATCAAAGTAACTAATCAACCTCCACACTTTAAATTTTTTCTTAGTACAGTTGGTTACCAAACCTTCAGATCAAGGTAAGCAAACTTTCGTACCAAGGTAACAAAACCTTCATACCAAAGTAAATAATTCACATCCACACCTGCATTTTTTCATAGTGCAGTTGGTAGCCAAACCTTTAGACCAAGGTAACCAATTCAATTTTATTAAGTTACCAATTTCGTTTGAATGTGATGCAGTTGGTAACCAATCATTCATACAAAGGTAACCATTTTATTATTTATGAGTAACAAAATAGTTATAAATTTTTTTTTCAGAACATTAAAAGTTACATATATTTATTTTTAAACTTTTTGTAGGGCGAATCTTCTTCTTATTCTCATTGGCGTTTTGGACAACGGAGATTCGCGGCGGTGTAGCGGCGGTGTAGCGGTGGACTATTATTTCAAAGTGTATGTAAGGGAGATGAATATTTGAATTTGAATATTTAAATTTGAATTATAATTTTGAATTTGAATTTATTTTTGTTGTTAGATCCAAATATTTGAATTAGTAATTATGGTAGTTAGTTGTCCTTGATTTTAGGTTTCTTTATTAATGTGAATTGTACTATTTTTGTAATATGGGTACTAATTACACTCTTTTTATAATTATTTAGTTGATGCACTTTTCTTGTAATTACTTTCTATTTGTTGTATACTTATGTAAAGGACCCGAGTATTTTTGGGGATATAATCGTCTCATTGGCCCATTCTCAGCCCAATAACAAAATTTATTTTAAAAAAAAATTATTCCACAGCCGGGATTTGAACCCGGATTCACTAATTTCCAATGAGAATTGCCAAAGTGCTACTACGGACTTGTTTGAGATGTATTGCAACTATTTATTTTATAAAGAAATGAAGTGAGGGAATTTTATTTTATCATAAAAAATAATTGGTCCTGCTTTCTTCCCACTTCGTCTTCTTCATCTCCTTCTTCATAGACCTTCTTCTCCTTCATTTTCTTCTTCACAGATCTTCATCTCTTCTTCTTTTTTTTCTATCCTCTCTCCCATTTAATAATATTAAAATTATAGTACATGAGATTTTCGTTCCTTGATTAAGTCTTTTTGGATTGCCGGGAAAATTGCTGGATATAGTCCATCTGTTGGAGCAAAATCGGCTTCCTAGACTAAATATAGTCCAAGATTTTCGCAAATCCGGCCTGTTGGAGTTGCTCAAACAGATCTCTTGGCCTTCTATAAGACTACTGAGCAAACAGTTCGGGCTCGATTCGTACTCGACCCGAATTATAAATGATTCAAATAGTAAATTTTAAAATTCGATAAATTACTCGAACCTCTTCAATCGGATCATATTGGTTCAAAAAGTTCAAACTCTATTGAAAAGGTCTATCTCTATTCTCAAGCCCCGCTTAGACCTTTTCTCCGTTATGTCTGGACTACACATTAATGCTTCAAAAAGCTTGTGTTTTCTGTCCAAGGTCTCTAATAAAGACCAAACTGCAACAATCCTTTCTTGCTTGGGATTTCAGTTGGGCTCTTTTCCAGCAAAGTTTCTTTGTGTACCTCTCATCACTACTAAACTTAGCATTGCTCACTACCATCCACTGGAGGAAAAAATAAAAACAAGCTAAGACTAATTAGTTTTTGTCTTATGCTGGAATACTACAGCTGCTCAAGTCTGTTATATTTTCTATTCATTTGTTTATTTGTTATATTTGCTACCTGTTTCCTGTGTAATGCATACTCTTGAGACATTTAATCATCTCTTCTTTCAGTACCTATTTTCATTCCAGGTTCTTAGATTTTGTGGTTGGAGGGGACTTAGGGATATTTGTTTAGAGCTGAATGGTTGAATGGCTGAATCGGTCACCCATTTCGTACACATTAATGGTTGAATGGCTGAATCGGACACCCCCTTAACCGTAGCTTTAGGACTTAACTGGATTCCTTACTTCCTGCTCTGGCCGTATGGTTCATCACAATGTTGCACCTCGGATTTGGAAAGAACGCAATGCAAGGCTTCATGCTAATGGATATCTCCTTGCTAGGACTATTGTACATAATACCTTGTGGATCAGACAATTTCGTGTGATTGGTTGTACCACGAAGTAAAAATGCAAAAAACAATTAAAGAAAATAGATCCTGGCCTGGGTACAAGTACAATTGGATCGAGATCCAAAATTGGCTACCTGAACATAAAAGTCCAATTATAGAGAAACCTGTGGGTATTTTTGGGGCTATAATCGTCTCATTGGCCCATTCTCAGCCCAATAGCAAAATTTAATTAAAAAAAAAATTAGGGTCCTTTACATTAGTATACAACAAATAAAAAGTAATTACAAGAATAGTGCATCATTCAAATAATTATAATAATAGTGCAATAATGTATAATAATATCAATAGTAGTGCAATACACGTCATACTACCGAATCCAACTGAAATACAAACCCTTAATTCAAGGAGAAAACTACTCCACTTTGTACAGCAGTTACCAACCTTCCCAAACTTTCAAAAATCGAGACCAAAATATGAAGAATCCATAGAAGAACAGATAGAAAACTCCATAGTTCAGTAAAATTTGTAACAAAGGAGCAATCGAGAAGAAACGTAAGCGTTAATACAAGAGAAGCCAAATACGAAAGCACGAAGAAGCCAAAACAGAGCAGCCGAAAATTCACATGCACAAACCGAACAAAGGATTCTGAAACAATAGCAAAAAATTGATCCAGAAACTTCAAACTTGATCTGGAAATTAACCACAAAGGTAGGAAGCAATTAGTCTGTATGCAAAAACAGAGCATCCGAAAACCGACATGCACAAACCGAACAAAAGGATTCCGAAATAGTAGCAAAAAATTGATTCTGGAACTGCATACTGGATTTGGAGAGTGACTACAAAGGTACGAATCAATTAATTTGTATAATGAATTCTATTACTTTAACTTTGTATCCACCTAAGATTGTGAGATTTGTTACGTATTTTTTACAAATTTAAAGTTTGGGTACATTAATAAAAAGGTTTAGTTACCTTGATTTAGGTGTTCATTATTTAACATTTTACATTCACTACATCTCCATTTCTGATTTTTTTATAAACGAAATGAAAACAGTTTGTAGCAAAAGCAGTGATACTAATAACTTATAATTTGGTAACTTTATGATGTTGAGTTGGTTACCATTTATATAGAAATATTAACTTCAGTTCTGATACATTATTTGTAACATATACATCTTTTGGAATCATTAATATAACAGTTTGGCAACAATCATATAAAGACTTGGTTACCTTGGTTTAGTGCTCATTATTTAGTATTTCACCTTCATAACATCATTCTTTATGATTTAATCATAAAATAGTTTGGTAACATTAATATAAATGTTTGGTTACTTTGATTTAACTTTAATTATTTAGTATTCCAACTTCACGACAACATAATAAGTGATTTGTTTATAAATTGGATAAAAACAGCATATTACATAAACATGGATACTAGTTTCAAGCATTTTGCCATCAGATAATGTTGCTTTGTCACCAATTAAAGAATATTAATTATTTTAATAACCACAGTAGTATTTGTTGCACATTCATATTTTTGGCGATGTATAGAATAGTTTGGTTACCTTCATTTATTTATGCGTTCTTTTAATTTGAAAATGCAAACACCGCTACACTATTTATGGTTGTTTGTGATTTGTTTATAAACTGAATGAAAACATTTTGTAACAAAAGCGGTGATACTAATAACTTATGTGAGACCCCAAATTTTATCAATAAAGATTTAAATTTTGTCGAAATAATTTTTAATATTATGGTGTGAATTTGAGATAATATTATAGTTGTGGGTAGTATTTATAAATTTTGCAAAGTATGCAAGTGGTTATATTATATTCAATTGGTCTGGGAATATTCTTGGTTTAGCGAGGAATATTAGCATAAACTACTCAATCATTGGTGGACCCTATAATGTAATTATTTTCGGATTGAGAAAACGACAAAAATATTTTATTGAAATAACTACGGAAGTTCTACCGTTGATCTTCGTTGAACTACTCTCAGTAGTAAAAGACAAAGAATACGTGTGGTTGCATAAAGTAGCACACCAGTATTGATTATCGATGCTTATGTGAGAAGTCACCACCGATTCCATTCCATTATTACGATTAATAATATGAATTATTATAATGATAATGACGCTTTTGTTTTATTCAGATTATTAACGTAATAAAATGAAACATCTTTTATATAAAATGTAATACTTTATTAAAGTTATTCTATAAATAGAATATATTATATTTTATTATGCATAGTGTTGCATAGTGTTTTGCAGTAGTGTTTTTGCATAAGTGTTGCATAGTGTTTGCATAGTAAAATGTTTTTATATAAATAGAATATATGATATTTTATTTAAAAGATTTTTCTTTAAATATGGACCGTCGATTAAAAGTAAATCAATCTGACCGCTTCATGGATTAATTACTATGCATTTTATTTTCCTATAAATAAAGCTCATTCCTTCATTATTTTCTTACGAATTCAATTTGAAACTCTAGAGAGAGAAATTATAGAGAGAAGCTATAAAGAGAAAATCTATAGATAGAAAGAAGAAGAGTATTCGGTACTTAACTACTTTGATATCCAAAGGTCTTTTACTAGGTGAGGATATTATTTGTTGTACCTGTAAGGGTGTTATTCTTTCTTATTCATGAAGAGAACTTCATTATTCCATTCATTATTATTCTATTGGAATAACTCAGAAAAGTGGCATACCCTATACATAACCTCGTATACACGCAGATACTTTATACTTGGTGAAATCCTTATATTATTCCATTCTTATTTATTCTGTTGGAATAACTTTTGTATACGCTGGAATCCCTATACTTGGTGATCTTCTTCATTATTCATTGGAACATCCATGCATGTGTTTTACACCGGACTTTGGTTCCGCTTTTATTATTCATTGGACATCCATCGCATGTGTTTTTACACCGACACTGGTTCCGCCTTTTTATCATTCTCGTTGGAATATCTATATCATGTGTTTTACACCGATCCGGTTCCATCTTTATTATTCTGTTGGAACATCCTCAGCTTGTGAATTTCACCCGACCGGTTCCGTTATTATTATTCGTTGGAATAACTCCATACATCTAAATAATCGCATGCGTGGTGATTTCTTTTGTTATTCCATTCTTTATTATACCCAAATTGGTTAAAACTTTGACTTATATACTCCATGAAATTAGTAGAATATCCTTGATATTTGCGTTTCATCCAAAGATCTTTTCATGGAAATATTCTTCGATCATTCTTGAATTTTACTCTCTGCGAAACAAAGTCGTGTTGACAATTTGGACGTTAATAATTCATGGATTAAATAATTCTTGAACTTGTTTTATTGAATTACTATGTCATTGTCATCATCCTCATGTTATATTATGTTATCTTTGGCTTACGCGCATAGATGAACTTAGTATGATTATGACCAGGATCATTCGGTATAATCATAACTTGATATAAATGATGTGACTAAAGTCCTCGATGGGTCTGTAATGCAGTGATGGATAGTTTTTGGTATGATTATGACCAGGGGTGATTCGGTATAGTCATGACCATTGATAATTTGATGAAAATCCTTGACTGTGGTACAGGGATGATTAGATGTGGTGGTTTATTTATTAAGCTGAGTCTCAGCGATAAAAATTGATGAAAACCTTTTTAAAACCTAAAAGATAGTAGACTTTATTCTCTACTTGATTTTTTTAATGGATTGCATATTCACATTGCAGCTTAAACCGGTTGTTTATTGTATTTTATCGGTTTAACATCGTGTTGAAGGCTAATGATAATTTATTCGCATTATCTTAGTCATAATATTTCTTCTTGGGCTAGTTGAGCTCACCTTTTTCTTTCACTTTTTTTCTTGAAATGAGAACATAGCCGAGACGAGTCGGGAGCGGAGTAATGGTCCGAGGATAGCATTAGTAGTCCTCACTATTCTCGTGAAAAATAGTGTGATAATAGTTGTAATGAGGACTCCTTTTGAGTTTGTATAATATCTAGTAGATAATATTTGTATTCAAACTCACGCTTTATGTCGATTGCATACCGAAAGTTATATTAGTAAGTTGTATTTGAATTTATGTACCATGTAAGTGGCGACCCAAGATGGGTGACGTATACCTAATTTTGGGGGCGTCACAACTATAACTGTTTAATTGATTTTTAAATTAAATATAATCGAGAATTGTTGAATTGGTTTTTTTTAAATTACTATAACAATTTGTTAACCAATAAATACGGATTATTATCACTTCTGTATGGCTGTTTTGAAAACAACTGAACCATAAAAAACAAATGCATGATAGAAATTATAAACATTTTCATTATTTACTATTATGGCTCTTTGGTTACCAACAACAACTAAACTAATTACCTTTAAATGCAAATTTGGCAACCAATTGTTCCATAAAAATATATTTACAATATAAATTGTAAATATAAAAATAAATAAAAAAAAAAAAATAATGATAACCAACAAAAATATATATCATACATCTACTAGAAAAAATTAATACATCATTCAATCATCATAATATTTTACAAAATAATTCACAGTCAATAACCATAACAATTGGTATCAAAGTTCCAAAAAAAAATCAATGTGCATAACCAAACTAGTCTTCATTGACGAATCTGCCGGAGTTTTCTGAATCAGAATCATATCCACCTACTTGCTTGTTCCTCGCATGAATGAACAAGTTTACGCATAGTTTCTTGCTGTATTGAATGATTGGAAATGAAATTGGCATTTCAGAAATTATTTGGTGAAGAAAATATTCCGCAAAAGAAATAGTAAACATCCCACAATCACTGGAAAAAAAAATCAAGATATAAAACAAATCAAAACAAACATCATAATATATGGAATACTAAAAACAATATAAAAAAATATAAACTTACCTGTCAACTTGTTCGGGTAAACCCTCAGCAAATTCAAGTTCAATTAGGTCATGTTATTCTTTGTTGCGATATGGTTCACTATTGAAATCAATATCAGTCCTATACTTCCAAAAACCGCACATAGACAATATTATGGGTAGAATGAAAATATATGGCTCACACACATCCATAATATTTGTTCGCATGATATTCCTGTTCGGTTGTAGAGAATTGTAAACTACTAAAACTCTACGAAGCACATCAAATACCAGCAAAAACCAATGACCAGGACTTGCCATGTGAACAGGAAACATGACATAGTCAACATCAACCCACGGTGTGTTTACATCCATAAAAAAACCATGAATATACTCTGCAACATCACCATTTCCCAACAAAACATTCTTGTCAGAATTCTTCTGACTATATTCCCCAAATAAAGTTGTCAACTTCATATGGAACCAACAATCTGTTGTAGTTACCCTTATTTGAATATTATTTGAGTGCCTAGCCAACTTACGAAGGTAATACAAACAGATGTTGATATGCTGAACCAAAAAATAAAATCAAAAAAAAAAATCAGAGTTAAACAAATAAAAGAAGAAAAATATTACTTTAAATAAAAGTATCCAGAACATACACAATTGGTAACCAGAGTAATAAAATAAGGTAACCAAAACTAACAAACATAATTTCGAAGAACAGACAAACTCACATCATCATCAAGCCACTGACCCGGGGTCTTCAACTTGTAAAACCACATTTTTGACGATATTGGCACAGACCCAAATCTCAAAGCAGGCTCGATTTTGTCATGGTTTCCCGCAAATTTTTCAATCTTTCAAAACAATAACATATTGATAAGACAAAAAAAATGATTTTATTTACTAGCAAAAAATAAATTATAAAAATCTTAAACTCCAACAAACATACCTTTTTCAGTTATTTAATCCAATTTTAAACCAATCGATCAAATACGACATCTTCAAATTTCAAGGCATACCCATACAGACATTTGGAAATGCAGACATTCCTTTCGTAATGGTCTTTCATCAACAACATAAGAGGATGAATCAATTTGAACCGAACTTCGACGATAAGGACTCTTCAAAACAAAGACTTTTCACCGACTTACGAGCAGCCCTACCAAATGGTTTAGATGCAAATTTCTCAACTTCAACACAATAGAGTAAATCCTGTGTCGTTAATACAATCTCATCAAGTAGCGACCTGTTTGATTCTTCAATTTTACTCCCTTTTAATGATTTTTAATCAATGACACAAGAAACAAGTACAATAACAAGTTAAAAATCCAAACATATTAATAGTAACATAAACACTATGACAAGGTAACTAACATAGAATGTACATGTAACTAATTCTGAAAAAAAACAAACCTCAATGGGGGTAAAAATAATAATTTCTTTTCCACTAGACTTACTTAGAATATCAAAACTTGGCATGTCAATGTTCTTTTCAGTCTGTACAGCAGAAAGCACATCTAATTGATCAATATAACACGTAAAAATAACATAAAATAAACAAAAAAAATGCCTAACATTTTCATTCTCCGCATCAATTTGAACACCTTTAGGGGTAAAAACAACAATCTCTTTCCCATAAGAAATTGAATTGCCAATCTTGTTATCAATCTGTAAACAAAATAAAAATTAAAATAAGCATTGACTTAAAAAACATGAAACACAAATAAAAATACTACATATATGTAAACCTTTGTATCGTCTTCTTCAACTTGAATCCCACCAACCCCGCCAACATCGGCATCAACACTTTCATGAAACTGTTTTGCATTACCGATACCTTCGACTACAACATCATCCACAACATTCATAACATCATCAACTACAACGTTAACATTGCCATCATCGACATTCTCTTCCAACTCAACATCCTCATCATCATCATCATCATCATCATCATCATCATCATTTTCATTTCCCCGTTTGAAAGAACTAGACTGTCCATATAACTGCTTTCTCAACAACTTCTTTATGTCCCTACAAATCTTAATATGAAACAGTTGCAATTGATCTTTCAATTCAACACCCAGATTTTCAATTTCTTTCTTCACCTCCATCACCTTCCCTTCCAATGGTTTCACCTGCATCAATAATTTTTAACATCGAAAGAAAACCGATGTCTTTATTCTTCCGGATGTTTCAACTTTAAAATCGCAATTTTAGGACCGCTATTACTTCCACTGAAAAAATGAAATCCACTTAAATCCAACCTAACCTTCTCGTCCTCCGTAGGAATGATATTTTGAATAAGCAAATGAAACATATTAAAATCAACAAAAACATAATGTCAGAAACATTGAACATAAAACATAACCAAGACATTAAACATAAAAAAAATCAGTTGTTTAATGCAGTAAACAATAACATATGTAAAGGTAACCAAACATAATATAAATAGTAACCAACATACCTGACCAGATCCAAAAACCAAATCATTCAACTTCTCATTCTTAGGAGCCTTTCCTAACTCTCTCCATCTAAATAATCTGAATTCTGAAACTTGGTCATCAATACAAAAGCCCCTAACTTTCAGTGTAGGAATTGTTTCAAACAAAAAAACTTGAAACACATAAGGTAATCCACTGAGCTTATAAGATTTACAATAACTTTCCTGTAAAATCAGATATCACCCCACCATGCTTATCCTTCTTTACATGTCCCTTAACAGCAAGGGATAGTGAATTCTTTGTCTGTTCAAAAGCAATTTTCCCCACGGATAACTTTCAATATCCCCACAAGACAAAAAGTTAAACAAAGCTTCATCAATATAATTGTCAGAAACAGTAGCTAATATGAAATTAAATACCAAAAAAATGATGGACATCTTAACTGTCTCATCATCATCATCAAATACAGCATTCTTATATACCCTCCCGATATTAGAACGGGTTACGACCTCATTACCAAAAAATTTCTCCACCAACATATTTTCAATCCCCTTAAAACTATCAATGTCTTCATCTCCTTGCCAATTCAAATCGGAAATTAAACAAAATTCTGGCATTCCAAACCTTACCCTTCTCTCACCAAATAGAAACCACATCTCCCCATTATCCATTTGATAAATTTTCCTAACCAAAGCATGGTGGATTACACGGAAAACATCGTTGGTACCACAATCTAAAAAATTTACCAAAACAAGACAACTTAAACTTATTCAACTGTACTTTAGACAATTTATTCTTAATAACAGTTGGCACTTCAAGATCACACCAATAAATGATTTTTGCTGTAAAGTTATTATCCAAACATACTATCGTTATATATCAAACTAATATCAACAAGTAACCAAAACCCAAACTAATAATACTAATAATACATCAACTCGGAATCAACATAAAAGTTTTACCACATACAGTATAAACATTCATCATTCACCAACTCTAGTGTAATAAAATACTTTTTAATAACTATATAATCATCGGTTTCCAAAATAACAAACTAAGTAGCCAAAACTCACTCAAGAAGTTACCAACACAACATAATCAACCTCTATCTTCGACAAAAATGTAACATATTGAATAAAAACTGTTATATACTAGTATCTGACACTTCAATCGGAATGAAAACAGTCATTTTACAACTACAATTTGAACAGTAATGACTCTACTCAGAAAACAAAATAAACATCACCATAAACCAAAACATCACCATAAACAAAAACAAAAATAAGTAACCAATAACAACTAAAAATTCCATATTTTAAAAGAAATTAAAAATAAGAAACCTTCAAATATTTTTGAAGGGGAACATACTCCAACTCTAATGTAATAAAATACATTTTAACAACTATATATCGAGTCAGTTTCCAAACATAAACATGTTGGTAACCAAAACTCAATCAGAAAGTTACCAATGCAAAAAAATCAACCTGTATAATGACATTAAGAATATACTAGTAACTGAAACTCCAATCGGAATTAAAACAATAATTTTATCAACAACTTGTACATTAACGACACTACTAATAAACAAAATTAAACAACACCATACACCAAATCAACATACACAGAAACAAAAACACAACTAAAAAGTCTGTATTCTTAAAAAAAAAAAAAAATAACAAACCTTCAAATTTTTTTGCCGGGGAACTATTTTCTGGTTATGAGCCACAACTTCAACTTCTTTCTCAACTTTTTTTAGAGAACCTTCAAAATCAGAATCAATATATACCAATGCTTTAGCCTTCTTATCCATATGTCTCCCCAATTTCTTATCTTGAACATCTGATTTCACCATTAAGTTCTTCCCCTGTTTTGAAGACTTTAACATACTATCCTTCGCCTTTACATATTTCTTCAAATCCTTCACATAATAATCATCTGTAACTCGTTTCCTCTTCCTATCACTATTCTTATCCCTCATTCCCTCAATACTCTTCCTCGTAGACACCATCACGAACAAAACAAGAAGAAATCAAAAAATTTAGTACCGATAAATGAGAACAAACCTAACACCTTACGAACAATCACGAACAGATGCCGAATACGAAAACGACGAACTAAAAAGCAAACGCCGACGACAAATATCAACCAGAAAGAACAATCGACTCAACTCAGAGAAGAAAATAGGGTTGCTTAGACAGTTCCCAAAACGAAGAATAAGGGTTTCTCAAAGAAAAGAGATGACAAAAGTATAAAGAATGAGGGTTTCTAAAAAAAAAAAAGACGGCAAAAGTATAAAGACCAAATTTAAATTGAAACACGATCCCATAAAAAACGCAAAAAAAGCGTGAACAGTTTATTTTTAAAAAAAAAACTGATTTGCCATGTCATCATCACATCACAAAATTAACGGAAACATAAATATGTACTAATAATGAAAATAAAATTTTAAAAGCATTAGTTGTGTAAATAATTTATGAATGCACTTTTGTTGTAATTATTTTTTAGAATGTACTATAAAATGTAATTATTCCAAAAATTTATTCCGCAGCCGGGATTTGAATCCGGATTCACTAATTTCCAATGAGAATTGCCAAAGTGCTACTGCGGACTTGTTTGAGATGTATTGCAACTATTTTATTTATAAAGAAATGAAGTGAGGGA
This sequence comes from Panax quinquefolius, assembly GCA_020205615.1. Classification (NCBI taxonomy): domain Eukaryota; kingdom Viridiplantae; phylum Streptophyta; class Magnoliopsida; order Apiales; family Araliaceae; genus Panax; species Panax quinquefolius. The sequence continues at coordinate 115,461,305 of CM035170.1, forward strand.
ATTTTATTTTATCATAAAAAATAATTGGTCCTGCTTTCTTCCGTATCGTTAAAGGAAAATACGTACTCATTAAAAAGCACAATTAAATTATCCCTCCAACTTAGACTTGGAATCAACAATATTATTACTTATATATATTTTTGGTCACCGACTTTCATCTCATAATTAGGAGATGCTGTTTCAAACCAAACCCCACAGTTTCCAATAGAACGACAATAACGGATGATGCATACATTACATGGCAACCACAACAAGAAGTAGAAACTTTATAATCCAACAAGCTTCCTCCTCAATTCATCTGTGACTGAAAGCCAATACCATGAAATCATATCATTTCAGGACGCACGTGTTGCTTGATTGGATCCAAGGAATGAAATAATTTTAAAGTATTTCAAATGTATGTTTGGTTGTTATTGTTGGTGGGTATTATCATATACTCCCTCCGTTTTTAAAAGATTGTCGTTTTAGAAAAAAAAAATTATTTCAAAAAGTTTGTCATTTACAACTTTCAAAGAGAATAAATTATTTAATTTTCTATATTATCCCTACCTTCTCTCATTGTCCCAAGAAATTCTATCCCTTGTATTATTAATTTTTAACTTCTCATAAAGGGGTAGTGATTAAATTTCAAACAAATTTTACTTGATAAATGATACTTTCTTAATCAATGTGCCAAAACCTTAAACGACAATCTTTTAAGAACGTAGGGAATAATATAATTGTTATATAATATAAATATATAATGACAAAATTCTTACATATATCCATTCTCCACATGAAATTAAAAAATCTTCATTATATTGAAATGATTTATCCTCCAAATACACTACTTTTATTTTACTCATTCTTCTATTCCATTCCGTCAATCTAAACGCAGCATTGGGGATTGCTTTTTAAAGTCGTTGCAAGAAAGTTGGTATGGTCAATCTAATTTAGTGCACAGATGCCTGAACAAGTAAAATGAACACAAACATTTAAATGCTTTTTGCCAAATAGAAAAATTCAACACATGCTATGTTGAGGTACATAAGCAGGGGAATTAGAATAGTGATTATACATATCTAAACCCCACTTTATATTTCAGATTGTCCCAGACAAGACATCAACTTACTTAGTCCAAAAGGGAACGAAATTCAGTGAAAAAGTTAGTGGAGAACTCGCACCAAAACTTGATTATTGAGACAAAATCCCCTGTTCTTGGTAAGACATGCATTCATCGCCAGGCCTGAGGAGGGGAAGTGTACAAGAGCCATTCTAGTGGGATGTGGTCTATTCGGCATTGACCTGGTAAAAATCTGGATGGAGCCTGCATCATACTGGCTACCTGAGAGGAAGCGCTCTACGTCATCTGGAAGTGCATTGCGAGGGATTCCTTGCAGTAAAACCTGAAAAAGGAAGCAGGCATTAATTAGTCTCTATTTAAACTTTAAACATTCAAGCAACAAAGAATACAGTGGGTTTTCTTTCTTTTGATAAGTCATAAAGTATACTGGTTTTTACAATGCAAAAAGTTTCACCAGTTTTTTTTTTAAAAATTCTATAAATTTTTTCTCATGCAGAAGTCCTCCATAAACAGCGCATACAAAGGATGTTATAAGCCAGAAACAATATTATCCATATAAATATCTTATAAATCTGGATAATAAAATGTCATCTTTTCATATACAAATGCTCAAGGTTACGTGTACGAGTGTTACTTATCATTTATCAACACGTAAAAGAAAGGTTAAGTGTGCATAATTCACGAAACATCTTATCTTGCGGATTGGTCTTGATTACCATGGAGTAAATTGTAATGTCTACTGCAAGTTACCACCTCCTATGCAAAGATAGGCACCTTGTTTTGGGTTTACATTACACCTATTCTTTTTTACTTGTATTATAATTTTAATATAATTAAAATTATGATATACAAACGTATAAAGAAAACAACTTTTTACTGAATAATGTGTATATATGCAGTCAATACATATTAAAACCATGGCCGAAAACCCATAAAACAGAGGAGCCTGTCTTTGTAGGATGGAGGGAGTATTTGTTTGTTTGAGCAATTCAAGATGATAATCAGCAACGCCAAAAATGATGAAGTCTCAATTCCAAGGACACTCGAGCAAAAGAGAACATGTAAAAGAACCAAAACTTCTACTTACAGCCTTTCCATCAAATGGTGGAATAGGATCCCACTGAGCGCGATTAATCTGGCAATAATAAAAAGACTCATGAAACAATCTGGCAATAATAAAAAGACTACAGGAATACTAGATTATTAGCCATAATTTTGGACTTGTGTTTATAATAGCTTACTCTGTCCATTCTGTATAGGCGACCCTTCCTATTAATTGTCCTTAAAGCAGCATCAAAAGCATTCCTAGAAGGAAACTGAACCATCCTGCTCAAATCACCGGATGAAAATGTTAGGATATCAGTTTAAGTATTCATGCTTCATATCAGCCAAAAAAAAGTTCTGTAAAGCATAAAAGTAAATTACTCGTTCCAAGTTCTTTATTCACCTCCAAAAAAACAGAACAAGAAAGAATTCACTAAAAAATTAATAGAGAAGTAGATACTAAGAATTAAAACAATGAAGATTACTCATTTCGTACCATACACAGCACAATGCACATGGGAAGAGGGGATAAAAAGTGTAACATAAGGAGAAAATTACATTCCCATTGGTGAATAATTGCGACTGTAGTCGACTTTGAGATCATCAAGAGTTAAGTTACTTCCTTCTAGTAAATTGAGAACATCCCTCCTTGTTGTATACTTTGTAATGCCATTCAGTCTACCATAAACCACATCTGGAAAAATAAATAGAAAGAGGTTTTTACTTATTAAGAAGATAAAGCGATAGAGAGATAGAGGTTGTACAAACTCTGTATTAGAAACTACAAGTCAACCATCTTTAGGTTTTTGCAAGGAATATATGATATAGGCAGTGGCAAAGCCATAAACTTTTGGTAGTAGGTTCGAAATTATTACTAAATTACAAATAATTTGCCGGGGGTTCGGGGGCAAGGGCCCCGAGCCATTTTTTTTTAATACTTTATACTTTCGGGTTTATATATATAGTGCTATTTAAGGAGAATGCTCTTGATCCTGACCATATATATATACTATATTACAATGAAAATATAATGAGTAATAATATATGGTATATATACACTATATTGACTCATAATAGACTTTTTTTAATCACAATTGTTCACAAGTAAGTAATTCATTATTTATTTTTAAAAATAATATAAATTAGATTATTATTTAGTTTAAAATAGTATAGAGATAGATACATATATTGAGAGTATATGACTCATATGTGGTTAAAATTTGATTGATAAAGTTATAAATTTTCAATTTGACCCCTTATAATAGAAAATTTATAAAATTTTAGTGGGGTCAATTTATATATAATACTTAAAATTTTTAAAATTTATTTTACATTATAAAGCAAAAAAAAAAATTCAGTGGGGTCGATTGACCCCACAAAGTTGTATGTGGCTTCGCCATTGGATACAGGGGAAAGATCTTTTTCTTATCTTACCTGTCACTCGTCAAGGTTTATCATTACAAAAGTTCCAAGTAAAAAACTTAAATTTAAATGTAAATCCTTAGAAACTGAAATGCTAATCGAGTCAAATTAATTGACAAACTCTCTCCGATAAATAGTAAAATAAAATTGATTCACTCTTGAACAGGTAACTAAATAACACCCAGAAAAAGAATATAAGATCAAGATTGATTTTCAAGTTGATTCAAGTTCAAAATTGATGCAATTCATACTAAATTTGATAGCAATAAATCTTGTAACTAATAGTTCTTCACTTCATTGTATAGTTTATGGTTTTAATAATTGTATTGTCAAAAAGTAAAAGAATTCACATCAATTTTGGATTTAAAATTATGTAAAATTGACTTCAAAAAAGTTAGTCTTGATCCTATATTTTCGAACTGAAGGAGTACTTTGAAAGTTTATCACAAACTAAACTAAATTGGAATTGAGATAATTTAATTTGGTAGAGGAATAAATTAGATACCCATGTTTTCAATTCTCTCGGGAAAAAACCTCTGGTAATTATAAGCCAAATAATTGTAGATATAGTGAGTCAAATCAAGTTAGTTTGGTTGTACGGGCTCACATTTAATTGGCCCATTTTCTCAGCAACCAAACAGTAGCTAATTCAAAACCTTAACTCATAAACCCAGTTTTATTTTTCACAATGTGTACAGTACATTTATAAGATTTACACAAGCGAACAATATAAACCTAAAACCCTAGCTCCCAACTAGCAAAGTAGTATTTCAAATTAAAACGAAATCTCATCTTCTAACCCTAGTCTAGCAAATGATTTTTTTTTATATAAAAAAAAAGACCAAATCATTCTCGTCTCACATGGATTTTTTTTTATAAATTTAAATCAAACATAACATAGGCAAATGAAACAAAAGCAATCTAAATAATGGTCGGAGGTAGATTATCATGCTTGGTGCGAACCTGTGGTTGGATTTTGAAGGAATGGATATAGAGGCGTAGAGTCCTGACTCGGTTTTTCAGCATCGGTGGAGAAAGGTCTCGGCGAGTTGCGAAGAAAGGAGCTGATTCCTTGATTTTGATGGCCGGCTCGAATCAAGCTGCTCGATTTGATTGCATTTCGTAGTAGACTCATCTTCTGCAGCATTTGGAATGTGTGTGTGTGTGCGCGCGCGCGTGTGAGAGAGAGAGAGAGAGAGAGAGAGGTTTTTGCGAAGTTTAGGCTACGGGGATTATTGGAGTAATACTTTGTACTGTGTAGGACTCTAGCTATAGCCCATATATAATTGAGCCCAACCAAAATGAACTTTGCCCTAAAATAAGCCTAAATATGGGTTCTCGTTCTCGCCTTCTGTTAGGTCCTCCCCAAATAGGAATAGAAAAACAAGAAATCGGGCCCTTAACCATAACTTGTGATAAGTAGATACGGGCCTTTCAAACCAAATTATCTATCAAAATCGGCAAAACTAAAGATTTAGCAATCAAAATTGGCACGTTTTATTGAATACGTGATTAAATTTTTAATTTTTTAAATTAACTCACAGAACTAATTTTTATTTTTAAATTGGGTCGTTCTGTTAAAAAAAATTGACAGATGTTAATTTTTTATTTACGTGGCGCTGACATGGACGTAAAAAAAAAAGAAAATGACATAGAAAATAAAAACAAAAAAATCAAAACAACTTTTTGCAAAACAAATCTAACCATATTCATCAAGACAGATCTTCATCAAAACAAAAGGAAAATTTTATGGTTTTCTTCATTTTATTCATCTTTTCCAAATTTTAGGATTTTCTTCATCTTCCCCAAATTTTACCTTAAAATGCAAATCGGAGGGAGTAGTTAATAGCTCAACTTACATAACGGACACTGTAACTCACGTAATGGAATTCTTTTCTAGCTCTCGTAGGAGCCGGAAACCCCAAAATAAATCAGCTGACATCTGCTCTACATTCGTCGTTCATAGCGACGACGAAAACCAAAACGATGAACTGATGGTAAACCTTAACGACCAACCAAACATCTTCGCAACTATGCTCCATCAAGACGACCCGGCAGACGACGATGATGAATCTCTCCCTCCTCTCCTCAAACGCATCCCGAAGGACTTCGATGATGCCGCTATAGGTTTCGATAACGATTACGATGACGACAATGTATGTGAAACCATAAACCCTAAACCATCTAAGGCACTATGATCGTCAAGCCCGATCGCAATCCTTCTCTGTCCTCGTCGTATCGGAAAAAGCCAACGGTGTTCTCCAATCAGGATGATGATAGTAGTTTTTCTACATTTGTGGTGAGATCTACGGTGAAGAATGAGAGAGAAAGAGAGTTATCGGTCTTGGGGACAGTTAGTGGAACGATGGTGCGGCGGACTAGTAGTAGCGGAGGTGGGTATACACGTGTCTAATTTACAGGAAGAGTAAAGGAAATTGCGAAAACAGACTAGTAAATTGTCTTCGAGCTCGATTCCAGATAGTATTACGAGGGAAGATCCTTCTACTAAGTACGAATTGCTCCACGAACTCGGTAATATTGGACTACATTTTCCATGTCATTTTCTTTTTTTTCCTTTTTTTTACGTCCACGTCAGCTATAAGACTCTGAATTTAATGAAATAGAAGTATTCAATTTTCTTATAATTATTATTCAATAAATGGTTAAATTGATAACAAGTTTAAAGTTAAGGGTGATATATGTAAAAATTTCAAAATAAGCAAGTTGTTATAAAATATTCATTGTTGTTGGGGAATATTCGTTTGGTCGTGGAATATTCTTATTGTCGAGGAATATTCGTACGACGGCGCAACCACTTGTGGGCCCCATAACGGAATGAATGTCGGATATAGAAAGCGATATAAATAACCTTTTTATAAAAATAACAAATAGTAGTTATTACCGATTAATCTTTTTGGAATAATTCATTAGTTAAAATATAGTAATATGCGTGGTTGCACAAGATGCACACATGATCGCATGATATTTTTGGATTATTGATTCTTATGTAAGAAGGCCTTTACTCAATAATTGTTACAATAATTATCGCTTCAATATTTTACTTTATTGATTCAATAATTGCCACTGCACAGTATTTCTCATTATCAAATCAATAATTTATATTATTTGAATAATATTATTAGATAGCATTATTGGTAATGTTTAAGGCAGTTTTGTCTAGAAAAGAGATTTTGTCATCTAATTGCGCGCCAGTAAGGAGAAATTCTTATCGAAAAACTCCATCTTTCTTGGGAACGACCTCGTTGTCATAATTGTGATTCTGTAATATTATTTGTGAATAATTAATTATTAATTTACATGATAAGAAAATATTTATTTTATGTGGATATAAATGAAGGAATTAATGTTGAAATGTTTTATCAGTATTTTGTCATAATGAAGGTATTAAAAATCATCCGTATGTGGATTTCGGTCATTTTCTGTTTGGAATTTTGAAAAACTTTCTTCTACAAAGTTGTAGAGAATTAAATTTCCTATGAAATAAACATAAAATTCGTATTTTTCTGATAAAAGGGTTATTTATTATGAATTATTGAAGTTTCGAAAATAAATATTTTTATTAAAAAACACGGTGAGCCCCACTTTTGGTTGGTGTGGAAAATACTGAATTTTGGTGGGCCCCACTAGTGGTGGCTGATAATTTGGTCAAGAAGGTGTGCGTAGGAAAATTTGAAAGAATATTAATATTTTATTAATTTAGTCTGCTTTGGTATTCTGACATTTTCATATAAATATGGTACTTAGTTAGAATTGAAAATTACACCAGAATCATAAGTTTTCTCTCTCTATATTATCGAGCGTATTTTTATGAGTATTTAGATACTTTGAGAGTTGCTATTCAGTGCAAATTTCTTTCGACATTATATCTAATATTCCAGTCAGAAGTATTATTTTTTTCATGTAAGGGATGTTATTTTCTTTGTAAACGACGTTTTTCTTTAAATATCATTATACCGAAATATTTGTATGAATTTTATTATGAAATTTTCACTTTTTTATGTTGAGTTTCTTATTCATGATCTGACACTATTCACTTAATAATCTGAATATTCATTAAAAGACTTATTTATAAATACTGATCTTCATTAAAAGATTATTCACAAAACTTATATTATATTATAATCAGAATGCGTTTATGTGATTGAGAAATATCATAACCTTGAATTTCTCTAAAGTGTTACTCCTCCCTCTTACATAATGAAATGGGCTTTCACTTAATACAAGATTTGGTGTTAATAATAAGTCACTTGTAAAAAGAAAAATATAAACTAATAAAGCTTAGCATTTTTTTGATAATATTTTTTTTTAAATATTTCATGTCTCAGAGATACATATTTATAGTTTAAAAAAGAAAAAGAAAGAGAGACACTATACTTATTTTCTACAAATGATCAGTTGGTTTTTATCATCAAGGCTAGAAAATAACGTGGAGCGCCTCCAAAATTCCAAAAGTGGGACCTCTTCGCATGTGGCCGTGGTCCGTACATTCGAAAAGCATTTTTTTTCTTGTCCCGAATCATTATATAATAATCATTATAAAAATAAAAAAAAAAGTCAGACAAATCATTCTCCTCCCTCTAATCATCTTCTAAGTACAAACTCCACCTGTATCTCTCATCCTTCATTCCCCTCAGGGGAAGGTCGTTTCTATACTAGTAATTACTAATCATTAAAGGAAAATAATACATCACTTAATTGTGTTATCTTTTGTGTGTGTATATATAGATATAGATTGTCATAATTGGGAAAAGTTGTTGAATTGAATTGGGTTGAGGTTAAATTCTAATAGGAAAAAGAATGGATTGGGAATGGGTGGTGGAGTACTTGAAGGGAATGGTGAAGCCGGTGGCGGCCACTGTTGTGGTGCTTTTGGCAGTGTTATTGTCATATTTGCAGAAGCTGGGCTTGGAGGCTGAAATGGTCTACTCCATTCTCAGGGCTTTTCTTCAGCTTTCTGTTATTGGGTTTGTTCTTCAGTTCATTTTCACTCGGGGTAACAGTGCTTGGATAATCCTTGCTTATCTTTTCATGGTATGAATCTCCCCCATGGCCCTACCTATATATATATATATATATATATATATATATATATATATATATATATTCTCTCCGCTTTTGTTTAATTGGTTTCTAGTAGAATTAGGACGGAAAAATCTTAAACTTTGTGGTGTTAATTTGTAGAAAATTAAGTTTTTTTGTTCTTTAGTGGGAATGATGAATTTGGATTTCTGCAAGTATAATTGATTAGTACATCATATTTTGCTGGTTGGAATCCGGAAAGAAAAGGGGTATTTTTGTTTAGATTAAATTATTGCATGATCTGCTAATCTACTGTTGCTGTTTATTTTTATTGAAGTTTCTTCACTGGCTTGATTTTTATCCAATTGTATTGATTTGTTTTTATTGAAGGACAAGTAATTTTCGCTACTACTTTGAATGGGCAAATTATTGATATTTTTCACTCACTATGATTTTCCTGAGATTTATGGCTAAACTATTCTGTGAAAAACCTCTGTTAAGTTCTTTTTGAGTTTTCAGGCTCCTATCTTGTGCCAAATCTTATTCCCAATCCCGCTGCCTGTTGCAGCAAAATTTAGACTATCTTATGCAACTAGTAACCCAACTGTTTTTAGGACCCTTTTCTTATTAAGTTAATATAGGCATTGTGCGTCACTGTGATGCATTTATTATCAGGTGAGGCCTTTGATAGTTTGATTTGTCATAAAGAGGGAAATGTTAGAATTTCATATTGGGGGTTGCTACAAGTCAAGAAATATGCATCATTTTGTTGTCCAGGTCATAATGTATCACAACTACATGAAATGCTTCAACAGCAATGAAACTTCTCTTTTTCTGATGATCAATTTCTTCCATGTATTGGCAGGTGTCTGTTGCTGGTTATACAGCTGGTCAACGCGCCAAACATGTCCCTCGTGGGAAGTATGTTTCAGGAGCCTCCATTCTTGCTGGAACTGCAGTGACTATGTTCTTGCTAGTTCTGCTCAAGGTTTTCCCTTTCACTCCAAGATATATCATTCCCGTTGCAGGGATGATGGTTGGTAATGCAATGACCGTCACTGGTGTCACAATGAAGACTCCGAGATGATATTAGGACACAAATGAGCCTGGTACCTCCTAATATACTAAAACTCTTTGAGAAATCTTAAAATCAATGTGATTGTTTCATTTCCATTACATACTGACCCTTTATTTTCCTTAGCCTGACAATCTCTATGAAATCATTGATCTGTGCACGAGTTTCTGGATTGAGGGTTTGGCCTAATTTTTGAAACTATTTATTAGGTGGAGACAGCATTGGCACTCGGGGCAACTCCTCGCCAAGCAACACTTCAGCAGGTGAAAAGGTCTCTGGTTATAGCGCTATCTCCAGTGCTGGCCAATGCCAAAACTGTGGGTCTAATATCACTTCCTGGTGCAATGACTGGCCTTATCATGGGAGGAGCTCCTCCTCTAGAGGCTATTCAGCTGCAGATTGTAGTAATGAACATGCTTATTGGGACTTCGACCATTAGCAGTATAACGTCTACGTACCTTTGTTGGCCTGCCTTCTTCACCAAAGCTTACCAGTTAGATACAAAAGTATTCTCTTCAGACTAAGGTTTGCCTAAGTTACTCCCTATACTTCTCACCAACAATTGTTCCTAGCCAATTTATGAATAAAAATATTATGGCCTCATATTTACGAGGAGCACATGCTTGAGAAATTGGAAATATACCACCAGTAAGAGTAGGAAAACTGTTGGGAAAAAAAATCACTTCCCAAATATTATTGTCTTTGATAAATTAGATGGATAAAATATCAGCACATGCCAAATAGATTAAATTTGCAGTTCCACCAAAATAATAGCCACTGCAGGAAATAAATAGAAAATATCCAACCACGAGACACTAAGATTTTACGTGGAAAACCCTCTAAAACTAAGAGGTAAAAACCACGGGACAAGCTTCGAATAATTCACTAGAATATCTGAGAGAATACAAAGATATCTTAATTTGAGTACAAACTCAAATTACTTTATCACAATAACTATGTGATGGAACCCAAATAAAACACCCTTTTATTTGAACTATCTTTCTCTCCCTATTTTTCTAAAGCTTCACAAAAGCTTCTCTCTCTCTTTGAACTCTCGGATGAGAGTGTACTGATTTGTGTTGGTGTGTATAATCCCTTTCCTTAGCCTTCCTTTTATAGCCGAATGGAGAAGGAGAGGAGTAAATGAGGTTGGCAATTTTTTCAAAGGGCGGGGACGGTAGGAATTTGAAGGGGCGGGGCATTAAATGGGTGAAGGACTTTGTTGACCAACAATCTCCCCCTTCGAACCCATTAGAGGAGGTAATCTCTGTGACCCCGTCACTTGGAGTCCATCCCGGCCAATTCCTTGCAAAATTCCAACTTGTCACGAGTGACAACTTTTGTCAACATGTTTGAGAGATTCTCGTCGATATGAACTTTCTTCACTTTCATCAATTCCTTTTCCATCACTTCTCGAAGCCAGTGATAACGAACATCAATATGCTTGGTCCGATTATGATACGTGGCATTCTTGGTCAAGTCAATCAGACTCGACTATCACAATAAACCACATACTCATCTTGTTTTAAACCCAACTCTTGAGAAACCGCTTTAACCACAACATCTCCTCGCTTCGCTTCAAGAGTGACGATGTATTCGACTCATTGTAGACAAAGCAACACACTTTTGCAACTTGATCGCCATGACATCGCTCCCCTACAAAAGTAAACAGATACCCCGAAGTAGACTTCTTCTCTTCAGAACCTGCGATGTCCGCATCTGTAAAACCCTCCAAGACTGGACTCGTACTACCAAAAACCAAACATAAACTGGAAGTAGCTTTCAAGTATCTGAGAATCCATTTAACTGCTTCCCAATGTTCTCTGCCAGGATTTGACAAATACCTGCTCACAACGCCAATCGCATGAAAGCAATATCTCGCCACAGACAAACCATCAGATACATAAGACTCCCTACAACAGAGGAGTAGGGAACTGCAGCCATATCATCTCTCCCTTCCTTGGTAGAAGGACACATGCACTTTGTCAACTTAATATAACTAGCCAATGGTGTGTAACTAGTTTAGCATCACTCATGTTGAACCTCAAAGCACCCGCTCAACATACTTCTCTCTGGACAACCACAACCTCTTGCTTTCCCCACACGAACAATCTTCATTCCCAAAATCATTTTAGTCGGACCTAAGTCCTTCATATCAAAGGACTTGAACAACTCCCCCTTGAGCTCATGCGAATCATATCAACATCCCGCCTAACTATCAACATATCATCTACATATATAACAACAGAATAACGGTTACCATCCGGAACCTCTTAACATACTCACGTTGATCTCAGAATCGTTTCTACTATAACCTCGATCCACCATAAATGAATCAAATTTCATGTACCAACGCTTGGAGCTTGTTTCAGTCAGATAAACTTTTTTCTTTAACTTGCAAACCAAGTGTTCTTTCCTTTAACTTCAAATCCTCCGGTCGTTCCATGTAGATTTCTTCCTTCAAATCACCAATAAAGAAAAAGCAGTCTTCACATTTAACCGCTTTCAAGCTCAAGATCCATACTAGCTACTAATCCCAAAGACTACTTGAATAGAAGTCATCTTCACAACTGGAGAAAAATCTCATCAAGTCAATACCTTGCTTTTGAAAGCAAAACCCTCGACGACTAATCGAGCCTCAGACTTCACTAGTTTTTCACCATCCTTCTTAAGCTTAAACACCCATTTGTTCTTCAATGCTTTCCCGCCTTCTTGAAAGTGTAGTCAACTCATAGGTGTGATTCTTGTGCAAAGAATCCATCTCATCTTGCATAGCTCTCAGCCAATTGCTTTTCTCCTTATGAGTCTTAACTTCCTAAAAATCCTCTAGCTCCCCTCCTCAAAGAACTAAAAGATATTCGGATGAAGGATATCCGATCGATAAGACATGTTCTCTAGTGGATCTTCTTAGTCGAGGTTCTTCAATATCGAGTTGCTCCCCGATCAACACTCTCTCGTGATCTCGACCCATCACCATCGCGGCAAATCTTCATTCTAACCTCCTTCTCCAACTGTGGCATTCTCAGACTTTAGAGAAGGAACTCACCGAGATCCGAACTCTATTATCTCCGGGTCAGTATAGCATTATCAAAATGCTCATAATTCGTGCTCATGAAACACCACATCTCTCTTCTCTGAATAATTTTCTCTCAGACCGGATCCCATAACCCAGATCCAAACTCAGATCTCCATAGCCAACAAACACATATGGAGTAGACTTGTCATCAAGTTTCGATCTTTGTTCCTTGGGGATATGTGCAAAAGCCTTGCACCCAAATACCCTCAAGTAAGAATAAGACAAATCCTTACCACTCCAAATCTTTTCTGGAATCTGAAAATCCAATGGTGCTGATGGAGATCTATTAATCAAGTAATAAGCAGTACGAACAGCTTCACCCCAGAATGATTTAGGTAGTTTAGCCATTCTCAACATGCATCACACTCTCTCAATAATAGTGCGGTTCATTCTCTCAGCCACACCATTATGCTGTGGGGTACCAGGAACAGTCTGCTCATGCCGAATGCCATGCTTACTGCAGTATTCAGCAAACTCCTTTGAAGTGTATTCCCCTCCGTTGTCACTACGAAGACACTTCAATGATTTTCCAGTCTCCCTTTCAACCATAGCATGAAAACTCTGAAAATGCTGGAATACCTGGTCTTTTGTTCTCAACAAAAATACCCACACCTTCCGCGAAACATCATCAATAAAGGTAACAAAGTACCTATTTTCACCCAAAGACTCAACCTCAATGGGTCCACATACATCAGAATATACTCTCTCTAGCAGCTCTGATTTTCTTTTAGCTGAACTACTAAAAGAAACTCTATGTTGTTTTCCAAACAAACAATAATCACAAGGGTTTAAAACAGTACCTTTAGCAAAAGGAATGAGTGACCTTTTTGCTAATAACTGCAACCCTTTCTCACTCATGTGGCCAAGCTTCTTATGCCATAAGTTTGGTGAAGAGTCATCCTCAACTTCATTCAACTCACTAGAACACACTTTCACATGAGTCTTGTACAACAAACAACAAGCAACACCTCTTGCAATCACCATAGAGCCCTTGGTAAGCTTCCACTTTCCACTGCCAAAGTGATTCTCATAGCCTTCTCTGTCCAAGGCCATGCCAGAAATCAGGTTGAGACGCAAATCTGGAACGTGTCTAACATCCCTCAAGGTAACAAAGGTAACCAACACTTATCTCGAATGCAAACATCACCAATTCCAATAATCTTGGATCGATCAAGATTTTCCATTCTCACGCACTCCAAAGTCTCCAAATTGTAGAAGTCAGTGATAAATTCTCTCTTAGGTGTAAGCGTGATACGAGGCACCAAAGATCAACCACCCAATCAACTTTCGATCGATTTTCAACATGCAAGCATTCTTCTTCCCCAATGAAAGAATCACAACGCCTTCATGGATCGCGGGTCAGCAGTGTTCTTCTCCTCAACCTTCCTCGCTTCACCATTTTTCTCGCATATCTTAACCAGATTCTGCAATTTCTCTTGTAATGACCTTCCTTATTACAATGGAAGCATCTATACGTTTCGCCTTGTCTGGTCTTTGACTTGCTCCTGTAATTTTTGCTTTTGCTGCGACTTGTATCTCCTTTGTGAGATCCCCTAAAATTACTTCTGCCCTTGTTCTCTGTGACAAGAGCATGTGTCTCAAAATTTACGCCTTGCTCCTTTCGCCTTGTCTCCTCATTATGAAGACTGTCCTTGACCATCTGCATAGTCATTTTTCCTTCTGGAGCTGAATTGCTTAGAGACACCATCAAAGTCTCCCAGCTGTTTGGAAACGAACTGAGAAACAAAAGAGCCTGAATCTCATCATCAAGATTCAACTTCATGGTTGACAACTGGTTCACCAAACCTTGGAACTCACTCATATGCTCCGACACACTACTCCCGTCCTTGTACTTTAGATTCACAATTTTTCGAATGACAAAAGTTTTATTTTGTGCATTCTTCTTCTCGTACATAGACTCTAGTGTTGTCCATAGAGTGTGAGCATCCGTCTCCTGCGAAACATGGTGGAACATATTTTGATCAATCCACTGTCGGATGTGACCAATAGTCTTTCTATTCATTTTATTCCAATCAGCCTCAGACTTATCCGCGGGCTTCTTTCCCTTGAGCTCCAACGGATCATACAAATCCTTGCAATAAAGGATATCCTCCATTCTGGGCTTCCAGATCGAAAAATTTGAATAGGTCAATTTAATCATGGCTCCGACTGATTCCTCCATAAAATTTATCAAAAACAACCGAGCAAATAACCTTAGCTCTGATACCAGTTGTTGGGAAAAAAAATCACTTCCCAAATATTATTGTCTTTGATAAATTAGATGGATAAAATATCAGCACATGCCAAACAGATTAAATTTGCAGTTTCACCAAAATAATAGTCACTGCAGGAAATAAATAGAAAATATCCAACCACGAGACACTAAGATTTTACGTGGAAAACCCTCTAAAACTAAGAGGTAAAAACCACGGGACAAGCTCCGAATAATTCATTAGAATATTTGAGAGAATACAAAGATATCTTAATTTGAGTACAAACCCAAATTACTTCATTACAATAACTATATGATGGAACCCAAATAAAACACCCTTTTATTTGAACTATCTTTCTCTCCCTATTTTTCTAAAGCTTCACAAAAGCTTCTCTCTCTTTTAACTCTCGGATGAGAGTGTACTGATTTGTGTTGGTGTGTATAATCCCTTTCCTTAGCCTTCCTTTTATAACCGAATGGAGAAGGAGAGGAGTAAATGAGGTTGGCAATTTTTTCAAAGGGCGGGGACGGTAGGAATTTGAAGGGGCGGGGCATTAAATGGGTGAAGGACTTTGTTGACCAACAAAAACATCTACTAGAAATGGGCGCTTTATTCTTATGAAGCATCTTGTATGGGACAGGGCTGTCATGAGAAGGGGCCTTTCTTCCAAAATGTCTTACAAAGAACTACTTATGAATTTATGCATGCAAAGGCATGTTGAGCGACTTGCTACTAATGAAGTTTACTCTTGGCAACCTATAAATCATGCCACTTGACTTTGTGAGGACACATTTGTGTTATTATTATAGTGCCACTTATTATATTACTTTACACGAGGAATCGGTCTTTATTAGGTTCTACCTTCTCCAGAACTAGCTTGAAACATTAGGTCAAAATGGAATTTTGTAAATAGCTGAAATTTTTCATAGACATTCTCCGACCCAGTAATCTTGAAAACATAACTATTGAAAATTTGATCTTTGAGACCAACATATACAAAAATGATCAGAATAATTTCTGGGAGATAAAACGACAAACCATGATCTAAAAGAATACGGCTAACTCAATACTAATATACATGTCATAGATCCCCAAGGATTGTTACAGAACCTATCCATCGACAAAAGGAAGGTTCTATCTATCCCAAGATCACCATTCCTCCATTCTGTTAAAATTTGGCCTTCGTCAATCCATGCCACCAGATCTAAAATCTAAGATAAGAGTGCGAACAAGGGGTATATGTATATATTGGAAGTGTGAAGCTAATAATGAGTGATCCCTGAAATGAAATGCCATGAAATGAAAAACTGTTTAGTGCTTTCCTGTAACAAAAAAAGCAGGATTAAGCATAAATCTGGAGAGATTCTTGATTCATAAACTAGTCCATATTGTCTATCTAAATATAATATAGAAATATGAACATATATGCATACAAAATCAGAAAACAAAATTCTCATTTAGTACCTTAATATATAGGTCAATAGGTTTCATATATAGTCCAGAGTTAGCAGCATCAAGAACTAGTGATGCCGTGCTTTGGAATTTATTAGCTCAATTGCAGAGACAAGTATACACACACACATATACATACCATACAAAAAGAAAAAGATATTTCTTATGTATTGATCCATAATTAACCTGGCCTTCATATTCCAATCATTCTTCTTTAGGAAAACTCCCCTGTTCAATGTTGCATTCAGGGATTAAGCGGGTTCTGACCGAGAATATTCCCCCTTGGATCATACAAACAAACGACAAGTTTTCCCTTCCCACCAATGCAGGTACGTTCTGCACACCCGACCCTTTTAGTAGTCTTCCATATAACCTGGGTAAAATGGCCACACATGCATGTACTAGACATAGGCTTGCACTTGCACACACCGCGTTGAAGATCATAATTCACTTGCTCATCAGTGAATCTCTTCACAAACTGAGCCGGAGTAGCCTGTGCATATTGCTCCCAGGCAATGTTTTCCCCGTATGGACCAGTTGAATGCTTCAAGCGACAATCTCTAGACCGTATGGCTGCATACATACGTGCGTATGTTTCTAGTTTTGTGTCCCATTGCAGGGGTGGCATGCCCAGTTTTTGCCTAAAGACATTGTGAGCATCGAGATATGCTTTAGGTTTTGCTGCAGCTAATGTCTTATACATTGCGCGTAGGGGGTTGTAATGGTGCCCTATCCTTGGTAATAGATTAGGTAGCGCAGAGACATCTAGTACATGAAGAAATGCGAAGATGATCAAGGCTCTCAACATCTTCATCATTGGTATATACATATGGTGGTGGGCTTTTCTTGAATCGATTCCGGTTGGTTGCTCTCACCACCTGAGAGCACCGGAAATGTGAGAAAAAGAGAGAATGTAACTTGTATTTCGTGTTGAAATTCATCCTTTTATATATAGCACGAGCCTACCATTTTGCCAAATTGCCAAAGAAATAGTGATATTTAAATTTGCTCTATAAAATGAATGGATGGATATTATGTCGTCTAACTTTCTAAGCTAACTTGTATTAATATTAATTAATTGAAGTGTATTAAATATGAAAGTTTTGAACAAAATCTGAATTCTATTCTTATAATTTAATCAAGATAACTGGTTGATGCCTAAAATAAAGTAAGATCAGAGGTTGAAATATGGTCATAATAATTTGTTGGGAGGATTGCCTTGGTTGCAGGCTGTCAATGCGGTAGAATTCTGTGGTTAGATAGTTCCGGTGGGAACTGGCGGGATGATATATTCAATCTACTTTTCCTAATTTACACTCCCATATATTTATTCAAAGGTAATGGTGAAAATCGACGCTGTAGGATCTATAGCGACATTTCTTAAAATAATAATTTTTATTATGAATTTAACAATTTTTAATATTATAATATATTTATCTAGATAGACAAATACATTATTCATTTGATAAAATACAAGTTGTAAGTTGAAACTAGCCAAATCAACCCGAAATTTGGATCACCATACTTGAGTTTGATGCGGTGATGTTAAATAAAATGGAATGAAATGATATAAATGTATAAGAGAATTTAAATGAGTTGAATGAAATAGAAAATCTGAATATATAATGATTGTCTGTGTGAATAATGTGTTTTTCTATTTTATTATTATTTGACTTTTGTGTGTCTTTGGATCACTTTAGATGTGTACATAGATATACTCTTAGGGGTTATTTGTTACGGGTCATCTAAAGTGGTTATCTTACATACCCGGTAAAGTGTTAAAATTCTCAATAATCAGATGACTAAAAATAGATGGTAATCTGATACTACCACATAATGGTCATCTTAAATTTTTTATTAAAATAAAAATATCATTTATATTTAATAATTAGAACATAAATATCTTTATCAGTAACATAACTTACATTTATTTTTAATTTTTTAGTTTTATTTATTTATCATTTAGTTTAATTAAAATAACTCATTGTCTATAGAAAGTATATGGTGTTATTTGTTTTTAATTATTATAAGTTTAATTTATTATTAATGACATAGTTGAAATTTTTGTTCTTAGTAATTGAATAAATCATAAATTGTTATTATATAAACATATTAAATTTTTAATACAATTTACTAAGTAATATTGAATTAATTAGTTTGATAGTACTTTAAATATTGTTGATTACATTCGATAATAATCATATCGGTGAATTATTCAACTAAAATTAGTACAAAAATATTTGAGTAAAAGATTAATATTAAAAAAAAGTATACCCAATAATCTTGAATTTATATCAAATACTCACAATAGCAATTATAGATTATCACATATCTTCTACCAAATATAAATGACATAATACGACCATTTTGTATTACCGATTATGAGATATCTAGTAATATGTGTTTAGGTGGGTATCATGACAGGTAACAAACACTCCCTCCAATTATATAATCTCTCAGTCAACTAAAGGATAGCCTAAGATACAAATTTTTGTCTTCAAAAGGATGAAAATAATAAGTAAATGACAAATATATCCAGCGAAGGGATCCAATAGTAAGTATATAAAAAGGGGATCCGGTTACCATGAAGTTAATTTTATAGTAAATTGGTCAATTGATCAATACAATACTGACATGCAGCAAGAGATCACCACTCATCTGTGTGTTGACACTGTATTGTATTAGTCAATTGATTAAAATTAATTTTATGCCAACCAACTCCATAAAAAAAAAAAAAAAAAGACTATCTGTTTATATTTTAATTTTGTGACTAGTAAAGATAAGTTTGAAATTTTTTATGTTCTCTTTTTTATTTTATTTTATTTGTGTGCAAAATATACTCCAAACATCTTTTGAAAGACGTAAATAATATGTACATATATAATTATATTATATATTCAATAAGTTAGATGTTAGATGATTTAGTTACATAATATGTAAGAGTTTTGAATTCAACTATTTTGTATAACCAGTTAAAACATCTTGACTTATTAATATATAAAAATTCACAATATCTATTTCAATATAAAAATAGACCTTATTTATTATTTAGAATATTTTGTGGAGCTAATATTTTTTAATTATGAAAATATCAATTCCATCAATATAATCAACTCATAATACATGATTCACATACTCAAAACATCAAGTAAGCTCGACTCATTACGATCTCGATCTCGATCTCAGTCTCAATCTCGTAAACAAAATTGAGTTGAACCAGCCGAAATGAAGTTTATTAGGAAAGTAGAATTCCATTATTTAATAGTACAACCATTAAACCATATATACACTGAGTCGACTCATTATTCCTACGACTCCATGGACGGTTTGAAGAACGCGCGAACTTAGCCCGTCACGTACCTTGTTCCAAATCAAATCAAGATTAGACACCTAACTGCCATCGCAATTGAACGTCGCCGTCTCATTCGAAGAAAAATACTCTATGCCTCTCCTCCATCACTTCCTCTTTTCGATCAATTGATTAAAAGAAATCGTTCTTGGCAGCGATAAAGATACTCTGCAACGATGAGGCGTCGTTTCAATTCTAGGGTTTCAGTTCTGTTATTCTTAAGTTACGTATTATTGAGCTGCTTTCCAGGTAAATTCTTTGTATTTTCAAGCTCTTTTCATTGGTAGTAAAATAGGGTGATCTTTTCATTGTTGGTAAAATAGGGCGGTCAATTATAACAATAAATGTACATGCACTCATAAGTTTAAATACGATTGGGACAATCATCTTGCAGTTTGATCTAGATTTGTATCAAGATACAAATTTTTATTATTCTAACAGTATATTACTTTGTGGATATCAGGCAGAGTATGATTTCATTTTATAGACTTGTACAACTTTTGACATTTGGATTGTGTCAATTTGTTATCATGGTTACTGGAAGGGAATTTTCAAATAATAATTTCCACTAGGCTAATTTGAGATTCATGTCTTAACATTTATTTTGTATTTTTATAAATATTGTGAAGGAGAACACCAATATTAAAAATATGGAGAAAAGGTATCCAGAGTTACGAAATGCATTGTGTGTTGCTTTAGAAGTTAACTACACCAACTATCCAACCTAATGCCTGAAGATGAAAATGCCTTAATTGAGACATTGTGGACTTAATTTACATCAGAAGCAATTGAGTTTCATGATACAAGTATCACGAGTTAAATGATGCTTTCACTCGTACACGTTTATATGTTTGTTTCACTCCCTTAATAGCGAGAATGAGTAAAGAAGATGCATACAGAAAAAGTGTACCAGAAAGGAAAAAATGCTTACAAAGAAATTGGAAAAAAAAGAGAGAAAGAAAAACTTGTACATGTTCCGTATATTTGACTTGCACTATCAAGGCCTTATGAAAATGGTACGTCCTATTAAAGAAAAATGTGTTGTGATTTTAATATAAAGTCCTGTTTCCAATGGTTCTAATTGTGAACCATGGGTTTATTGAGTTGAGTTTAATCTCTTTCTTTTTTCAATTGGCAGAAGTCATATCAACAGCAACCGTTACTCTAAGATCTATTGAAATTTTTAAAACCCATGAGTTGCTAACATCAGTACCAACAGTATACTTTAACTGTAAAGGGGAGAACAAGACAGTTTTGCCAGATGTGAAGAAAGCACACGTCTTATATACTTTTAAGGATGAAGAATCTTGGCAGGTTTGTTATATTGCAATTTGTTTTTAATCTTTGTGTTGATATTGCTTTTTAGTTCTTCTTTGACTATTAAATATTCTTGAAAAAAATTAGTTACTGCTTGGATTAGATTTTCCATATCACCTATGCATTCTTTTTCATCTTCATTATTTGACCATTCAATATAGGTAAAGCATAGATGATTCCTTTATTTATTTTCCTTGTTCTTCCTCGTTCTCCCATTTGTTGTAGATTGATTTGGTCTCTTTTCAAGTCCACGACAACGTGTCTTCCTAATTTGTTTATTTTCTAGAAACTTAGAAACTTTTTTTTTCCTACAATTTTTGTCTGTACAACATGTAGATCACTGCCAGTAAGATATCTAATTTCACTCTTCAGCTACAAGGGTTGAACATCTCTCTTGATGATACTGACAAAAAAATACCCTTTCTTTCTTTTCTTTTTCTTTTGTATATTGATACTTTTGAATTGACTCTTGCAAGCGGCCCCCTTATGATTGCAACAATTGGTTGGAAACTTGAATATGTCTTACCTTAAAGTTATGTCTAAATATGCTTTGCGAAATATCGTGGAATTGAATTACTCTTAATGTTTTCAGCCTCTGGCAGAATTTCCAAATACAAAATGCAAGCGATGTGGGTTCTATGAGAAGGATAGCATAAAATCAGATGATGTGTTTGGTGAGTGGGAATTTTGTCCTTCTGACTTTACAGCTCCTGATGGCAAGTATATCCATTCCATTGACAAGGAAGTAAATGCTACATTTTCATGCCAGGAGTGTGTGCTTCATGGAGATGGTGAGTTTTTAAACTTCAAAAACCTTAGTTTTCTCCTACACATCATGAAATTGCTTTAGACTTCACATTCTATGGCTTCATTTAAGAAGTAAAAGTATATGTGGCAGTCAGAATTTTTAGATAATAGTGAACGGATGCATATAAATGTATGTCTATTCATATATGAATGCGTAAATCTTCAACTATGAGGTTGTGGCTTCATTCTATAAAATATTTCTCCTTATGGGGTGACATAGAGACTAGAGCATTGTGCATCATGAATTTAGTGGACAAATGAATATCAAATTATATGGCTAAACTGAAATGGTTGTTAAGCACTTGTTAGATGGCAAGGACACTCGGGTGTTTTTGAGGGGAAAAAGAGAGAAGAAAGAGAACGTCAGGCACAGCATTTATGATTAACATGGAGTAGGTTTTGAGTCTTCCTACCATGTTGGTGACTAAGTGCAGAATTAGGCTCGTCTAAGAATTGTTTATGGGGCATAATTGAGTCCATGACAGTTCTAAACCATTGGGGCATAATCAAGTATATGATAGTTCTAAACCATTTGAGGTGCCATGAGCTTAATAAATAAATCTGCTGTTGCATTTTCTACAGCATCTGTAGTTAAAATTTGTCATCTGGATAAGGGCCCATGAAAAAAGCTAGAGGCTTTGTACATCACATTGTATAATAATATTTAGGTTCAAATGGAAATGACATTTTTTAAAAAGTTTACCGATGATCTCTTGGTTGGCTGATATTACTGTGGTCAGTTTAGCAATTCTAATGACTTTTAGCTTAGATTAACATGTATACGTCATTCTCACGAGACATCAAAGTGTGCTCTCAACCTATTAGGCTACTTTCATGATCATACTTATTGAATGACAATTACTTGGACTGTAATGCATAAATGTGTGCATATGCACACATTGGTATCTGCAATCATTTGTGAATTTAGATAATTGCTTTATTTGGTTAATAACTACACACTCTTTGTTTTGACCATGTTCTAGATTCGAATCATGAGAATGCCACACACTCACAGAATGGAGGACAAGGAATGCACTGGGCTGTCGTAATATTGATAAGTATTTTAGTTTCAACAGTCTTTATCTTTGGACTGCTGATTGCACACAAATATTGGCAGAAAAAGAAGAGAGAGAAAGATCAGGCCCGGTTTCTTAAATTGTTTGAAGATGGTGATGACATTGAGGACGAATTAGGTATTGGGCCTCTTGGCGGCTCAATTTGATCTCTCTAGTGTGTTTTACATCATAAACCAAAACTACATGTACAGCATATTATTTGTAGATTTTTGCAAAAGAAAAATGTTATAGAGTGAAGCTTCTGTTGTTTATATTTAAGGCATTGCAATGCACAAAGCAAATGGTCTAGCAGGCATATATGTGTGTTTCAATGTGATTACTCCTGATATCTTCATGCTTCAAAAGGATGAGCTTATTAATGAATAATGTAGGCTGCTAAAGATACTGAACGAAAGATGCGTTGTATTCTGGATACACTTTGGTCCCCTATCACATGAAGGTGGGATTCACTTTCTTCTCATATTCAAAAACACATCAGTATCCGTGTTTCCTTTAAGAAATTGTTGATCCCTTGAACCAGTTTATAGAAATCCAAATTTACCCAATAGACAACTAACAGGTTTCAAACTAATGGATTGCTGATAGATGCAGGTTGCATTAATATCTTGGGCGTAGAGAAATTGTACCTCAATTGTTCACAAGAATCAAACTACTGTTTGGATATCTAAAAAAGTAGAGTTCCAAGTCTTGTTTTGTTATTTTCCCATAACAAATGGTTAGCGTAGATTTATTGAAAGTTGATTTTGGTAGATTACAAAGATTCAAGACAAAAAACTGAAAAAAGAAGAAAGAAGGGATGCCTAGATCCTATTAGGTCACACAAATTGGGAGAAAGACAAACTTGCAGGCAGCAGCTCATACCGATGATTCATATCAGTTCGGTTTTCCTGGTCTGTTCTTAACAAACAAGGCCAATGACCAAAGATTTTATCATAAAGTTCAATCTCTTCCCAGCTGTGGCTACATGGTGGCTTATGCTCTCCCGTACCACAATCTTCTTCTAATCTATGTTCATTAGCAAGTGAAGTGGCACATCCATTTCCTTATCAGAATTGTAATAGCTGTCAAACCCATCTCTGTAAGGGTCCTCCACCATCTCCAAGCCACTATATCCACGTATTGTCTCCCCCAAAAACCAACAAAACGGGATATGTATTAGCCCAACCATTCGCCACTACGACCACTACAAGTAGGCGTAAAATCCTGGCATTCATTTACCTTCCAATCCCAGTAAGCTGCAGAATCAGACTCATAAAATAAGTCTTCATGACAAGATGGAATTAGCTGTCCGTAAAGGCTATCACTCTCGTAACCATCAGGATACCAAGTGAAACATTGGGATTCACTGCCACAAAAACTAGGCATTCTAAACTCAGAGATAGAGTGAGGCATCACAAGTAGATACTTCCACCTCCAACTCGTCATCCAGACGTAGTTAAAATAAAGCTTTTGCAATGCATATTTTCTTCCAAGAAATTGAGGCGCATGTTGTGAAAAGTTGTCTCCTCGCTCACGCAGAGTGCAGAAAAAGTAATAAGAGTATAACATTCTGCACTACCATATTTGGATCATTATAGGGCATCACTTTCATCTAGTCATTTGTTTTTTGATAGTAGTCTGCAGTCAGAAATATAAGTTATTATATAATTTCAACTACCTTGATTCTTCTGAAACGGAATCTCATTCATAATGAAAAAACAGAAAAGAAGCCAAGAATAAGAGACGGATAAAGAAAGAAACAAGATTAGACATCTTGGAATGAGAAAGTGGCTGAAAGCTTGCGGAGCATATGATGACATTCCTCTCTTGCTGCAACTTGTGTGACTGGCTATTTGCCAATCTGGCCATTGTCAAAACAATATTAGCAACAGATTGTGGAACACTAATGACAACCAATATAATAATGGCTGCCAATATACTAAATCATTACATATTTACATCAAATTCTCCAAAACTTGTGGAATAAATGAAACAAACACGTGTTCAAGCAATTTTATTGAGATATTGATGCCTCAAATGGGAAAACACAGTCTTGTGCATGAGCACTCTTTAGCCAAGCATTTCACTAATGGCATGAGATGGAATTTCTAAAGGTAAAGATGAAATCCCATACGTGCTTGAAATCGAGACAGAGCAATTGGAAGGTGAGCCAAGTTGCAATTTTAAAGCATATCCAGCGAACCAACCAACTTAGGTAAAAATGAAAGGAACTCAGTTCTAATCATATAAAAGCCACCCTCTTATGACTGAAGCACTAGTTAACAGCGCAAGACAAACAAACATTTTCCAAAGAATTGGCATAAATGTAGATTCCCAAAAGTAAAAGAAAAAGATTATTCATAAGACATATTATTAAAACTGAAGAAACAAGTACAAGTACATACCATAACAAATTTAACTCAAAATCTAAAATTAAGCTAGTTGCTTCAACATTGTATGAATAAATTACATTTTCCTTGTATCAAACTCGATCATACTATCCCTGTCCCCAACAGAAAATAGACCTAACAAGGACTCCATCCTCTAAACTTCTCCGCTGTCATATTTTTGAATCATAGTTTATAGCTACTCGTGAAGAAATATTGGTACAAGTTCAGCTGTCCAATAATCACTTTCGTTGCCCAAAATGTTAGTTACATAATACTGTAATGCAACCCCTGAAATCCCTTATACTGGGAGAAGATTACTCCACACTGAAGGAATATTTATCTGGAAAATTGGAAAACATACACTTATACAATATCTATAGAGTAGGAATATTTAACTATGCAAATAATGCAATGCGTATTGAGGTAGAGATATATGATATTCACAATACTAAAAACTGGTACATATGCGGAAGATATTTCTGTATGTATGCCCGACATCACTAGGAATCCAATCACTTAACATATACATTTTAAGGCTGCATGGACAAATATCATCCTCTATGGTTACATAAGAGAGTTCCCGGTGGAAATAAAAAATGATAAAGCTCATGAAATTATAAGTAGACTCTACATATGGAAAAACTTTATCAAATGTAATGCAATGAAGTAATGTTCCACGCATAATACAATTGCCTTCATATCTCCAAAATGATAACACATGCGTGTAACTAACAATAGAAGCCTCTTAACAATAGAAACCTCTTAAAAGGCATATGTTCACTTCCCAAACATTTGCAGCAATTGCTACAACATGACAAAAGAAGATGATTAGTGAGTTCTAGCCTCCAGAGATCACGTAGAGGGATCATTTAAGTCTAGTTTTTACTTTTCATATATTTTTGTAGTCAAAATAGCACTTGTTTGTAGGCTGTAGCTAAAAGCTTGAAGTAAGAGGCTTTCAACCAGATAAAAGACAGGTATTGTAGAGTCATACTCAATATTTAATCAAATATAATTTCTTGAAAACAAAACACAAAAGAGAATGCAAATAGTGAGGAGTAAAGCTACCTGGCTACATCAACATTTGAAATAATATTAAAATCAACGCAATCAGATCTGATGCAATCCAGACCCGCTGAAAGCCTGCGAGACAAATATATCAGCTCTCATTCTCATGCATGCAATACAATCTCAAGACACCATCGTTAGAGAGAAGAGAATAGCGTAATTGACCTTCAGAAATCACTTTGGAGTTGACCAAGCCAAGTTAATCATGACTCAGCAGTTTTGCTCCTTATAGCATGATTAAAATTGTCCAACTCTTTTGATTGAGAACCATAAACAGCTTTGATTGTATCTATACAGCAACTGCAAGCATGAGCAAGGGTGGCCCAAACTTAGTACATTAAATTAAGCACATCTTAGTATTCCGTAAGGCACATAATTATAGGCATATAATTGAAAAGGAGTTGAATTTTCAAAGCTTAAAGAAATGTGTCAGATGATTGTTATGAACTTTTTATCAATCTATGAGATTAATAAATACATTTGTAATAATGCTGTCTAAAACATGGTCGAAAACTAAATTTAAAAAAGCTCAGATAGAATTAATGTATGGACCTGCAAGCCTCCTTGTTGAACTTTTTCTTCTCAATGCCATACAATTGCTCGAAAATATCTGGTTCCACTCGACAAAAATAAGGACGATCTAAAACAGACAAGAAAAAAGGATATAGATAGAGTTGGAAGTTCAAAAAATAGATTTCCAATAGAGATTTATTAAATGACAGAGGAAATGCTCACCAGAATAAATTGAGCAGGTTCTTGTACTTTTCTCAAAATGTATACACCATCCTTCCGGACCTATCAAGCTTCTATATAGCTGAAGGTTATAACTTTGAATCAATTAATACTCCCATTTCACTCGAATCATATTATACAAATACATAAAACCACAAAAAAAAAATGAAGAACTGAGAAAGGAGGAATGGTGAAAGAAACCTGAACGTCAGAAGGGTCATCAAAGATTTCCTCCGGGGAGGGGAAGGAGGGACCCTTATCAAGCTTGCAACATGCGCCGCAGCTCTTAACGCATTGCCACACAGGATCCTTCCTCTCGGCGGTGAACCCAAGGTTGGTGGTTGTGGTTTTGGTACGACCGCTTGTCTTCTTGCTTTGGTTTCTCTTTAGGGTCTTCGAATTTGAGTTAGGTCTCTGCTGCGGCCGGTTTGCCGCCGACTGGATAGCAGCGGTGCAAGGCGGAGCCACCACCAGGATGTGTGACAGTGACATAGCTTTCTTTGGGAGGGACTGAGGGATGAAGATTAAGGGGTTATTCTAATTAAATAAATTGGGAACTAGTGCAATTTAGCAGGCTTTTTAATGCACCTGATATGAAATGAAGCCTGCCACATGATGATTGGGTCTGGGCCTGGGCCTGGGCCTGGGGATCTGTCCCTTAATTGGAATGCTGAATCCCAAATTCCCAACCCTCAGTCAAAGAGTTCTCAGTGAAAAATAAAAAAATTGTTCCACCGTAGTAAATACTACTCCCTCCGTCCCAAGATAAAAGTCATAGTGGATTTTTCACGCATATTAAGAAGAGAAATAAAATAACAAAATTGCTCATAATAATGACATTAAATATAGAGAGAGAATTAGAATAAGAAACGTATGAGATATTTAATGCTACGGGCATAATAGGAAAAAATGTGTAAAAATTTGATTCTTAAAGGAAAGTGAACATTTAACATGAGACTATCCAAAATAGTAATAAGGACTTTTACAGAGGGAGTACTAATTATGAACTACGATTATTTAATAAAAAGTCGAAAAATATTTTAGAATGGAGCTTTAGATTGTTTTATGAAGCCTGGAGGAATTCACTGATTGTCAGGAATTTATCACCTAGACTGCTAAGGAACAAGTTAATAAACTCTGCATAGCCAAACTTCTGCAAAGACCAAATTAACTAGAAAAACAACCAAACCTCAAGGCCTCCCCCAAAAAAAAAAAAAAAAAAAAAAAAAAGAAAAAGTAAAACTTTTCCAATTGGTTTGGATAGAAACAAAATGTAATCAACTACAACTAAAATAGCATTGCATTTTACACCATTATAATATCCAATTGGTTTATGCACCATCATCGATTAAAGTTAAATATTTTATCAAAGCCTAAAACAAGAATGATAATCGTTAACAAATGGAAAAGATCAATGCCACAGTTGCATAATATACCATATCATATCACTGCACTTCCACACTCGAACCAAATCTAAGGTGACTGGCTGTCTCTTGGGGAGAGATTATTATTATTATTATTATTATCATCTTCATCATTGATTGGACTTCTGTCATCTCTAGGACTGGGGCTACGCCCATTAGCTTCTGAAGGGAAAGGACTATCCCTTTCTGGACTACGCCCATTAGGGCTCTCACTGTTGTTGGGCCCATTAGCTCTATTGGGAGAAGAGCTAGCTTTAACTGGACTGCCACTGCCCTCTTCAGGAGTTGGACTGCGCTTCCTTGACTTGGAAGAAGGTGGAGAAATCCTTGGCTCAGGGCTTCCACTGTACCCAGGGCTCCTTGACTTCTCATGCTCAATAACTCGTTCCCTCTTTGGAGGAGGAGACATCGACAGACTGTCAAAGTTAAGAAATTAAGTTACTCACGAACTAAGAACTAAATATTAGTATTATAATTACACATAAAAGAAGATTTTTGTCTTGTTATCATGACCACTTCAAAAGTTCCTTCATGAGACATTCCTGTCCCCTTCCTTTTTTGTAAATTAGAAAAAAAGGTTTATCATAATTGCCAAACTATTGTAGGACAATGGAATATTGCATCATTCTCAGGCAGACATTCCACTGTGGCATACAGTCTAAAGGGTGAATCAAAGCTAAAGTATTGGCCAATCAATCAACATTTGAGAACTAACCTATAACTGCGACTTCGGCTAAAACTTCGACTCCGACTTCTGCCACGTCGAGGAGAGCGTGATCTAATTGGTGACCGTGAATAACTTCTACCGTGTCGGCTGTGCAAATACAAAATGTGTTAGCAACTAGAAATGGCAAAGTACAACAACTTACAGTGCTTTGGAATATGCACGAAAAGGAAAGTCAAAATCATTCGTGTATCGAATTGGGGAAATAAAAAAATCTACTGCTCAACTTTAAAAGCTAAATTTACCTGAGCTTCTTGGGACTGTTATCGCAGTTCTTCTCTATGTGACCTCTCTCCCCACAGCGATAAAATTTGTTCTTCCAATCCCCTGCTTTGCAATCACGAGCCCAGTGACCATCAAGGCCACAGTTGAAGCAGCGTCCAGATCCAGGAAGAGGACCTCTGCCCAAATATTCTCGAGAACCACCAGGTCCACGTGGCACCTATACCAAGTCGTTATATTAGTATGACAGATGGACTACACAAGGTGGCTAAGATCTTATGAAAAAAGAGGAGATCAAACTATAGGGGCCTCTGGTCCACAAGTTCAACTCCCAAGCAGTTAATAAACAAGAAACATAAAAAATATAAAAATTCAAATCAACATTAAACCCATGAAAGTCAAATGAAACCCAAAGATAGTATAGAAGCCATTAAAAAGGAACTATTACAATAGCATATGACCCATAGAGAAAAAAAGTTGCACAAGTTCAATATGCCATGAAGTTCCACCGAAGACACCAAAAGTCCTAAACCCAATTCAATTCCCAAATAAAAACACACGTCATCACACCCCCACTATAACCAAGCGAACATTCTTAGCACCCTCCCACACCCCCACTCCCCCAAACAAATAAAAATAAATAAACGAAGGACATATAGACTAACAAAATTTTATACAAACAAGAAAACCCACCATTAATCAAACTTGAAAGCCAATACCTACTTTAGAATACAATATTTTTTCATAGAGCAATTACTTAATCAAACTAGATTGAAACTATATCAAACTTGAAAAGTTATAGATGAAAAATTATGCGTAACCTTTTAACCGAGTCTACTGACTGCTTAATAGGCAAGGTAATAAAAAATTTGTTGACGCAAATACCTAAAGCATGAAATGAAGCCTTCCTTTCATACTACACATGTCACTATCAAAACAGAAATTATGATGCAGATATAAGTACGTACTCCCTTGGCAAATTCCACTACAAGTCGATTTCCATCAAATTCTCGGCCATTAAGGCTATATCTGGCATCATCTGCATCCCGGGGATCACTAAATTCCTGCCAATTGAAGTTTACAAGTACAAACCAACAAAAAAGATAAGTGTAATTGTGTAATACGATCACAAGCCAGATATCTAAAATGATAACATGAATTGCGATCATAAATAGAAAACAAGAGACAAATAGGAAATTGACACATACAACGAAAGCAAAGTCGTGCTTCATGTCCACATCTCGTACTCTGCGGAAACGATTGTCAGAAACAGTAAGACCATCATTACTTTTAAGTACTGGAAGTGCATCATACATTGCCCCACAAGATGAACTAGACACCAGTTTGAGATTGTTGCTTGCAAAAAAACACGCAAAAACACTACAGAAAGAATCGCCAAAGTCTCCTAACACTCGCCAAGACTCTCCACAGACTCCACCAATTCCACCATGAACACCCTCCCACCAGTGATCTCCAGGTCAGGCAAAATCCCAGAAACCTTCAACAATATCATAAAGTTAAAACAGACCAACCTAGGGGAACAATGGTCCTTCATAGAAAACATGATTAATACCACAGATCCAAGCAGAGAACAAGCTTTGCAAATGGATGCTCGTTTCCTACATTTAACTAGAAGACATACCCACAACACGCATTGACTACTGATGTCAAAATAGGGGCACTACTCAAATCTTGTTTCAAGAGGCATAATTAACAGTAAAATTAATATTTCAATCTAATCCTTCATCTTCAAGAAAGACAAATTTGTGATCTCCATAGCCAGTAGTCATGACAGTTTAATCAAGGGGGTAAAAATCAAGTTCCTAAAGAGTCTTGTGCAGAAATTTCAAAATGTTATCTTTTGGAGCTGATTATTACATTAATTAGGAAGAGGATCGCAAATGACTTGGAATTTAGTAGAATGGCCATGGAAAACTAGACACAAATGAAGCAAGTATTTTCACAGTTTAGGTTTGTTTCAGAAAAAATTCTTTGCACCACAGTTATTTTCTGGAACTCAATTTTATGTTGCATCCTTTCCTCCTAAACTATATTTTCCTTGTACACTTGTGACAAAAGGGAAAAAAATGTTGACTCCAAATGACACCCGTAAGGTAAAATTGAAAGCCAACATATAATTACCTCCCATATCTGCTAAATATGTGCTCCAGATCACGTGAACGTGTCCGCGAAGACAGGTGACCAACATATAGACGGGTGGTACCATATCGATCATCATATCGAGGCATTTTGTCGCTGCAGTGAACAAAATCATTTTAGGGTATTTGAAAGAAATTATAACATTTAATATACCATGCTTAACAAGATAATACTATTTGGTGATATTCTACTACAATCAACAAGAAGTCAAGAACATAATAGCTTATGAAGAAGGAACAAAATGTAATCAAGCCTGCCACTCTTGAGAGTGAAATCAGACGCTGAGTACTGTTAGTCAAACTGCACATTAACATTCACCACGTGCATATGTTTAATAAAAACGAACATCATTGTCTACCAAATTCATTAAATCTAAACAACTTATATTTTTTATATATGTTGTCTGTAAAGTATAAATTAAAACAATCAGCTCTTGCACTCCAAATAAAAGATTTCTTAATAAACAGGAAGTAGTTTGAAATACATACAATGTCCTTCATATTCAATGCCTAGACAGTATGAGCGTTTATGAAACAACAATCACAGCTCACTCAAAGAATATTTTCTGAACACAGACCTACAAAGCTGTCTGTCTAATATTATGAGTCCAACATATGCACCCATGGGCGTTTTTATACAACACATGTTTGTGCTGGCCCAGTCAATGTCATCCAGCTTATTTCCTGCTTGCTCCAGTATATATCATACAATCCCAAAAACAATAAAATAATAAAATAACATATCCTGCCACAAATGATGGGCAACCTAGTAAATTAAGTTGCAAACAATCCACTTTGTATTTCAACAATTGAGCTATCTCACATCTTCAAGCAGAATCCATATGTCACAATAGCTAATAAATGGCATGTGTGCAATTTACTCCAAATGCCAGGTTAATTTGGTTAGAGTGAAAGAGTGATTATGGCCTTAAAGGCTATGTACTGCAATTGTTGCTTATGGAAATGAATGAATGAATTTACTTCTTATTTTCCTCATCTTTTCTCACCTTTATTTCTTCTCTTTACTTTCTGTTTAATCTATGGCAAGTTCAAATTTCTTGTGTTATCTTCATCTAGGAGCGTACCACATGAGTGCTCCAGCTCCAATCAATTACTACGATGATGCTATGAGATTTTGGTGGCCAGAACGTGACAAAGTGGTATCAGATCCGTCGTTTCTCGGCAACTTCCGACTATGGGAAAGGGAATGTGATTCATTGATGGTAATTTCTGCATGTAACATTTCAATTCATCACTCCCATATCCAAAATTCTAGTTCTATGTCCACTTATTTACCACCAACTTTTGCTCCCATGACTACATCACCGATTCCAGTCTCCAATTACACATGGCATACACCTAATTACTTTATGTTACCTAGAAATCAACCAACCACTTCACCTTACTTCTTCAATTCATATAACCAAGTTGTTACTACATCAGTTACGGAAACATCCGAAAATCACTTGGTTTCTTCTTCTCCGCCACTGCAACAGCTCATTTCAGCATCTCAAATTGCTCAAATTCAAACAACTACTAAACCAACAATTCTTGAGCCCACCCATTTCCAAATTCTAGTTAAATCCACTAATTCATCTTGTGAGCCTAAAGTTTTCGATGAAATGACTAAGTGATACTGCAACTAGTAAGGTTCAAATCATTGGCTATCCGCAGGATGATTACTTGTGTTCTGAGGACACCATTATTTTACCGCATCTCGACATACTTTCACTCCCAAAATCACAATCACACAACCCAAATCACACCAAGCATTTCTCTATTTTACCACCATTTAGGTTTCCTACTTCCACTACGAATCAGTTAGTTGAGCTGTCCGATTCTAAAAGTCTCTCAATAGCAACAGTTGACACTAAGAAGAAAGTAATAGCTATGTTTGATATTGGGAGAACCTTAAGAGTTGAAAAATAAGTTTTAAGATTTATGGATCGACGTATATATGCAGGAGCTAGAGCTGTTAAGGACGGTGGAGAGGACAACGAAAAGAGACTGGAACCTATTTTGGTTGCTACAATGGGTTGGGAAATGAGGCTGAGAGTATAAGGGTTGAAATTAATCTCAACGTAACAAATGCGAAAAATTATGATGAAAAGTTGGAGAATATTGGGAAGGATATTCCCATCAATATGGAAAAATGGAGAGAAACAAAAGGCCAAAACGTTGAAGGTGACTTCCCGTCTCAACAATAGAAATCCGCAAAGTAAAAGTAATGGAGTACAAGAATGCCAAGAAATTGTGCACAGAAAAGTGCAATTTGGTAGTTGGAACATAAATTCATTGAGCATTAAAGCAGGCTTCCTTCAAGAAGACTTAAATGTACGAGTATATACAGAAGTATTCACTAAAGCATTAAATGTTTTGGATGGGTCAACTTTAGAAATTAATTGGAGGTTGATTAAGGGCTCTGAACTAGAGAAAAACCATTGTAAAAAGATGGTAATCTCGACTACAAATGTTGATACACTTGTGTTGGTTATGGAAATTAGCTCAAGTGGTACTACCAATTGTCTTCCTTCAATTGCCAAAGTAGGCCACGAAAATTTTTGTTTCAAACAAGTGTGGTAAACTTGCTAACTTGGTTAACCAGTTTAAGACTGCTATAGAGTGTGAAGTCGAAATAAATAAAGGTAGCAACAATTTGACGAGGGATTTTAAAAATAGCTCGAAATTGGATGTTGATGGTAATAGTTTGACTAGCTTCCATGTTACACTTACAACTCTAATTGAAGGTCTATCTAGAAACAAAGAATATCCTATGTTGATAAGTTGGCATGGTTCTATGCAAATCCTTGTATTCTTTCATTGCTTCTACGGATTCATTGCAACTTTGAGTGCTATAAAGGCAGTTAGAAAAAGAATTGTCCCAGGTGATGTAGCTGTTCACTATGATTTAAAAGAGTTTGAAAGGCTACAGATTTTCAATTTTGATCAAAAGATGGGTTCTCAAATTATCCAAAATGCTCTTAAGGCATGTGTGCATGCCATTGTTTCTAATGCTGAAGTATGTGGAGCTATTGTGCGTACTAAGATGTTGAAGCAAGATGAACTTGATCTTGGATGTAGTGTTTGATCTGAGGGGATTTTGGAAGGTTGGCAAACTTTCGCAACCCATGAAAGACTGTTTCGGAAAAATGAAGCTCACATCAAATTTAGGATACATGGCTGGATCTCAAAATGTAATCCTTGTGGACAACGTATATTTTCAAGGAATGGGGAATGCCACAATAGCTAATAAATGGCATGGGTGTAATTTACTCCAAATGCGAGGTTAATTTGGTTAGAGTGAGAGAGTGATTTTGGCCTTATATAAAGGCTATTGCAATTGCTGCTTATGGAAATGAATGAATGAATTTACTTCTAATTTTCCTCATCTTTTCTCACCTTTATTTCTTCTCTTTACTTTCTGCTTAATCTATGGCAAGTTCAGATTTGTTGTGTTATCTTCATCTAGGAGCGTACCACATGAGTGCTCCAGCTCCAATCAAAATTACTATGATGAAGCTATGAGATTTTGGTGGCCAGAACGTGACACCATAATCCAGAACCCACCTTCGTCTGAGACGAGGGTTCAAACATTCCTATGATAAGATTTGCTACAATGATCTAAAGGTAAACCCTAATTTTAGAATGCCCACAATGATAGGTTGGACACTCAATTTGTAGTGGGAGGTCATTTACATGTAACACAACAAATCTTACATTCAATTTCTCCAATCTATTCATCAACAACAAATAAAACAGTAATCAATTGAGAAGACCAAATCAAAGAGATTAAAAAAATTCAGCAAAACAAACCCATACAAATGGGCATACGAAATCGCTCGCGTACCTGACTAGAGAGAAGCTCCAATTTCTGATTTTACCGACCAGAGAGAAGCTCCAATTTCTGATTTTACCGTAACAATTTTGAAGAGAGAATAATTGTGGATTTTTTTTGTTTCGTTCAATTATAAGCCGGTGTGGATACGCATCTTGATATCTAAGGGTTACAATTGGGCCGGATTGGGATTAAACTATAGTTCGATTATTTTCCG
Source organism: Panax quinquefolius (assembly GCA_020205615.1). NCBI lineage: Eukaryota > Viridiplantae > Streptophyta > Magnoliopsida > Apiales > Araliaceae > Panax > Panax quinquefolius. Next base: position 115,496,989 of record CM035170.1, read on the forward strand.
GGTTGGGCTCTATAAATCACACATTGGTAGGCCGACAAGAGGCCTGGAGCAAAATTTCTCAATCTTTAAATAAAAAGAAAAAGGAATTTTTTTTGAGGTAGGAACTAGGAAGAGTCTCTTGAGATTAGATCTCTAAAAGATAAGTAAGATTTATGTTGTGATAAAAATATATTAAATTTTAATGTTAGATACATTAATTAATTATTTATGCACAATAAGAGTATATTATTAAATTTAAAATTGATATAAATTCATTTAAGTTAATATAATAATGAATTATATATTACAAACAATCTAACATGCATCTAAATAAAAGATTTATTGTTTCAAAACATTTCTTTCTTTAAAAAAAAAATCATTAATTTTAAATTAACTTTAAGAATTTTAAATTGATCTTATATTTAGAAGGAAGGAAGTACTATATATAATTGGCATGAAAATCTGAAACAAAACGCACATAATTAATTACATACATACATCTCATAAATCCTATAAGACATGCTCAATTGCAGTTTTCTTCTTTCAAGTACAGCTTATACTATTACAATTTAATTTTAGTTGTGTTTGAGCAACATATACATATGACTTCTAACCAACCAACCAACCTTTGTGCTTTGTTTGTACTAAATAACCATGCATATGGTACGAATCTTAAGTTTTCATAACTTTATTTAACATACTTTTGTATCTACTTTTTTTGAGATTTGATCGAGACGACGATTCGGTTCAGTAGTAACCGTCATTTATATGTTAAGGCGACGGTTACATATATATACATGACGATCGCCAGGCCGATCGTATCGTCGCCCGATCTGTCGCTAAAGAGGAATATACAAGGTATGTTAGATAAATAATAAGCTTAAGAATTGGACCGACCATACATATTACTGATATTACAACATTATTTAAGTTGATCACCCAGTACAGTAGCTAGCTAGCTAGCTAGGTTGGCTTACAAGAAGCTTATAAACCAGGAAGTCCAAATACTCCCCACCCAACCCACTTGCTTACTTAATGATGACTACTAACAACTTCCTCGATCGATCGATCGATCTCTAACTCCTCTTGTTTTTGCTTCCTAACAACAAAGTAAAATAAAACAGAATCCTAAAGAAAAACCCCCAAGCAACAGTAATCCAAAAGCAACTCCACCTACTCATATCAGTAACCCCTTGCTGCTTCAATATATCCAAACCCGTGGTCAAGCATGTTGAGCTAGTAATGTTCATCCCCAAAGTCTTGCTCATGTTTGTCAGTAACTTGAGCTTCAAGGAATCCGGAACCGACACTAATGGCGAATTATCAAATATCTGAACACCCCTAACAAAACATTTGGTCGGATCATCAAACTCATTTTGTAGCACCCCTTCGTACGGATATTTCACTAGGGAAAGATAATGGAACCAAATCCAATAAGAAGGGATCCGATCGCGAGTAATGAAAAATCCACTAAAAAGGAGGAAATAGGCCAAAACCGCCACAACCACCGTGTACCCCAACATCACATGGGCCACCACGCCGGAGAGGAATGTCACAAAAGAGCTTCCGGCCCAAAATGAAGCGAAAATGAAGAAATAAAAGAAAAGGAAGCCGGATAGTCCACCAGCTAAGCCGACCGACCAAAAGGTTGTGACTGCAAATACAAATGAGAGGAACAATAGTGAAGGGATTGTGACGACCGAATGGGATAAGACGTATGAGGAACGTCTATAGGCATTGTAAGCCGTCTCCCTCATGAAAATATATCTTTCTTGTAGAAAAACGGGCATGGCTTCGGCACATGTGTAGAATGTGGTGGACATTGCAAATGCAAAAAATCCCATTCTTTCTTGTACACCTCTAGGCGAATTATCTAATTTCCTAAACATTGTAGCAAGAATAATACCGGTCACAATAATTGCGCCTAAACGAATTCCATACAATTCAGGCGTTCGCCAAGCGTTTAGCAAAGATCTTTTGGCTATCACAATCAGTTCAATCCAAAAAGGATTAGCAAATCTTGGAACGTCGACGTCTGTATGAACATTATTTGTAGCATCCGATACTAATTTTCCTCTAGCACTTATGGCATCTTTTAGCGACAATTTTACTTCTGTGTCGCTATTAAGTGGAGTCTGCCTTTTTTGCCATGCTTTGTTGAAATCAGCCAGCATTTGTGTTCCACCCGGTGAACCTTCGAGTTCTCGGATCAAATCAAGAGTGAACTCGGTCCGGTCCTCGTTTACCGGTATCGGGTGCCCGAATTGGGCAAAATACCTCGGCAGAGCAGCCGGTGGTCCGCTAAAAACGGTCTGGCCACGTGAAAGGAAGATTAGCCGGTCCAGCACGTTCATAATCCGGGAACTAGGCTGGTGTACGGACATGATCACTATGCTTCCACTTTGAGCTATCCTTTGCAAAACCTTGACCACCATAAAAGCGCTAGTGGAGTCCAGGCCGGATGTCGGCTCGTCGAGAAAAAGGATGATCGGATCGTGAATTATGTCGATTCCGATGGACACCCGCCGCCTTTCCCCGCCGGAAACTCCTCTATGGCCTTCATCTCCGATCACCGTATTGGCGGCATTCCTCAGGCCTAGTTGATCGATTAAAGCCTGAACCCTATTTTTCTTTTTGGACTTGGAGAGGCTGCGTGGAAGCCGGAATTCCGCCGAGAACATTAGAGTTTCTTCAACGGTTAACATTGGAAACAGTAAATCATCTTGCATGACGTAAGCCGAGATGATTTTGAGAAGTTTAGACTCCAAAACCTCGCCGTTTAGTGTCACCGTTCCTTTCAAGCTTCCTTTTGCAATACGATCGGCAAGAGCGTCGATCAACGTGGACTTGCCGGAGCCGCTGGCTCCGAGAACGGCCATAATTTCGCCTTCTCTGGCTTCGCCGGATATGCTATTTAACAGTACTTTGGTGTTAGGTGTTTTGTCTTGGGCGGTATCTGGCGGTGATAATAGTAACTTATCTGGCCGGAAAAATGAGGGGAGTGTGAATTTTTGGGGAACTTTGACGCTGTAAGTGAGGTTGTTGAAGGAGAGGACGAAAGGGGATGATGAATTGGGAATATTGGAAACGGCGTCATTGAGGTGGAGAACTTGGTGGGCGGGAGATTGTTGCTTTAAGAGGTCACGGAGGGTGGGGGAGAGGTGGTGTTTGGGCTTCCGGGAGGGTTGTTGGAGCTCCATTGTTCGTCTTGGGCCTAAAAAAGGCATGTCAGTACTTTCAGCAGACATTCTATTGTTATTGTTATGGTCTGGGAATGTTATTAAGCTGTAGTGGGACACTCGCATATCCCATCTATATACTAGCTGCAGGGGCCAAGAATTAATGACGGAGGACTTTCCCTCGTGTTCCAAAATTAATTATAAATTTAAAAAAATTATTACTTTTTGTAATAAATAAATATTTTTCAAATATATGCCTCACAATTTATTAAAATATTCAATATTCTTGTTAAAATATACTCTCTTCTTCCTCAAAAGAATATATCTTCAAGTATTTAAATTTTTGTCTACCAAAATATGTCTAAAAGTACATAAATTTATACTATATATGTTAAAAGAAAAGCATAATTACTTGAAAATGGCTTTTCATGTTCCAAATGTTGGGTCTACTATGACTAACATGGATACTTATTTCACTCTCTATAAAAAAATTTTTAAATATGTATGAAAATCGTCTTTGAATAATTAATTAATGGCATATTAGGTGCTTTGTCATATAAAATTTAAAATACTTTTAATTTTGAAATTAATGGACTTAAAAATATTTCACCTCCAACTTTGAAATGGATGGAGTTTTCTAATTTATTACAAAAATATAAACCTTGGAATATTGTTGGCGATGTATGATAGAAAAATGCCTTGATATATATTCAAGGGAAAAAGTTAACAAAAATGAATGGGATTAATTCCATTTAATTTGTAGGCGAAAATATTAGCGGGAGTTGACACGAGTACGAATACTTGAGAGCAACCAATCCAATTTTTGTTTCAAGGTTTATATACACTCCCTCTCATTGCTAATTATATTTGATTATTTGAAGTTAATTTTTAATATTTTTTAATTTAAAGGTAAAAAAATTTAAATAAGTTTAGGTAATACAATTATGAGTATTATAAATTAACTATCTAAAATAAATAGTAATCACAATGTTTATGATTTTAAAAAGTTGAAGGAATTGCAAATATGTTAAACTTCCTTTAAAATATTAAAATTGATCTTATGTTTTAAAACGGGAATAGTAATTATTTTCTCAAAAAGATTTTGCTTTTCTTTTTAAATCTAATAATAATAATAATAATAATAATAATACGTAGTGCAATAAGTCAAAATATAGTTTCGTGTGGTGATCAAAAAATAATACGGGTTTGATGGATGAGTTATATATATATATATATATATATATATATATATATATCCTATATATGGGTGAGTAGGTGAGAAATTGTACAGCCACCCACCAGCTAGAGCTAGCTTTCTAGTAGTACGAGATGATACGAAATATGGATTCAATTGGATCAAGATTAGATATTTGTTTGTACTTACTTAGTACCAAGTCCAAGAGTCTTCGCCCGCTCATCGACTAGGACTAGACTAACCGGTTAGCATGAATTTTATTTTATTTTTGGATAAATTAGTTAATAGAATGTTGATACGTAGACTAGACTTTATGTGTGTCAATATTATATTGGTCAATTAACCAACTTATCCAAAAAATAAATTTCATGTTAACCGAATCCCTCCTCAATCATATCACTAGTAATCGTTTGTGCCTCAAATCACAACACAACCCAATCATCTTCTCTCTGTTTCAATAATTTTATTTTTATTTTCTCTCTCTCCTATAGCAACGGACCAAATCGTCGTCCGGTCCGTTGTTGAAGGGGATGAGCAAAATATGTTAGATAAGGGGTGAGCTTAAAATCCTGACCGTATATATATATATATATATATATATATATATATCTGATCCTATTTCTATGAACTCAAAAAGAAATGAACCAAAGGCGACGGTTCATCTTTGATTACGGCGTCACATAGATGTAGCCTCGCTCAACATCGGTTATTTTAATGCTATTAACGTATCCAAAAATAAACTTTATGTTAACCATGAAGTGGTTAGCATGAAGTTTATTTTTGGGTAAGTTGGTCAATGAGTGTTGACACGCAAATTTGATATCGTGTATCCTAAATTTGTGTTCTACATCAGGTATTTCAGCATTTAATCGATATGTTTTTTGAATTTATCACGACCATTCAAAATCAAGTTCACCAAGATTGGTTGATTCAGTTTTGTATCACCATAAAACTAGAATAGAGATGATTAATGAGCATATAGTCCAGACATTTTTATTCATCTCTTATTTTTCCTTTCTTAATTAGTTCTGCCAGCTATTTGGTTCGGTGACTCAAATGTTTATGGATGCAAGCAGGGAGTACCTGACATTGCATGGGGAAAACACTCGAATAGTCTTGGATGTAGATGCGGGGTTGCTAGTTTTAGGGGGTTCTTTTCGAGAGAGATGTTCTCACTATGTCTTTTGCACCAAAAGATAAACATGAAGCTCAAGTTCAATTTGCATTTGAAAGGGGCATACCTGCAATATCAGAGCAAGGTATTTGACATCATCCATTGTGCACGATGTAGAGTTTCTTGGCATGTCGAAGGTTCCATCGATTACAGTTTCTATTTGAGAAAGTTATGAACTGTTGTGAATTGAAAGAAATGGTGAAACAATATTTTCTTTTTCATTCAGCGGGGTTGAAAGAAATTGTTGTGATTAGGCTATTATGATTTGGCATATTCGTCTAAATTTTTTTTAATCTAGTCCGCTAGTTATTCTAGCAGAATGTGGAATTTTTTTTTATCCACGACATTAATAATTGTAATGGACGCTAGAGATGCTATTTACTAATTTTATCTAAATAGCAAATACATGTTATAGATCATCTCTCTCTCTCTCTCTCTATATATATATATATATATATATCCCGATTATGAGTACTTGATAATACGATTATTGAAGGAATTGAACAATACATAATCTTTTATATTACAAATTACTTTTATCGTTATCACGAGATTAACCAGGCCAATTTAATTACACAAGAGATTATGTTACTTGAGTCCTCGCTAGGGGCGGATCTATATACAGAGCAACATAGGTTGTTGTCGGCCTCTGTTGATTTTTTTTTATTGGTATAGGGACAAGACAAATGTGTATTTTAATAAATTTAAAGGAACAGATTAATGGAAGAGTTAAACTTGGAGGGGGCAAAATAAATTTTGATAAATGAATTCTAAATACAAGTACAAAAATCTTCTTAGTTTTAAGGCTTGGGTTAAACTTAGAAGTACAAAACTAGTTTATACTTTGAAATTAATTCATGATTTTGTTTGAATATAGAAAACAAATTTGATTTGGGGCTTTAAACATTTGGAAAATCATTCAAATTGAACTATTACTAGTAACTGAAATAAGTTTATAAATTGTATCTAAATATTTTTTTTTGAATTTTTTTTTTAATTTGGATTATAAATATTTATTGTAATTTATAAATATTACAAGTTTTTTTTATTTAATTTCATCAAAAAATTAATTAAAATTCGCTCGTACTAAAAAAAATTCTTGTATCCGCCTCTGATCCTCGCAAAAAGTTACTCAAAGTTCAGACATCTATCGAAACGATTTATAATAAGTGAGGACAAGACCAATATATATATAAATTAAATTAAAAATAACCCAAAAGATCGAGTTGGTTGATTGATAATGAGCATAATGATAATTAAACACTTAAAACAGAAATGAGTTTAATATTTCATAAAGGAGTATGATCTTCAATTTGAAGCCACCTAGATATACATACATTTATTTATATATATATATATATATATATATATATATATATATATATGAGATCGATCTATAGCAAACGTTGTAAGAAAAATATCTTTAATTTAGTTTCCAATATTTCGCAGTTTAATATTAAATATCCTCGTCTAAGCGTATTACCCAAATTTAAATTTTATTTAGTTTTCTATGCTCAAATGACTTCGGGATAGGGACGATGGCGGATTACTTTTATAAAGAGAGTATTTTGGACATTTATCCTGTTCGCAGTATTAAACTGCGGAATACTGGAAACTAAACTGCGGACGGGACCTCTATTAAACTGTTAGATCATCGAATGTACGCTCTCGATGTGTTGTAAACTAAACTCTTTTTTAAAAAAATTGATATGGATCGGTCCCCATATATATATATATGTAGGCGGAAATCGTCGCTTCTTTAGGGTTAGGGTTTCGTGTTGGTGAGGAGGAGAGAAATCCACGAAAAGTGCTGAATTGATTGATTGATTGAAGAGGGAGAACGAGGTGGGTGATTACTCCAACGACGCGCGGCGTGAACCCTAGAATCCGGAACCGTGTTAGGAGTAACAGGATTCCAAGAGCCTTCTTCGAGTCCTTGAGTTGAGAGAATGTCCAAACCCTTTGGTGCTTTTTAGGTGGAATCTCCAAGCCTTTAAGTCACCAAAAGGGTCCTTTGATCTTCCAAGAGTCCAAGTCTTCGATCTCAGAGAAGTCCCCTTCCAAATGGAATGGAAGGGGTATTTATAGGGTTTTCGGAAAGTAGTCATGTCTGAGGCACATGCCTTGAAAAAATTCCGAAATACCCTTTAGTCCTTGAGTAATGCCCATATTGCCTCGCCTCTTCTAGCCGCCAATCCAATCCCTCAATCAATTCCCAAACGAGCCGCCTCCACGAGTCTTACGCCTCGGGACACGTGGAGGCTTTCATGATCTCCACATTTATTTCTCGACTTTTTCGTCTTTATTTCCTTGGGTTATCACGAACCTAATTTGCACCCTTAATGAAGCCGTGGAACCCTAATTGCACATTCAATTCAATTAGGTCATGTGAACCCCTAATTTGTACATGGACTCACATTTGCCCCACTCGTCGGTCACACCTTGAATTGGTGATGGTGATCGTGCAAATTTCTTCAAGTCTTTGAGTCGTGTTTCAAATTTTTTTGAACAATGTAATGAGCTCGATCTTACAAAGTCCCGAAAACAACAAAATTCTTGGAGAGGGACCCTTTAGGGTAGCTCACCCACGAAATATTAAAAATCTTCTCCAAATCCTGCACACCCTTTGTTTCCTTCAAATATACATATATATATATATATATATAGTACACAAATATTTTATATATATATATATATATATGTATATATATATATATATATATGATAAGACAGACCAATAGTGAGAATTGATTTGAAGTCGTGAAAATACTTATTAAAATGCTATATACACTACATGACAAATTTACTTAGTGCTTCACATTCTATAGATTTAATTCTCAAGATTATATACGTATGGATGTACTTGGTTAAAACTTTTAAGACTAAGAACATCCATATCCATCAATCACATAACACATACCAAAGATATCTATCTATCTAATGCATAAATATGGATTGAAGGCTTTTTTTTTTTTTTTTTTTTTTTTTTGGTGCAAACGAATTTTATTTTGAGAAATAAAATAAAGTCTCTTCATGTAAAATCAAAACATTTACATTATTTTGGAAACAAGATCAAATCATTTCTATTTAGAAATAGAATATTTGATTCCATAATATATATATATATATATATATTTATTTTATTTTATTTTATTTTATTTTTTATTATTATTATTATTATTATTATTATTATTTTTTTTTTTGTGGAAAATAATTCAAGATAAATCAAATTATAAAATAAGGTCTTATTTTATTTTGAAAACAAGGATCTAATTTTATATATATATATATATATATATATATATATATATATATATCCAGTGTCTTATTATGATCAAATGTGCAAATAAGTATAATTAATCTATATGTATACATGATATAAACTTAACCATGATCTCTAGTCAAGCAAAAAATATCCTCAATCTTAGTGATCTCGTGGTGATCTCAGTCACCTATGTATACTTGATTATATGGGCTAGCTAGGTGCCTTGAAGCGTGCGTATATTCAAAGTAATATCCTCAATCTTAGTGATATGCATTGCGGTGATTATGCACGATGATTGAAAGGAATTTCCATGCTAATTAAGATCTTATTTTATTTTGAAAATAAAATAAAATCATCTTTATTTGGAAACGAGATCAAATCTTTTGCATTTAGAAATAGAATATGTGTTTCCATAATATATATATATATATTTTTTAATTTATATATATATATATATATATATATATATATATATAAAATTAAATTTGGAAACTTAAAAAAATCAATTTTGTATATATTCAAGATCCCAATTATATGTATTCTGTTAAGTAAGCCTTACCAACTTCCACCCAACCAAAAATATTATATAATCAATTTTGTCTTCTTTTTTTTTTTTTTTTTTTTTTTTCTTATTTTACCCTAAATAGGGGAAAAATCAGTCTCTTGATGACCCAAGATCGAAAAATAAATTCTCTAAATAGAGTAAATACTACTAGTATTAGTGTATTATTATATTTGCAAGGAAAGAAAGCCATAATAGTAGTATCGTCTTCAAAAATAAATTCCCATTATTGATATCATCATAATTGTCTCTCTTTTTTTTTTTTTTTTTTATTATTAAAGATAATTATATATATATACTCAAAAAGATATAATGAAATAAAAGATGATTTGATTTTATAAACTGATGATTTGATAATGTAATTGATTCATCAGTTTATAAAATGAAATCCTTAAAATTAGCCTCAAATAACGAACCTGCGTGAGTTGATTGTGCTTCATGCCAATCTGTTTGTCAGATTATTCCACTACCATCACCACCACAATCTTTGATTTCTCCGCTTAAGGCCCTCCTCCCGTTATTTTTCAAGATCCATGGCAAATTAAGAAGACTCTCACGCCTTACGAAATCGCCATCGGAAAGCTAAATCGTCGTCTGCTCTACGATGCTTTCGAGTATGTTTTCCGAAGACCTTTGGACGCTTTCGATCATTTGGTCATGGTGGTAAGGCATAAATTTGAATGTATATATATTTTATATTTATATTAATATATATATATATATAAATATATATATTTTATTTATAAAATATATATATAAATATATTTTATGAATGTATAAATTTGAATGAATATATATTTTATATATATTTATATATAAAATAAATACGGAAATCATCGATTTATAATTTATTTATTTATTTATTTATTTATTTATTTTTTATTTTTTTTGTGCCAAAAGTAGGATTGATTTTTTAAGCAGGTTCTAAATCTCAAGTATCCTCGGAAAACACTAAATATATTTGTAGTTTGCTTTCGAATAGTGGTTCCTTCCAAATCAATATTCCAATCTAGCAAATCTAATGTTATGTAAAGATCTTTTGATCATGGAGGAATACAAATTTTACTCTGAGATGGCCATTAACGATGAATAAAACAAGAATCAATAACCTCTCATTATTTAGATTGCATAATCTATGCATGAGAGAGTATAATATAAAGAAATTATAAAGTCCATTTTTGAACTATTGTTTTATCCTCACGGCATTGTTCAGATTCCATCTAGTAATTGTTCTTTCTTCAACGTCAGTAACTCCCAAGCATGATGGAGAGTAGGGGGTCTTCTGCTTTTAATGACGTGAAGAACTAATAAAGTCTTTACAACACCATCGAAAGTCGAGTGTGCACCTTTCAAAATCGGACCAAACCCTTAACCGCAGGCCATTTTGCATCGCCTTTTTTTCTTCTGCTAAAACAAGCACAAAGATATTCAGAGAGTGCACCGAGAGATGGGTGGTGCCAGAGCCAACAAAGTCAACGCCGTCATGAGATCCCGATCTCACCACCCAATTTTTTTTTTTTTTTTTTTTTTTTTTTTTTTTTTTTTTCAAAGAATAGGACTAACTATAACATTAAAACTAAAATATGAACATATTAAATAAAACCCTATGGAAAATGTCGAATTGCTTCGCATTTGAATAAACCTTATTTTACACTTTAGTCATTTGACTAATTAAGGTGGGAAAGTGACTCCTTAGACTTTGAAGTGATATAACATTATTGAATAATATAGTTGTTAATTTTCTTGAAATGGGGTCTTAAGGCTAAAACGGAATTAATTATCATGGAAAATTTGTTATTATAATCGACTTATTACCCTTTAGTTTCTTAGAGTTAGTGTAATAGTACATTTTGTGCTTCCCACAAGGAGTGATATATATCTGAAATGCACATTTAAGATTGTGGATTTTGAAATGCTACACCCGTTGTGCCATGTTAAGTAACATAACCGTGAACCTCTAGTCGTGTTTATTTTCCGCTTGGTTAATTCTTTGTGATTGCTTCAACGACTTCTCTTTTCGAATAATCTGTAGTATTTCTTTTTTTTTTGAACCACACCACCATGACGAGGAAGGATTTACTCAGAGCCATTTCATCTTAACAAGGTCATTGGCTCGGATATTACGGAAGAAAGGGAACACTACAAGGAGGAAGGATCTATTAGAGCCATTTCACCTTAACAAGGTCATTGGCTCGGATATTCTCGGAGAAAAGGAACAACGCAAGAGAGGAAGGATCTATTAGAGCCATTTCACCTTAACAAGGTCATTGGCTCGGATATTACGGAAGAAAGGAACACCGCAAGGAGGAAGGATCTATTCCAGCCATTTCACCTTAACAAGGTCATTGGCTTGGATATTACGGAAGAAAGGAACACCGCAGGAGGAGGATCTATTCCGAGCCATTTCACCTTAACAAGGTCATTGACTCGGATATTCTGGAAGAAAGGAACACCGCAAGGAGGAAGGATCTATTCCGAGCCATTTCACCTTAACAAGGTCATTGGTTCGGATATTCTGGAAGAAAGGAACACCGCAAGGAGGAGGAATTTATTCCGAGCCATTTCCCCTTAACAAGGTCCTTGGCTCGGATATTTTGAAAGAAAGGACAACCCCACAAGGAGGAAGAATTCATTCCTATCAGTTGATTCGACGAGTAAGGAGAAGTTAAATGTAAGAGGGGAGAGCTCCTTAGGTGGCTAAATCCTACTGAATTCAACCACTTGGGGAACCGACCTAATGGCCTCTTTTTTCACATTTCCCAGTTCTTCTTTTACCCTTTTATTTGAATAGCTCTAATGCTTGTGCTCTTTTTCTTCTTTCGGTGTTCGTGATCTTCTTTCCCGAATCCAGGTGTCCGTGATCTTCCTTTCCCAATCCAATCTTCTTATTTAAGTTTCATACCCTCTCTCTTGTTATGGTAAGCACTTAATTTCAAATGCTCATTCACTTTCTTTCCTTGTTTTTAGAATTCTCATGTTATATTTTCTTGTTGCGAGACTCAACTCCGATGTGAGCGTGCATAGATGGACTTGGTATGATTATGACCGAGGATCATTCGGTATAATCATGCGGGGATGATTCAGTAATTGAAAACATGAATTATCTTTAGCCGTAGTGCATGGATAATTTGTGGTCGTTCGATACTAATGAATATCCTTGCTTTGTCGTGAGTGCGAGGGATGATTCGACGATGTGGATTAATTATTGAAATTTGAGTCTCAAAGAATGAAATATTAATTCATGGATGTGTTCAAAGTCATCATGTGGCTTACGTGCGTAGATGGACTTGGTATGATTATGACCGAGGATCATTCGGTATAATCATAACCGTAATTGAAAACACAATTATCTTTGGTAGTAGTCATGGATAATTTAATGGTCGTTGATACTAATGAATTTTATCGATAAAGATTTAAATTTTGTCAAATAATTTTTAATATTATGGTGTGAATTTGAGATAATATTATAGTTGTGGGTAGTATTTATAAATTTTGCAAAGTATCACAGTGGTTATATTATATTAGATTGGTGGGGAATATTATCGGTTTAGCGGGAATATTAAATATTCATACAACGCTGACTCGATCATTGGTGGACCCTACAATGAAATTATTGTCGGATTGAAAAAGCGACAAAAATATTTTATTGAAATAACGGCGGAAGTTTTCTGGTAGTTCTTGTTGAACTACTTTCGGTAGTAAAAATGATGTCGTGTGGTTGCGTAGTAGCTGCGGTATTGATTATTGATGCTTATGTGAGAAGTCACTCGGTTTGATTCCATTATTGTCGATTAATAATATGAATTATTATAGCGATAATGGCGTTTTGTTTTATTATTATTATTAGCGTAATAAAAGCGAAACATCTTTATATAAAATAGAATACTTTATTAAAGTTATTACATAAATAGAATATATTATATTTTATTATGCATAGTGTTGCGTAGTGTTTTTGCGTAGTGTTTTTGCATAGTATTGCATAGTGTTTGCATAGTAAAATGTTTTTATATAAATAGAATATATTATATTTTATTTAAAGATTTTTTTTTAATGGATAGTCAGTTAAAATAAATCAATACGGGATAGTTCATGGATTAATTCTTATGCATTCCATTTTCCTATAAATAGAAGCTCGTTCCTTCATTATTTTCTTACGAATTCATTGAAACTACAGAGAGAATTATAGAGAAAAGCTATAGAGAAAATTATAGAAAGAAGAAGAGTATTACTTCTCTTCTTCTTACATATTAGGTTCTTTTCACGGTGAAATGTTATTCTTTCTTTCTTGAAGAGAACTTACATTATTCCATTCATTATTATTACATTGGAATAACTTTGTAAAAGTGGCATACCTATACATAACTTTGTATCTGTGGCGTACCTATACTTGGTGAAATCCTTATGTTATTCCATTCTTATTATTACATTGGAATAACTTTTGTATCTGTGATTTACCTATACTTGGTGACATTCTTACTTTATTATTACATTGGAACATCACATGCATGTGTTTTTACAGGACTGGTTAAGATTTTTATTATTATTGGCATCATCATGCATGCATGTGTTTTACAGGACTGGTTAAAATCTTTATCGTACATTGGAATATCTATCATGTGTTTTTAGGATGCAGTTCCATCTTTATTATTACATTTGGAACATCACAGCCGGTGTGAATTTCACGACTGGTTCCGTTATTATTATTACATTGGAATAACTTTGTCTGTCATCTGAATCTGCGTGCGTGGTGATTTCTTTTGTTATTCCATTCTTTATTATACCCGGTTGGTTAAAACTTTGACTTATATACTCCATGAAATTAGTAGAATATCCTTGATATTTGCGTTTCATCGATATCTTTTCATGGAAATATTCTTGATCATTCTTGAATTTTACTCTCTGAAAGCGATGTCGTGTTGACAATTTGGGCGTTAATAATTCATGGATTAAATAATTCTTGAACTTGTTTTATTGAATTATTATGTCATTGTCATCATCCTCATATTATATTATGTTATCTTTGGCTTACGTGCGTAGATGAACTTAGTATGATTATGACGAGGATCATTCGGTATAATCATGACTTGATATAAATGATGTGACAAAAAAGTCCTCGATGGCACATGTAATGCGATGATGGATAGTTTTTGGTATGATTATGACCGGGGGTGATTCGGTATAGTCATGACCATTGATAATTTGATGAAAATCCTTGGCCAGTAGTGCGGGGATGATTAGATGTGGTGGTTTATTTATTAAAATTTGAGTCTCGGCGATAAAAATTGATGAAAACCTTTTAAAACCTAAAAGATAGTAGACTTTATTCTCTACTTGACTCTTTTAATGGATTGCTTATTCATTGCTGATTAAAGCTGGTTGTCTATTGTATTTTATCGGTTTAACTTTCTTTGTTGAAGGCTAATGATAATTTATTACGCATTATCTTAGTCATAATATTTCTTCTTGGGCTAGTTGAGCTCACCCTTTCTTTCCTTTGTTCTCTTGAGAAATGAGAACATAGGCTGAGAGACGAGTCGGGGAGCAGTAATGGTCGAGGAGGATAGCATTAGTAGTCCTCACTATTACGTGAAATAGTGTGATAATAGTTGTAATGAGGACTCCTTTTGAGTTTGTATAATATCTAGTAGACAATATTTGTATTCAAACTCACGATTTATATCGTATTATACCACGCAGATTATATTAGTAAGTTGTATTTGAATTTATGTACCATGTAAGTGGCGACCCAAGATGGGTGGCGTATACCTAATTTTGGGGCGTCACGGTTGGTATCGAGCTTAGGGATATGATCCTGGCTAAGATGTGAGAATAAGAACTAGGAGGGAGGCAGAATTCCTTATTAGTATGACCTACTAAATTTATTTGGTATTTGATTGGTCGATCGAGTATAGTGATAATATGTTGCATGTTAATTAACCCTTGTTTTGTGGCGGTGTTTGTATTTAGATGTTGTGAATAGGGCTCGGTTATTGGGCGCGATAATGAGTCGACTCAACGAAAAAAGGTAACGACCAACAACACGATAATAATCATCTTTGTGTGATAGCGACCATCGAACAATGATGACCATCGTGGGAGAAATTATCATGCCAAGAATGGTAACCACTTGGTGGTAATCATGGCGAATATAATAGAAGTGGAAATTTCAAGAAGAGAAGGTCATTTAGCTCGATTTTTGTTCGTTTACCAAAGTCGAATCCAATTTGGGACGGTGGCACCAAAAGCGGATCTGGATAAAACAAAAGTCGTTGGTTTTAGGAAGTGCGTTTTCATGACTTCTCAAAAAGCGAGTAACTTCGAGCGAAGTTAGCACGGGTTAGTTAATTATAAATTCTTGCGAAGTCTATACCTTATAAGATCTGGGTTCTACCCATTATTTTATCTCTCTTGCTTGCGTTCAGCGTTTAAATTTGACTCAGGAGAAGTTAGACTTTGACTTATTGGTTGAAACTTAGTTGGTAGAAACCTTCGTTACCTCCTTTTTTATTAATCTTGTTTGATTCAAATAAACACTTTCACGTTACTGTCGATCTTATCTCTTTGAAAATACTTGCCTTTGAGGTAATTTTGAAAAGCGATTGATTAACTACTCATTATTCTTTTTGTAAGGTTGTTAGCTTTCATATTCTAACCAACTTTGTTATCTGAATTCAAAGTAACCAAATCCTAAAGTTAATCATTTGTTATATCAAGCCATAAGTAAAAGAGCCCGATCCTTTCGTTGTTGACTTCCTTGTGTGGAATGCAAAAGCGGACTTTACGTAAGCGACGTCGTGAATGAAGATGGCAAGTTTATAGGTATCATTGTGAGGTCTTATCTAGGTTAAGGGATAGAAGTCACGATTGGTATCGATGTGACGTCTTATCAAGTCTTGGATGAAAGTCACAGTTTTGAATGATATTTCTATTATTAATAAATTTCTTGGCGTATTCTTGAAGACTTCTTAGCCTACCTAGGCGTGAAATCGAATTTTGTATTGACCCCGATCTGAAACCCATTTCTTAAACCCTCGAATATTTCTTGACTAAAATGATGCAGTTTACGTGGTTTATGATGAAAGTCATAATAAAAGCATTGGACTAATGAAAATCATGGGTATATGAAGTATTAGTAAGTTTTATGATGAGTTATGTTGGTTATTATGTGAAAACATGAAAGTTTCTTAGAAATCACAAAGAGTTGAAAATCAGATTTTGGTGAAAAAGCGTAACATGAAATTCAATTGACCATATCTCCTATTATATTTTGAATTTTTGAATGTGGTCAAGTCCTAGAGTTAGATCTATGAGTTACCTAACTAATCCAAGTGGAATTACTGGAAAAGGTGTTGTAGATTTTTGTGTGGACTGATTTTAGCAAAGGGGTGCAAAGCTGTAAAAAGCAAAAAACTTTCTGCCATGATTTTAGAGGGCTGTTTCGGCCACTTAAATTATGAGAAAAATTCTGGCCTTTTGGGACATGAAGGTATATGGTATAAAGTACCTCCTGTCCAAAAATGAGCTCATTACGACTTAAAATGAGCAAAGTTATGACTATTTCAATATTTAGGTTTTTAAAATGAAAAACGCTATAACAGGAGTTCTATAACTCAGATGACCATGAAATTTAAACTAGAAGCTCACGTTAACATGTGTAAGGTCCTGCCAAGATTTGGGAATTTTGGAGTTAAACTTGAGGTAGCTAATTTCTTAAGAATTAATTAGAAATTGATTTTTGAAAAATAGTAAATGAATTTTAAAAATTAGAGAAAAATATATTTTCATTATGGGACTATATTATGCTAAATCCCAGAAAAGAAATATTTTGGGGACTGATTTGGTATTTTTCATGAAAATAGTTTAATTCTGAACATATGAGTTAAATATGTTATGTGAAATAACAAAGTTGAAAATAGGATTTTATGGCTAGAAGAATCCTATATAGAGTATATGCATATTTTTTTTGATGAGGATTTGATAATTGGTGATGATATCTTATGAGTATGGCATTTTGAATGATTAAATGCATTATAGGGTAAAAGCGTAAACAATTAAGATAAATTGTTTATAAATTTAAGAAGTGATTAAAATATTGTTATAATATTAATGATATTAGATTATGAGATTATTAAGTGATTGATAACATGGGGATATTCTTGAATCTGGATAAATTATATTATAAATGTTTAATATTTATCCTTTATCTCATTTGATTGATTCTTTATATCATTATCCTCATGTTTATATTATGTTTTGAAAGTCATCATGGCACATGTAGTGCATAGATGGACTTGGTATGATTATGACCGAGGATTGTTTGGGTATAATCATAGCAGTAATTGAAAACACATTATCTTTGGCGTAGTGCATGGATAATTTGTGTGTTAATCTAATAATATGATTATCTTTTATCTAGTAGTGCGGGGATGATTCGACGATGTGGATTAATTATTGAAATTATCTTTGATGAAATATTAATTCATGGATGTGTTCAAAGTAATCTAATGAATACGTGCATAGATGGACTTTGGTATGATTATGACGTGGATAATTTGGTATAATCATAATAATGAATACACAATTATCTTTGGTAGTAGTGCATGGATAATTTGTGGTCGTGATATCACATTATCTTTGGTAGTAGTGCATGGATAATTTGATGATGTGGATTAATTATTGAATTATCTTTGGATGAAATGAATTCATGGATGTGTTCTTTGGCTTGAATGTAGATGGATCTTTGGTATGATAGTGACGATAATTTGTGGTCATAATCTTAATGAATACCACGATTATCTTTGGTAGTAGTGTGCATGGATAATTTGTGGTGCGTGATCTTAATGAATACCTTGATTATCTTTGGTAGTAGTGCATGGATAATTTGTGATGATGTGGATAATTATTGAATTTGAGTCTCGTGATGAAATTTTAATTAGTGGATGGATAATTTCTTTGGTTATGCATAGATGGACTTGGTATGATTATGACCGTGTTTGGATATAATCATAATTAAATTGAATACACGATTATCTTTGGTAGTGCATGGATAATTTGTGGTGGTGATCTTAATGAATACCACGATTATCTTTGGTAGTAGTGCATGGATAATTTGTGGTGCGTGATCTTAATGAATATCCTTGGCACGTAGTGCGGGGATGATTCGATGATATGGATTAATTATTGAAATTTGAGTCTCGTGATGAAATATTAATTCATGGATGTGGTAAAAAGTCGTCTTTTTGGTAGTAGTGCATTGATAGACTTGGTATGATTATGACCACGGTTATTCGGTATAATCATGGTAGTAATTGAAAACACGAATATCCTTAGCGATGGTGCATGGATAATTCATGGTTGTGATCTTATTAAAATGAGTCTCGATATTATTGGTTTCTGATTTATATATCTTTGGCACATGGTGCAAAGATGAATTGTTAATGAATATCTTTGGCGGATTGCAAAATGAATATCTTTGGTAGGATTGCGAATGAATTTAATATTTTTAACGATAAAAGGTATTCAAGGTATCCTCACCTCTTTATCATACCAGTCGTACCCTAATTTGAGGCGAAATTCCATAAGGAGGGAGATTGTGAGACCCAGTTTTATCGATAAAGATTTAAATTTTGTCGAAATAATTTTTAATATTATGGTGTGAATTTGAGATAATATTATAGTTGTGGGTAGTATTTATAAATTTTGCAAAGTATCACAGTGGTTATATTATATTCGATTGGTGGGGGATATTAGGTTTAGCGGGGAATATTAAATACAATGACTCTCAATCATTGGTGGACCCTAGCGAAATTATTATTCGGATTGAAAGCGACAAAAATATTTTATTGAAATAACGGCGGAAGTTTTCTGGTAGTTCTTGTTGAACTACTCGGTAGTAAAAAAATGCGATGTCGTGTGGTTTGCGTAGTAGCACTAGCGGTATTGATTATTGATCTTATGTGAGAAGTCACTTCGGTTTGATTCCATTATTGTCGATTAATAATATGAATTATTATAGCGATAATGACGTTTTGTTTTATTAATTATTATTAGCGTAATAAAAGCGAAACATCTTTATATAAAATAGAATACTTTATTAAAGTTATTACATAAATAGAATATATTATATTTTATTATGCATAGTGTTGCGTAGTGTTTTTTGCGTAGTGTTTTGCATAGTATTGCATAGTGTTTGCATAGTAAAATGTTTTTATATAAATAGAATATATTATATTTTATTTAAAAGATTTTTCTTTAAATATGGATAGTCAGTTAAAATAAATCAATACGGATAGTTCATGGATTAATTCTTATGCATTCCATTTTCTATAAATAGAAGCTCGTTCCTTCATTATTTTCTTACGAATTCATTGAAACTCTAGAGAAAAATTATAGAGAAAAGCTATAGAGAAAAAATTATAGAAAAAGAAGAGTATTACTTTGCTTCTTCTTCTACATATTAGGTTCTTTTACGGTGAGGGTGTTATTCTTTCTTCTTGAAGAGAACTTACATTATTCCATTCATTATTATTACATTTGGAATAACTTTTGTAAAAAGTGGCATACCTATACATAACTTTTGTATCTGGCGGCGTACCTATATACTTGGTGAAATCCTTATGTTATTCCATTCTTATTATTACATTGGAATAACTTTTGTATCTGTGATTTACCTATATACTTGGTGACATTCTTCTATTATTACATTTGGAACATCACATGCATGTGTTTTACTGCGGACTGGTTAATTTTATTATTACTGTTGGAACATCACATGCATGTGTTTTACAGGACTGGTTCCGTCTTTATCGTTACATTTGGAATATCTGTCATGTGTTTTACAGGATGCAGTTCCATCTTTATTATTACATTGGAACATCACAGTCGATTGTGAATTTCACACGACACAGTTAGTTTATTATTATTACATTGGAATAACTTTTATCTGTCTGATCTGCGCGTGCGTGGTGATTTCTTTTGTTATTCCATTCTTTATTATACCCGGTTGGTTAAAACTTTGACTTATATACTCCATGAAATTAGTAGAATATCCTTGATATTTGCGTTTCATCGATATCTTTTCATGGAAATATTCTTACGATCATTCTTGAATTTTACTCTGCAAAGCGATATCGTGTTGACAATTTGGGCGTTAATAATTCATGGATTAAATAATTCTTGAACTTGTTTTATTGAATTATTATGTCATTGTCATCATCCTCCTCATGTTATATTATGTTATCTTTGGCTTACGTGCGTAGATGAACTTAGTATGATTATGACCGAGGGATCATTCGGTATAATCATGACTTGATATAAATGATGTGACAAAAGTCCTCGATGGCACATGTAATGCGATGATGGATAGTTTTTGTATGATTATGACCGGGGTGATTCGGTATAGTCATGACCATTGATAATTTGATGAAAATCCTTGGCCAGTAGATGCGGGATGATTAGATGTGGTGGTTTATTTATTAAAATTTGAGTCTCGTGATAAAAATTGATGAAAACCTTTTAAAACCTAAAAGATAGTAGACTTTATTCTCTACTTGACTCTTTTAATGGATTGCTTATTCATTGCTGATTAAAGCGGTTATTGTATTTTATCGTATTTTATCGGTTTTAACATTGAAGAAGGCTAATGATAATTTATTACGCATTATCTTAGTCATAATATTTCTTCTTGGGCTAGTTGAGCTCACCTTTCTTTCTTTTATTCTCTTGAAATGAGAACATAGGCCATTTGAGTCGGGGAGCAGTAATGGTCGAGAGGATAGCATTAGTAGTCCTCACTATTACGTGAAATAGTGTGATAATAGTTATAATAATGAGGACTCCTTTTGAGTTTGTATAATATCTAGTAGACAATATTTGTATTCAAACTCACGATTTATGTAATATTATACCACGTTAGTTATATTAATTGTATTTGATTTGATTTATGTACCATGTAAGTGGCGACCCAAGATGGGTGGCGTATACCTAATTTTCTTCATTCCTTTTCTTCGAATAGCACTTTTGAGATATTCGTAACTCATGCACATTGTCTCCTCGTTGAGCTTCTTCATTTCTATTTGGACTCCCAATTATATCATTGATCTAATTTGATTCTGACATTTTATCGATGATTCTTCATGATTTTAGTTCACCTATAACAATCCATTTCCATGAAAGAGCACACTATTGTTTGGCTATGTGGTTATCGTTTTTCCGGTCGTCTTCTTCTATATCTCATCACTGTTCGCTCTACTCGATGTATCGAATGAATCTCGTATGAAGGAGTTGGGTATCCATTTTCATTTTTTATCTTGGTTCGTCTTTTTCTTATTAATCTTTTTGTTTTCCCGGTATGGCGTAAATTGCTTAGCTTCCCTTTCTTCAAATCTTTCTCTTGAACTTTTTGATAATCTCTCCCGCGTTTTCCTAAGAAAAGCATTATTGATTCTTCTTCATATTCTCCTCATTTGGATTGATCACCGATCTAAATTGCTGACATTTATCGATGATTCTTCATACCATTCGTCCATACACTATTGTTTGAGGCGTCGTTCCGCCTTTACTTCTATAGGCATCACTTTCGCTCCTACTAGGAGACGATTTGAGTGGTTCTTCGTTGTCTTGGTTCCTTCCTTGAGCCTCGAGCTTCCTTACTTTCCGAAGATAATGGTCTATTCTCCTCCACGGGGTCACGAAAGGCGATTTGGATTCGACCAGGGCGTCCTTTTGGCCATTTCGGGGAGACTTATGAGGCCCCTTCTCAACTTTGTCTCTACTCTCCTCTCTTTTCGTGGGCATTTCCAAGGCCTTTCCAAATGCTCTATCCATAAATCCCTTCCTTTTATGTCATACCGAATGATTCTCGGATTGGGCGATATACTACCAGCGAGCGTAATTATTGGCAGGTCAATCTTAAAAGATGGGGTGATGATACTTCGATTTGTTCTCTACCAGTTTCTATTCCCGAACGTCTCCAATGGGCCAAAGTTGCTTTGTTCTCCTAAGACCACTATCCGATTCGAACGTTGGTCAACCACGAGTCGGCTCGTTGAGCGTGAGGCTCGATCTTAAGTCTTCTCATCCTCGGTCGATGAGGCATTCATATTCAAGTGACCCAACTATTCTCCGTGCACATGTCCCTATTACCTCCGAGAGTCTTCCACCACGGCTTCGTCTCTCATGCATCTCTATCACAGATACCTCCTTGATTCCTCCCCGAGGATCCTCTCAGTGCCGAAATGAGAATCACCCGTTCTAAAGCGAAAGCATCTACCACTCTTGATTACGAGGTGGATCCTCCTATTACTTCTATCGTGGTTCCGGTTAGTCGTCCGTTATTGGGCTTCGCTTAAAGCCATCATCGAAACGTCCTCTTGATGATCTTTGGTTCTAATATCTTAAGGCGGTAGCCGAGGGTCCGGTCAAGAAGCAATGTAGAAATTTGGTAAATTTTTTTGTGATATTTCCATATATATATATATATATTTTTTTATCCCTCGTATAGTTGCTTTCGTGTTTCCTTATGTATTTATTTTCTTGATTTTCGGATTAGGAGGTCGATGAAGAGGATTATGATGTTCCTCTTGGGTTTATTTCTGATACTACACATGAGGTAGTGCTGCGGTGGTTTACATCGATCGTGAGCCTTCTCAACCTATCCTTATTGGTGTCGAGTCGTCTTCTTCGCATAATGATTGTGTTAGCCTTGATGCTAAAGACACTTTATCCGATGTAAGCCCAAGTCTCTTTGTGGGTGATACACCGATTTCTTCAATCCTTCCTATAACTTCTCCATATGATGGGCCTAAAGATCTTAATAAAGCTCCTACCTCCTCGAGGGGAATCCTTCGAGACTATTGTTGATGTCTATCCTCCCGGAAGAGTCTCGCAGGAGTTAGTGATCGATCGGAGGGCTTTATTGATAGTACTTTGGGTGGATTAAATGACATTCCGTCTCAAGTGGCATCTCCCGACTCCTTTTCCATTGGCTATATTGTGAGTATCTTTCTTTCAATATATTGTGAGTATCTTTTTTTTTTTTTTTAGTAATATATTATGCTTTGACATTTTTGTTTTCGAGTAAGAAGATGAAAGATTTGCCTTTTGCTGTTGAGGCCCTAGCTTTGTTTGATGTTCTCCATCCGGATGTCGCCCACTCGCCTTTATAGTGACCTTGGTTATCCTCCAGTGGCGAAGGCTTCGAGGAATCATCACCCATCTGACATCTTTCCGATCCTCCATCTCTTGTCTTGTCAAATTCTATGGTGGCGTCTAAAGTGGCTTCTGCTGAAGCTTCCTTCAATCAGTGGGGATCTTATTCCGTGGAGGGGTTTTGAGATATCATTTCTAGTCGGGAAAATCGGGCGTCTCTAGCTTTCGGTTCCATGAATACTTGATCGATTGATTATTAAGGCGGCTTCCACCCAAACCTTCTTCCTGAACCAAACTTGCAAGCCTTGTTCTTGGGTTGCACACTCAGTCTTTATATTCCTTACGAGCCGAGGACTTGAAGAGGTTTAGTGATGATGTGAATGACCTTGAAGCTGTGGGTGTCGACATGTCTCCTTTTCGTGTTAGGCTGGATCTTCTCAAATCAAGTTTTAATCTTGTTTCACTACGTTCGGAGGTTGCTGTACGTAAGTGTGAAGATGATTCCTTTTCAGTCAGGCCTTTCTGAGCTTGATGAAATCGCCAACAAACTGAAGATCCGGTCTCAAGATTTAGAGGACCACCTTGGGATCTAAATGCTAAATTTCAGGATGTGGAGTGCAATGACGGGACATAAAATAACTACCCAACAAGTTAAGGAGCCGAAAACGCAAATCTTAAGGTTAGAGATCGGCCATTCTTGACTTGGAAGCTTTAGCTATGCCTCTCTTGATTTGATATGTCTTGGCCTTTAGATCATAACTTGTTGTAGTAGTTTTTTTTTGATTTCCGTTTGAGGCTTCGTTTACACATGTTTCATTTATCAAAATGTAGTTTCTTCAACCTTGTTGATTGCTTTTAATTTGTATGATTCCTTAAAATTCAATATTTATCATTGAATCTCAAGTTGTTCAAATTAATATTAAAAGACAACCACAGTAAATATGAATTTTATCAAAACATGTATATATAGTTTTCACAAACCAAAACTTGACTTTATACTCTTTTTTCTTAAGAAATTTAAAATAATATTCAAGTAAAAGTGAAAGTTTGTAAATTTATTGATAATAAAATTGCTTTTAACGAAAAGCATAACGTTTCGTTAGTAAATCTTGCTTTTGTCGAAGAAAGCATAACGATTGCCACTTTTAGAGGTAAAGTGTAACTTTCTTGCTTTAAATCGAATAAAGCATAAAGTTTGTCACTTTTAAAGATAAAGTGTAACTTTTTCGGGGTTGAGGGCTTAGACTCGGGTGCCTCGATCACTTTTGAAGTTGAAAGTGCTGTGTATCGTCGAAGGTTTTAATCGGGTTCCTCGATCACTTTTGAAGTTTAAAAGTGTAACTTCCAAGAAATTTGTACTTAGTCGAGTGCCTCGATTACTTTTGAAGTTGAAAGTATAACTTTTGTGATCTTTCTTCTCATGTGTAATATTTCTTTACCCACTTCAAGTTCAATGGGCTGAGGCGACATCGATCCCACACGAGATATCTTGCAATACCCGCTTTTAGAGATCTCTTGTACCTATATATGGCCTTCCCATTTGGGGTAAAATTTGGTGGTTGGGGTCCCTCTCGTGACTTGAGTTCTTGTTTTTTGTACCGGGTCCCCACCAAAATTCGTCATTAATCTTCTTCATGCGGTATTGTATTGTCGTCGCAGATCTTTCATGGTACAGCTTCGAAGCTTTTCTTTAGCCTTATCTCGAAAGTCGACTAATGCCTCCGAGGTCAATTGGTCGATTTTCTTCCTCGACCAAGCTTGAAGTCTCATTCGAGTAGAAGGTATTTCTATTTCAATGAGCAAAAATAAATTTCTTCACCATAAACCAAAGCATATGGGGTCTCGCTTTGTAGGCTTCCTTTTGAAGTTCGATATACCCATAACGCTTATTGGTAATTATTACGCCAAGTCTTGGATGATCGTCTAGGGTTTTTGATAAAATTTTTATCAAGGTTTTGTTTGTAGCCTCTGTTTGTCCGTTGCCTTTCGGGTAATATGGTGATGACTTGTAATGTTTCACCCTGTATCTTTCCATCAGATTTTTGACATCCCTATTGATGAAAGGAGTTCCATTATCCGATAAAATTATCTTCTGGATTAAAAGCAGCAAATGATGTGCTCCTTGATAAAATTGGCCACTTCTTTGGTCCCGTGGCCTTCTTGAAGGTATTACCTCCACCCACTTTGTGTACATCTCGGTGGCGGTCAAAATCCATATGTTACCCTTGGAATTAGGGTGAAACGGACCTATAAGATCCATTCCCCATGTATGAAAGGGCCGTGGTGTTGCCATGGTTACAGAAATCCACCATGGGAGCATGGATCGAGTTTCCATGTATTTGACAAATGTGGCACTTTTAACAAATTCTAGACTATCTCCCTCCATCTTTTGGCGGTGGTAACCATGATCGATAAGTTGTTTGTACAACTTGGCTCCCCACTGGTGTTCATCCTTGTGCATTTGGTAAACCAAATCTTTGGCTTCACCTAGTTCCGGAACACCGTAGGGGCTTGCCATTGAATCCCTTCAAACAATTCTCCATTCGTAAGAAGAAACGCGTTGTGACTTCCTCTTGATTATAATTGCGTCTTTCTTTTTCTATTGGAAGAGTCCCGCTTTGCAAGAACTCCACATAAGGATTCGCCATCCACTATATCTTGATGAAGGCGCATTCATCCTCCCTAGGGTATTCTTGGCATGAAACACATTGGCGTTGTAGGGCATCTGCTTCCTTCTTCATTTCAGGCCAATAATACCCTTGACGCTGCAGACTACGATACAAGCCTATGTCGGCCAATCCACAGTTCTCGTCATGCACCTGTTGCAAGACTCTATCTGCTTCCTGCCTCCCTAAGCATCGTGTCAACACACCATCTGCTTCTTTGTGATCTGAAGACACCTTTGATGATGTTGTACTTACAGCAACTTTCGGTAGGTATTGTTCCTCCTTTGTTTTCAATTGATTGGAGATGTCGTACGCCAATCATCTATTATGTCTTTGGGGAACAAATTTAGCACTGTGGTTGGGAGGTTCTCTTCATTACCTTTACATCCAAATTTTCACCTTGGGCATAGACTCGAGATCTTCTCTTTGCTTGCTGGTGCATCGGGTTGTTTATTACATCCTCTTGTACATATTCAATCACCACCTTCTTGAAAGCCTCCATCACCTTTTGTGCTACAGTTCGATATGGTGCCAAGATAGGTTCCTTCACTCCAAATTGGCCTCTTATCTCATTTGCCTTTATGAGGTTTGAATCTCCTTTACTTTAAGATATTTGGCTCCCCGATTAGGTGAGTCGCTAACAATCCTAGTATGAGCGCCTCATATTACTCTTTCATTGTTTGTGCGAGGAAATCCATTTGTATGACAAAGGCCACTTCATTTCCTTCTTTAGTGGTCAACACCACTCTGCTCGCTTTTACCTTCTGCGGATGATCCATCAAAAGCCAAACTCCACCATTACAGGTTCTCATTTTCAACTTGATTGATTCTACTTCTTCACCCTAAGATCCTCGGAAGGGGTTCATATTCTCCATTTGGAAATTGAGCGGCCAGTGCGCGAGCTTGACATCGGATCGCCTTGATTGTTACACATTTGATGTCGTACTCTCTGAAAGAATCATCATCCATCTGGCGGTCTTCCTACTAATCTTTGGCTTAGTTAATAGGTATCTGATTGGATCGAGTTTTTGTTTGCAAGCTTTATTTCGTGTGCTTCAAAAATAATGCCGCATTTTCTCGCGTGATGAATACCAATGCTAGACAATGCCTCTCCACTTGTGAATACACGGTTTCTGTCCTCGGATTATCCGGCTAATGTAATATCTGAGTTTCTCTTCTCCGTCCTCCTCCTGCGTGATCAATCCACCTATGGACTTCTTGGTAGATGTGATGTACAATGTTAATGCAGTATTCCTCTTTGTAGCACTTTACCATTGTTTGTCTTTGAAGCCAAAATTCTTTTCACCTTCTCAAACGCTTTGTTGTTGGTTTTGCCCCAGGTCCATTGTGCCTTTCCTTTTAGCAATTTTCCAAAAGGTTACGTGACCTCGGCTAATGCTGGCATGAATCTTCTCATGTATGAAACTTTCCCTAGAAAGCTCTTCAACTGTTTCTGCGTTTTTGGTGGGGGCATCTCTGTGATTGCTTTCGCCTTGCTTGGGTCCACCTCTAAGCCTCTATTGTGCACCAAGAAGCCCAAGAATTTTCAGTAAATTGCATCCCAAAGGCGCACTTCTTCGATTCATCCTCAACTTATACCTTCTAAGCATCTCGAACACTTTCCTCAGAGTCCTCCATGAGTTATCGCCTTCTTGGATTTCACTACTATGTCATCTACGTAGTCCTCCACTATATCATGAATCATGTCGTGAAATATGGCGTGCATTGCCCTTTGATAAGTTGCCCCCGCGTTCTTCAACCCGAATGGCATTACTACATAGTAGAAAAATCCCCAAGCGAGGTAATGAAATTTGTCGAACTCTGCATCTTCTACGGACATCTTTATCGATTGTAACCTACAAACCCGATCCATGAATGACATCATATCATGATTAGCCGTTGCATCTACCAAAGTGTCTATGTTGGGTAATGGTACGTGTCCTTTGGGCATGCCTTGTTCAAATCTCTGAAATCCACACATATTCGTAGTGGCATCCATTTGACTTCTTTACCGGTGCAATCTTTGGATAACCATATTGGATGTTGAATTGGCTTGATGAACCCTACTT